>VZTU01014498.1:0-18681 GCA_013400835.1 Zapornia atra | reverse complement strand
GAGAAACTGCATTGTGTATCAACAGTTTGATAGATTTTGCTGCAAAGTCCTGAGTCCTGTTACTGTTATTCTTCTCTCCCTTTGCTGTCCCAGTAAGCTGTCCCACGATGTTAGCCTTTGGTTTTCTTTCCCCTTTTCTTTCCCCCCTAAAGAGAGTGGCTGTGTGGTGCTCAGCCCTGGCTGGGGTGAAACCACAACAGCAAGGTAGGTGGAATTACAGGTGCTAAAAAAATATCAATCAATATGTAGACTGAGTAGTGTTTCTTATAAAACACAAACTATATGAATTATGTTTTCTTGATTCATCTCAGAGGTTATTTCTTCCAAATTGTGCAATCTGATAACATCTCTGGTCAGTTTTGTCCTGCAATTCATGGTTATTTCCTTTAGATAGTTTTCTCTCTGCGCTGAGATTTAGAATCTTTTTGTCTGTTTTCTGCTTCTAAATACGTACTGCTTCACTGAGGTGCAGGGGTCAACGTGTAATAATGAAGTTAAAAGAAAAAAAATATTTAACGACCTCCCTCCTGAAAAACCAACAAAAACCCCCAAAAACTTAACAACACACTAAGTCTACTTGGATATGAAACTAGCTAAAATAATTGTTTTTATGGTTGCTTGACCTCTTGTTCTTATTTTAAGATTTCTAAAATGTGAAGTTAGCCCATTTTGTTGTTTGAAGAGGAAGTAGGAACGGCTCTCAATGTGAGGCAGTTGTACTTTAGGATTCTTAACAGCATAGTTTTATGGATGGGCTTCAGGAGACCTATCATGCGTGGGGTAGCATCCTGTTTATCTTTTGCCAAGTGGAATATGTTGGAAGAAACTCTGCAGGAACTAGCAGGTTATTCCCTGACAGAAAGGCAACAGGTCATCATTGGCCTGGCTATTGGTATTTTGCTGGGCATGGCAGATTTCAGTTTATACTTGCTGACAAATAGTGAATACAGCTTGACGTGTGAGATGCTGTTGCACAGATGTTTCTTTCAGTATGCTGTGACTTACAGTTTTGTCCACTGATGTCCTTGATATCTCTTCTGTAGCTTGGTGACTTCCTTGGTGACATTTATCTTAGATGTAATTATGGTGTTTAAAATACAGAGTAAGGCAAGGAAATCTCTAGCTGATTCATTCTTCAAGGGTTTTAGCTGAAATATCCAAGACTTCTCAAAGTGTAACTTTTCCAAATCTGGTGATATTTGCCCAAGAATACTTTGAAAACAACAAAAAAGGGATCTGGAATTTAAAAAAAACCCCCAAAACCAAGATGTACCAAACGTGTGAAAACTGAAAGCGTGGTACCTGTCTTTATTACAAATTCTTGCAGGACAGAGAGAACCACAGACTGGCAGGCTACTCTGCTTTCTTCTCAATTCCTGAAAAGAATTCTAGAACGAAAGCTGACTAAGAATCTAGACTATAATAGCAGAGTAAAAGCCACATCAGTTTGTCGAATACAGGTTGTTGAAGTAATCTAACTTATTTCACTGGTAGGCTTATGGTGGATGAGAGGATCACTTGATGTCTTATATTTCATCTTTAATAGGACTTTTGATTCTCATTCTCAGGATTTTTTTCTTTTTTTCTAGGGAAGAACAGTTTTTTGCTGGGGAAGAACACTTGCCCACTTGGTCAGCTGCAGATGTGATTAGGGAGACTAGTGTGTTGTCTACTATTCATCATTATTTTCACAAAGATTTTTCACAATGAGATAATGTGATTATTAAAACTTAAGAACGTGCAAATCTAGGAGGGACTGCAGACCTTTTTGAGCATGGTAGTGGGAATCAGAATGCCTTGAAGATTCAGAAGCCTGTGTGAGGGGAAAGAGTACAGATGAGTACAAATGAGATTTGTGCCTGCGCATTGTAGTCGATGGAGCCATCAACTATACAAGCACAGGTGGTGTGTTTCTTAGAGGAAATTTGGAGGGTCTGATAGGCTGAATGTGTGAAAGGAACATCATGCAAATTATACTTCTACCTATACATCTCAGTGAGACATGTGAAGTAATGTTTACACTCAGCTCAGGGCTTCTCAGGCATTATTTGGGATCTTGATTGGTTCCAGCTCAGTGTAGAAGGAATTGGATAGCTGGGAAAAGCGTTAAAGCCAGGAGTGAGAATTCTACAGGAAGTCAGATACCAGACTTACTGGCAAGGGCCGAAGCACCAAATAAATATGTTAGCCTGAAAAATGAACAATCTGCTGGTAAAACTCTTCCCTGCAAAGCTTGGAAAGAATAAAACGGGTGCAAGTGTGATAGGAGATTTCTGATTAAAGGGTTTTTGGAGTCTTCTTTAGTGAGACCAAGGTACTTTCTTCACAGATACATGTCACACTTTTTAGCCCTTCTTTAAGAGTGTAATACTGGACTATATTAATTGTTAAATTTGGTGCTTTGTAAAAGCTCTAAAAAGTGTGGTGTTTTTCTTCTCTGCTGTTGCGTTTAGTAACTTGAGTATTTCTGTACAAGGCAGAGTAGGTAGTTCATTTGTTATGTAGATGGTCATGAGTGTGGTTAGCCTTGAGGTTGGCAAGGTAATTCAATCCTGTTGATAGTAGGGAGTGTACAAGGGTATTAATTGTGAACTGAGCCCTTTATGGTGCTTGCAAAAAGTTATTAGCTGGGTTTGGACTCTAGAGGATTTAATCTCGGGATGTGGGAATTTGTCTTATAGGGGGAGTAACCAAACTCTTCTGTTCACAGAATTAAAAACTTATCGACTCATGTCTGTGTCTCAAACAAAGCAAGACAATCCTAAGCCTATACAATAACTCGTTCTTGTCTTTCATTGGTTGAGTTGCACTTCTAGTGCTAATGTTTCAGCTTTTGATCTTTCTTGTGTTAAATCACAGCTGCTTTACTCTCCAGAAGCAGATTATGCCCACAGGTACTATTCCCTTCAGAGTGAGCAATTTTGCTACTTTTTGTTATTGCTAAATAGTAACATTGTGTAATCAGTTGAAGTTACATAGTACCAGAGAAGTCTGGGGTAGTTAATTTCTCTCAGAACATTCTTTAGGGGTTCAGCCAGTGGGTACTAGTGAGCCATTTGCTAATAGAAGCTTGTGTAAAATAGACATGAAAATTTATAAATAAAGTAAATAAACAGAATTATGGATTAAGAGACTTAACCTTTCTTTGAGCCAACAACCAGGTTCAGTGGCAAATTATACCTGCTGTGGGAAAGCATGGCTTTATAGCCTGCAGTAATGTATTTTAAGGTCTGATCAAACAATTGTAGTTGTGTGAGTCCATAAGAACTCCTCTCAAACACTGCATTTTGCACCTTGTGGATTTTTTTCCACTTAAGCTGTTTGTGCTGACAACTAGTTTTAAGTGGTTTCCGTCTAAAATTTTTTAACTGTAATTTTGAAAACTAAAATAAAAATCGCAAATTTTTGAACTGTGATTTATTGTATGTATTGTTGCAAAACAATCCAATTTGTCATCAGCTGCAGTCTTGTAAAAATTAGGTCTTTCATTTTGTATTTTGAGATTAAAATAGGAACTAGATGAAGAACAGAATAATGTTTGATAACTGCAAAGTTGTTTCTAGCTTTAAGAGTGAAGTTGTAGTCGGACTCAATTCCCTTTCTATGTTAGTACAGCTTTATAATCATCTTGGTTGTTCCCTCATGGTAGTAGCTGAGTGTAGCATCTTGCACAAAAACTTTGCACCTTCTGTTTTGGTAGCAGCTTTTTAGGTGTGACTGTAGTAAAATATTGTTTAATTGCTGAGGTGTGACTAATGGAGGATATGCTGTATAATTTTTTTGTTTGTATAGCAGAAGGTGTGGCCATAATGGTGACCCAAAGTTGCATATGTCAGATAATACTGCCTTAATAAAGTCTATAGATACAGTATATAGACAATATATATTATTTTTATATATAGTATTTCTTTTCCATTCTCTTTTTTTTTTTGGTGGAATTTTCTATGACATTACAAAACACTGTTAACTGTTTTCAGAGGAAACAGGAATAGTAGAATACACTAGACAAGGATATGCTTATAGTAAGTGATTGAGAAGTAGGTTAGATATCCTGCATTCGTGATTTACAGACCATCTAGTACAGGCAGATAGTAAGGGGATGCTTTCAGCTAATAGAAATGTAATAATTTGAGAAACACATTAGATGAAAGGCAGAAGATAAAAAATCAGTGTATGTGTCTTTGATAAGAAGCAGAAAGGTAACTCAGGCTATTTTCAAAATACGGGGTGTGCTGTGTATAACAGCGGATAGGGAGTAAATGGGCTGATGTCACTATTTGGAACCAATCTGAAAGTAGCAAAGTGAGGGGAAGCAGATTGTCCCATGTATCCGCAAGGAAGTCCTGGCACCAAAAACTTTGGAATTTTTTAGTGGAAGTAAGACAGTTTTCACTGCTTAGTGCCCTCCTACCTAACAAATCTGCTTAAACAGTATACTGGGAGAATAATAAAGGAAATGATTTAGCAAATTATGAAGAGAAGTAAAAGTAAATTCAGGAAAAATTTAGTAATGGCATTTCTTTTAAATCTCTTAAGTTCCATTGAAAAGTGAAAGCACTGCAAATAACAACAGTGGGGGAGCCATAGCAAAAACTGCAGAGGGCTTAAAATCACCTTCCTGAAAATCTTCTTCATCCTATCGAAATTGTTATCGCAAAAAAAGAAAAATCTATTAATATGCTTAAAAGCGTCTGTTAAACAAATGTTTCCTGCATAAATATCTTACAGATATTTTAATGTAATTAAATGTCTTTTTGTCTTACAGTTCTGTTCTGCTTCCTTAACTGAGCTGCTCTGTGTGGCTGGAGTGAACATTCAATAATGAGTGGTGCAGCGCTGGGCCTTGAGATAGTATTTGTCTTTTTTCTGGCCTTATTCCTACTTCATCGGTATGGAGACTTCAAGAAACAGCATAGGCTGGTGATTATAGCAACATTATTGGCTTGGTATCTTTGCTTCCTTATTGTATTTATACTGCCTCTGGATGTCAGTACGGTAAGAAACATTGGAGATATTCTTCTTAGTTGTGTAAAACTGTGTATGCTATTTTTTAAATTCTAATTTCAGAAGACAGTATTTTAAACAGTAAATAAAGTTTCCAAATACTATTAAGCTAAACACTTCTTAGATTTTTGTAGACTTAGCAGAGTCTGTGTTTACAGTTTTATTTTTTTGGTTGATCTCATCGGAAAACAAATCAATTTAGAATCATAGACTCATATCCTGAGCTGGAAGGGACCCATAAGGATCATCAAGTCGAACTCCTGGCTCCATACAGGGCCAGTGAAGTCAGAGCATGGGACTGAGCACATCATCCAGACACTTCTTGAACTCAGTCAACTTTATAGATATCTCTGTGGTTTGTCCAGGTCTCTTTGCGAGGCTTCCTCGCTCTGAATGGAGCCAACAGCTCCTCCCAATTTGGTGTCATCTGCATTTCAGTGTTTTAAAAATTCATTATTTGTGCACAGCAATGTTTTTATCTGTTCAGGCAACACGAAAACCTTCAGTATTTTACTTAACATGACCTGCAGATTTTATGTTGTTTTGAAGGTTTATTAGAATAAGTGCTTCCAAATGTAAACTTGGAGTACAGGAAATGTCTTTAAAAATGGGGCTTACTATTTTTAAATAAATGTTTTACTATTTTCTATTCACTGAAATAAAATCATTTGTCTTTTAGACTATTTATAATCGGTGCAAACTCGCTGTTAACTCCAGCCCTGCAGAAAGTAATGGCTCTTATGTTACTCTTGCTCCAAGGTACCAGCTATATGTTTTCTGCATTAGACTGTTTTAAAAATATATTTTATTATTTTCTTTTTGAAAAGGTAGTAAAGCATTGTGTTTTTAAGACTAATGTATTCTGTGTGATATGACATTTGAAGATTGTAAGCATAAAGGAGTGAGGGAAGAGGTGAAGAAAAGTGCATCTGCATCTTTTGGTAGTAACTTATACAGTACTTCCAACTAATTAAATATTCCTCTTTTCTAAATTTCATGCTGGATTTCTTCTATTTTGTTGTTAAGCTTTCAAAGCACCTTGATTGTCTCTGGGGAGAGGAATTGGTGAATGCTTATCTTTCCTTCACCATCTTAAAGACTTTAGACCCGAAAATCTAATTTTATGCCTTAGGAATTAAATTAGGAGGCTTGGCTTATATATAAGCAGTTTATTGAAATGCTTTTTATAATTGCTTATATATAGTCATTGGCGTTATCTGAATATTCTTAATATATTCTACCAAAGTAACAGAAGCCTGCTGATTGTCTTCTGGCAGGAAGAAAATAATCTCTAAACCATGGGAAGTGTAGGTGAATGTGGGTTCTTTCCATGTCTGCTCGTTCTTTAGCCTCCACTATTTCCACATCTTGTAGATGTGTGCATTGTCGTTATCTGTAAGATGATTAGAGCATTGAAGGTCCATGCAATGTGTGCCAGTTTTGTTGCCCCAAAGCTGGGGCTATCTGGTTGTTTATCCATGGAAGAGCAGTGAAATGCCAGGCTTAGCAGCACAGCGTTCTACCCTTTATTTAAGACCACCCAGTGTACATTAATGAAATGTAGTTAGGTAAACACACTATTTGGAAACTATTCAATAGCCTTTGAATTTAGCTATAGTTTCGGAACATGCTGATGAACGTTACACTATAGTGTATATATATACTATAAGATGATATTTCTATTTGATATACTTGGTAATTTAGCAGATACTGTTTTGGTGCAACTTGGATCTTAACACTTTGTTTTAGTCACACTACCTGTTATTCTATGGTAATTTGATGAATTTGTTTTGAAAATATTTAGGCTGTGTACATAAAAACTTACAGCTCAGGCTTAACTATTTTGACCTTGGAAAACACAGATTATTTTCCAATAGATTCTGCTATTAAATGAACCATATTGCCCCTTGACACACCGTTGCCTCATTACCCAGACAGGTGTGGGAGAAAAAACACAAAGCTTCTCAGTGTGGGTAGGCACTTGGTGTTTTGCTTTTTTTTTTACTGAGAGGCTCTGGTGGTCTTCTGAAGCAGATACTACCTGTCAAGTGTTGGCTCAACAAGTCAGAGTTTATAAAAACCCAACTAAATCCAGCTGTGCAACAGAAAAAACACCCAATACATTTTTCACCACTAAATGCCATAGGCAGTAGGGCTAGGTGATGGGGTCTTTAGATACTTTTAAAAGACCTACGCCTTAAATAAAGTTGAATCATCATCTGTCTACAGAAGTGTTTTTTCCTTTGCATGACAAAAGTGCTTCCTGCCTGTCCTAGTTTAGCCCCAGCCAGCAGCTGAGCACCACACAGCCGCTCACTCGCTTCCCACCCTCCCAAAGGAGGTGGGGGAAAAAGTGGGGGGAGAAGGGAAAAAAAAAAGGGGGAAGACAAATATAAACCTCATGGGTTGGGTTAAGCATAGCTTACTGGCACAGCAAAGAGAGAGAGAAATAACAATAACAGGACTTATAACAAAAAATACCAACCTGGTGATAGACCGTGCAGTTCCTCACTGCACAGCACCGCTCTGACTGTATGGCTCAGACCTGTTCCCAAAGTCAGACTGTACCCAAACCACATGTCGTGGAGCCACGCACCCCCCTTCCACCAGCCCCCCCATGATGTCATAGTATGGAATATCCCCTTTGATTCATTTGGGTCACCTCTCCTAACTGTGTCCTCTCCCAGCTGTGGTGGTGCCCCTCCACCTTCTCGTTAGCAGGGCAGCAGGAGAAGCTGAAAAGTCCTTGACTGTTTTGCAGTAACTAAACCATCAGTGTGTTATCAGCACTGCTCTCATCCTAACTCCCAAACACAGCGCTGCACCAGCTGCTAGAAAGAAATTAACCCCATCCTAGCCCAACCCAGGACACTACCCAAAAGAAAAATTGTAACCCTAAATCGCTTAATTGCTTATTTCCCTTTAGTTTTTGAGCTACTGTTTTTTGTTTCTCTAAGCAAGCTATCTAGTCCAGATGTTATTTGCAGTGAGGAGAATAATAAATATTTATAAGTGGTGATACAGTGTGTTTTCTTCTGAGATGGTTGATGATTGACCACTTAATCATATAGTAGTGTATTACTTCTATGCTGTTTTCAAAATCCTTTCTAGGAAGGGGGATTTATAAAACATGTTTTTTTATACACTTGGTCCTACAACTAACAATGAGCATCTCTACATTGTTACAGCAAGCAAAAATGTTTCAAACCATGGAGTTATATTCCTAATGGGATTATGCCAATTTTCTGGCGTGTTGTATATTGGACGTCCCAGTTTTTAACATGGTAAGTAAGGCAAAAGACTATGACAAACTATGATATAGGTATAGTTTCTAACAGCAACATCTTAACAATCATAGCATATTCTGTAAAGAATATCTAGCTCTATTCCACAAAACTATCTAATAATATATTACTTGCTAGCAGTGAAATTTCTCTAATAATTGCTGAACTAAATTGAGTATACTTTCTCTTACATGGTTCACTTCAATAGTTGGAACTGAGCAGTTGTAATGTAGAGGTGTTTATGAATAGATAGTATGAAAAAAAATGAGGCTTAGGCAGCAGATCACCAAAACAATTCCATTAATAAGTTGGGTAGTTTTAAAATAATATTGTAAATAGTTGCTTTTATTTATAGATAATAGCTACAGCAAACAAATTGTGCTTTTGGGTCCTGCCGCTGCTAAACTTACCTTTGGTTGTTGGGTTTTTTCGTTTGTTTGGCTCATGTGGTTTGGTTTTGCTTGCTTTTCTCCTAGGATTCTGCTGCCTTTCATGCAGTCATATGCTAGATCAGGAGGGTTCTCCATTACTGGAAAGATTAAAACTGCATTGATTGAGAATGCAATTTATTACGGCACTTACTTGTTGATTTTTGGAGCATTTTTAATATATGTGGCTGTAAACCCAAACTTCAATTTACAATGGTAAGAATAATGTTCTAAACACTTGCATGAGCTCATACAGAATTGTCATGGGTTATCTCTTTTGTAGATGTAATGGGTCTTCTAAAAAACCAGTTGATTGATCAGATTTTTACTAGAGAGTTCAAAAGTTTTGTTGACTTTTTTTATGGAAAAGGATTTTATGACTATAGAGACTTGTCTTTTGGTTTTCTGTTTGTTCCTGTAAACGTGGAAGCCTTATTAGTGCATAGATCGTTCAGGGTTGCTTTCTTGCAGGTGCAGTAGGAGGATATTGTTTGATTGGTTGTGAGGTTTTTTTGTTTGATTTGGCTATTGTTTTCTTCCTTAGGAACCAACTTCAGACTATTGGGATAGCTGCTGCAAACACATGGGGTCTCTTTCTTCTCGTGTTGCTCCTGGGTTATGGTTTAGTGGAAATTCCCCGTTCTCACTGGAATGGGGCCAAAAGGGGTTATCTACTCATGAAGACCTATTTCAAGGCTGCCAAGCTGATGACTGAAAAAGCAGATGCAGAGGAGAATTTAGAGGATATTATGGAGGTAAGTAACTTGGTTTCACTGTAAGTGAAGTCTGCTGTTAATTATCTCTGAATTTTCTGGTGTTGGGTACATATGGCAAGAAAACATAAGTAGTGTGAACTTACTGTGAAATATCAGTAAACTAAGAAAATCATCATAATGTGCCACTTGATGACACATGGTTCTGTGTAAAAATAAAAAGAGAAATATCCCTTGTGAAGAAATTGACATCTTAATAAAACCAACAAATGGCTATCCTTTTCTTGACCATTTTGAAGTAATACAGGTCACTAATAAATAACATTCCAGAATGCACTCGAAAATAAAGTATTTCACTCATGCAAATTGAGTATGTCTGCTTTTATGTTCTGCTCCCATTATATTTCTGGAATCTTCAGAAATTTCCAAGTTGGATTTGCAGGACCATGCTGTGTGCCTTTTGACAAAAGAATACGTAGGTAATTGGTTTTTTTAAACAGGTGTTTTTTTGGAGAATGTATTTATTGTTTGTGAGCACTAGACTGTAATGTAGTTCAAGAATAGAATGGAAATGCAACCCCGTTGAACAGTTTATTTCCTGTTGTACTGCTCTGAAACAATGGCTTCGGAGTAATACACTTCTGAGGAATTGTTAAAGTAGGGTGATAACTTCTTCTGTGGTAAATCAACATAAAATGCTAGTAGAATATTAATTCTTCGGTAATAGCATTTTGAAGAAATTGCTAAACACATCTGTGTTGGGACATAACTACAAAACTTACTGAAAAATGAGCAACAAAAACTTTGCTTTCAGGCTAGCACTTGCTATAGAACAGAATAAAAGAGATTATTTCAGTTGGTGGGGAACCTACAATGATCATCTAGTTCAACTGCCTGACCACTTCAGGGCTCACCAGAATTTAAAGTTAATTATTGAAAGCATTGTCCAGATGCCTGGACAGGGAGGTGCTGATCTCTTCTCCCCAGTACCCAGTGACAGGACATGTGTGAATGGCTCAGAACTGCACCAGAGGAGGTTCAGCCTGGACATGAGCAAGCATTTCTTTACCCAGAGGGGGTCACACAGTGGAATAGGCTTCCCAGAGAGGGAAGTATTTAAACTACTCACATGTACCCTATAAATATGCCTTCCATTATCTTTTATTAGGCGTTTAGTAAAGGTGTGGCTTTTACAAGTTCTATTGTTTTTAAACTCTGATGGTTATCTTTTCCATTGGGAGGGCTGGAACACTTTTAATTTGTTTAACATAATGAAACAGCTATTTATTTATTGTTTTCCTCAACAGGAAGTCCGTAAAGTAAGTGAGAGCATCAAGTATAACCACCCTTTGAGAAAATGTGTTGATACGATACTGAAAAAGGTAACAAACTGCTCATCTTCAGCTATAATTGTTCAATTGAGTAGGGGTGCTTCCTACACCTACTGAATACTTGTACATTTTTCCCTTTAATATAAAATCTCTAATTCATTTCAGGTGTTTCTGACCAGACTTGGAGTTTAAATTTGTTGTGGAATCCTTTCTTGTGTAATCATCTGCTTTGTTTTCATCTATGTAGTACTTTAGGAAATAGAAAAATTTACAGTTAGAATGAGTTTTTCAGTTGAATGAAATGCTCCAAATATTTACAAAAAATTAACACAGCACTTGCAACTCCTTCATCTTCCAGTTAATTTTCCCTTTTCCTTCCAGTGTCCTACTGAGTACCAGGAAAGAATGGGTAGAAACATGGATGATTATGAAGATTTTGATGAAAGACAGAATAGTTACCCAAGTGAAAAAAGTTTGGTCAAACTTCACAAGCAGGTATATTAATAAATGAGAGTATGCCTCACTTAGGCTAATGTAATGACAATGAATGCTAGTTAGTATTTTTCAGTACACTTGACCTGAATTGCTGAGTAGAGTGGTTTTTGGGCTTGCTACTTCACAGAAACTTTTCTCAGTGATAGAAAACATAGAAGTTTAATATGATGGCCAAATAAAATTTCTGAATGTATAAAACGTGTTCTTGTTGCATTATATCTTGACAGTGTTTTAACTGTCTGAGAGTATGCTTTGTAATGGTAATTGACAGTACATTCTAAAGAAGTCGTGGTAAAAGCTTGGTGTTAACTAAGATGCAAAAATAAAGTGGTATGCTGGAAAAACTAGGCTGTTATGGCTACAGAGAGATAGTGATGAATGAACTGCTGAACTTAGGAATCATGTGTGAATTCCTCTTATCATTGATATGTTTAGAAAATTAACTGCTTGCATTTCATGGTTAGCCCTAGCCAACAGCTGAGCACCATGCAGCCACTTGCTTGTTTTCTCCCTCCATACACAGTGGAGGGGAAAAAAAGGGAAGGGGGCGGGGGGAAAGGAAGGGAAAAAAGGCAAACCTTGTGGGTTGGGATCAGGAAAGTTTACTGAGCCAGCAAAGGACAGGGGAAATAACAATAATAAGATTTTATAAGCAAAGATAAAAAAAATGGTGATACACAATGCAGTTTTCCTACAGAACCACACCATTCAGATCATACAGCTCAGATGTGTCCCAAAGCTGGACCATACCCAAGCCATGTGCCCTGGAGCTGCACGCCCCTCCCTCACCAACCCCCTTTATGCTGAGTAGGACATAAAGGGGGTACGGAATAGCCCCTTTGGCTAGTTTGGGTCACCTCTCCTGTCCCCTGCCAGTTTCCTGGGTGCTCCCTACCTTCTCATTATCAGGGCAGTAGGAGAAGATGAAAAGTCCCTGAATGCTTGGCAACAACTAAATCATCAGTGTCTTATCAGCACTGCTCTCATCCTAACTCCCAAACACAGTGCTGCACCAGCTGCTAGAAAGAAAATTAACTCTATCCTAGCCCAACCCAGGACACTGCTTTTGTGGGTATACAGAATGAATTCTTTAATGTAGACATTTTTTGCAAAGTTTTTATCTTGTTTCATGAAACAAGTATTTATAATGATAATGTATTGTAATTTATTGTAGGTAATCTATTCAGTACAGAGGCATCGTCGTACGCAGGTTCAGTGGCAGATTCTTTTAGAACAAGCATTTTACTTGGAAGATGTGGCAAAAAATGAAACCAGTGCAACGCGACAGTTTATTCATACCTTTCATTCCCAGGAACCAGAGAATAAAATTGTTCAGTATTTATACACACCAACTGTTGGTAAGTGGTGCCATGCAGATTTTGAACATGTAAATGAGCAACTTGTACTTTTTTGCAAGGAGAACTGATTGTTCTATGTAAAAAGTTCAGTTACGGTAGAGGGGATTAAATGTGCACGTCAATGCATTTATGTGATGGAGCAGCTATCAGGTATTGATATCTGCTCTTGACCATAAGCTTAATTTTTTTACAAATTTCATATTAGTTACATGCTGTAATAGCAAACTTCACGGCCTTAGAAGAAGAAAGAAAAATAACAACCTTAATTATTGGTTCAAGGCTACCTTCAACATTTTTGGGGTACTACTGAGGTGGCACCACTCTTCCAGTAAAGCAAGAGGAAAGGACTTTTTGTCTGTCATGTAAGAAACATTAGGACATGTGGCTGCTTGAGCATTGTTTTAGAAAGTGTCTTCTCCTAAACATGTTTTAATTTGTTGTGCACTAGCAATGACTTATTTCCAGGGTAGGACAGTGTAATTTTACAGCCTAAGCCTTGTTTCAGAGAGAGTGACAGGTAACAGTCAGGAAGTGGATCACCCATAGTATCTGGGCCAAAAGTGCTCTGTTCTACACCACCAGGCCCAATCTGTTTGCAAAATTTGCCTCCCAAATCCCACCCTATTTTCCCCAGCTGTGCATATGGTATCTTAGGGCTGAGTCAGATCTCTAGGCAATAGAAAATCCATTAAATTGTGTGACCCCACAGATTCCAGCATTGATTTTAAGGACATGCATATAAGAAGTTCATAACATTTTTTGTGAGGGTTTTCTTTTCCTGGTTGGGTAATTTTCATTAATATCTTTTGGATATGTGTGTTTGTTTTTTCCAGAGTGGTACTGGGAGTGTCTTCTACGACCATGGTTTTATAGGGTACTTGCAGTTGTCCTGGCCACATTCTCTGTAATTGTTGTGTGGTCAGAATGCACGTTTTTCAGCACAAAACCAGTTTTATCACTTTTTGCAGTTTTCATACAGCTGGCAGAGAAGACATACAATTATATCTACATAGAGGTAAGTTTGAGATAATCAGTTAACAAAATTCTTTCAGATAGACTGTTACTACAACAGTAGTAGACTAGATTGATTTTAAAATAAGTCTCTAAATCTGTCAACTTTGTGCAAATCTCCAAAATATGTAATACCAAATGTTTCTGCGGAGGGAGTCTGCCTTTTGCCACTTCTTAAAACTATCCAAAACAGGCTGAAAGTTTGGCCCAGTTGAGCTGAATGTCGTGTGGAGTAATTTATGAAATATTAGTTTGGAACTTAGGTGTTTAGACTTTGTCTCTAACCAACCATATATGTGACCCCTCTTTCCTAAACAGGAATTTCCTGCTGACCAGAAATCCAGTCACAGGTGTGCCTAGTATATGTGTGCACAAATTTTTTAGTAAAAAAATGGAGCTTAAATATTCCAGTATACTAGCAAAATAGGTTGAATTGAAACCAATTTTTTTAGTACTTTGTGGGAATATCACATCAGTGGTAGTAATTATGGAGTAAATTACAGCAGTTTCATTTACATAGTAAAAAGAAGTAGAAGGCTTGTTCCTAGGGTCAGTTGTGTTAGCTTTTATGGAATGCAGAATATTAAGAGTATCGTTCTCAATTTAAATTAGTCAAAAACCCTTCCTGAAACTTCTCAGAGCTGGTGATACTGTCCTACCTCAAAGTGAAAAATTAGACTGCAGTCAACCTGTTGTATGCAGACTATGTGCTGAATGCAAGAAAACCTTTAGTAGAGTGCTACATTTGAATAACTGTGTTGTTTTGTGTTTTTTTCTTCCCCCAGATGGCCTGTTTTCTTACCATCTTTTTCCTAAGTATCTGTGTTTACTCTACTGTCTTCAGGATCCGTGTATTTAACTATTATTACTTAGCTTCTCATCACCAGACAGATGCATACAGTCTCCTTTTCAGTGGCATGTGAGTATGTGGTATATATTTTGCAGATTTTCTCTGAAATACTCAATTGAAAATGTCTGTAAAGCTTTCATGTGTATTATTTAGAATCATATGTGTATAAATCCCAGTAAGCCCTAGATTATGGTCAATGCGTCTATGTCCAGGTGGAGGCCGGTGACAAGCAGTGTCCCCCAGGGGTCTCTCTTGGGACCGGTGCTCTTTAACATCTTTATCAATGACATTGATGATGGAATTGAGTGCACCCTCAGCAGGTTTGCAGATGACACCAAGCTGAGTGGTGTGGTTGACACCCTAGAAGGAAAGGAAACCATCCAGAGGGATCTTGACAGGCTGGAAAGATGGGCCCGGGGGAATGTAATGAGGTTCAACACTGCCAAGTGTCAGGTGTTGCACTTGGGTCGGAAGAATCCCAGACATAGATACAGACTGGGAGAAGAGCTTCTTGAGAGTAGCCCTGCTGAGAAGTACTTGGGGATTGTGATGGATGAGAGACTTAACATGAGCCAGCAGTGTGCTCTTGCAGCTCGCAAGGCCAATGGTATCCTGGGCTCCATTAGAAGAGGGGTGGCCAGCAGGGACAGGGAGGTGATTGTCCCTCTCTACTCTGCCCTCGTGAGGCCCCATCTGGAGTACTGTGTCCAGATCTGGGGCCCCCAATACAAGAAAGATGTGGAACTGTTGGAGAGGGTTCAGAGGAGGGCCACAAGGATGATTAGAGGGCTGGAGCAACTGCCCTACAAAGAGAGGCTGAGGGATCTGGGCTTGTTCAGCCTGGCAAAGAGAAGGCTGCGAGGGGACGTCATTGCAGCCTTCCAGTACCTGAAGGGAGCTTATAAGCAGGAGGGGATTCAACTTTTTAAAAGAGCAGATAATGGCAGGACAAGGGGGAATGGATTAAAACTAAAGGAAGGAAGGTTTAGATTAGATATTAGGGGGAAGTTTTTTACAGAAAGAGTGGTGAGGTGCTGGAACAGGCTGCCCAGAGAAGTAGTGGGTGCCCCGTCCCTGGAAGTGTTCAAGGCCAGGTTGGATGGGGCCCTGGGCAACCTTGTGTAGATCCAGGCCTGGAGGTTGGTGGCCCTGCCTGTGGCAGCCGGCTGGAGCTCTATGATCCTTGGGGTCCCTTCCAACCCAGACCATTCTATGATTCTATGATTATGATTCTGTGATATCTAGTTATGGTTTCTTAATTTTTTTAGTGTGATTAATTGTTTTAAATGCTGTTGCCTCTTGCATGTGTGCAGGTTGTTTTGCCGTCTTACTCCACCATTATGCCTGAACTTTTTGGGATTAACCCATATGGATGCAACCATCTCTCACAAAGACACTCAGCCAACTGCTTATACATCCGTAAGTACAGAAAATATGGGTTTGGGGTTTCTGTATGGTTTAGAGAATAGGCAAAGTATTTTAAAATACTTCTTATAGTGAGATTTGGATACTCAAATCGTTTCACTGGTATTAAACAGGGTAGACATACTTACAGATGACGAGTTTGGTAATGATTGGTAGCAACATGGGAGTCATCAGTAGACCAATTTTTGTGTTATGGTTTCTTTATCTTACAAGAAAACTGTTCTTCACTACCTAATAGCTTTAGCTTCTGCTGGCTTTTGTGTATGGGACATCTTTGTAGAGAGGGAGCAAACCTAACTTGGCACTAAAATCAGTGAGTTTGGTTTTACTGAACAACCAGTTTCTGTAGGACAGCAAGTTCCATCTTAGAACTTTGCTGTTATCAAGTAGATTCTTAGTGTTGTCCAGAGATTTTTTTCACAGCAGGTGAAAAGCTGCGCTGGATTTAAACTGGTTCTGGATTAGGTGAGACAAGATCGGTGCTCTTCAAAACCTGGAAGTGGATACATTGGTAGCAGTGGCCTGTGTATCTGGGCATTCTCTGTCAAGTGCATGAAATAAATCTATGGTGATAATGCTCACTTAGGTTTCAGTCGCTGTAAAGGATTGTGTGTTTCTGTGTTGTGGACTGACAGCTGTGAGCTGACCTGATCTTTATGGATAGATGTAAAACATATCTAAATAGCTTGTTCTTGTGGATTTTTACACAGATAATGGGATCCATGAGAGTGCTGTCATTCATTGCAGATGGATTCTATATATATTACCCAATGCTTGTTGTCATTCTCTGTATTGCCACGTACTTCAGGTAAGTGATTTGCAGTACAGATTCACCATGTTTCTCCACGTTAATAGTATTTGTTTCAGCAGTCAGGAAAAGATGAAGTTTTCCTCTTCCATCAGTTGAGCTGTGACATATTAATAAAAATGGCAAAACCCTAAACCAATAAATTGCTATTTATATATGTGAAATACATACTTTTGAAGAAGATTGATTTTCTTAGCTCACAACTGAGTCATGGGGATGTCCCTATTCCTAGATCTTTTGAGGTCTGATCAGTTCAAACTTAAGAGCCCACAAACATTTAGATTCTGCTTTTGAGATTAAAATTACCATGAGGAAGCCTAGTTTTCAGCAAGGTTTTCTAGTAAACTAAGATATATTAGCAGAAATTTTAGGTAATGAGCTTTCTAACAGACTCATAACCTGATCTGTTACTAGACTTCAGTTTGAAAGCACAGTGGCTTAAATAATTTGGACTTGTTTCCATAAGCCACAGTTTGTTGGAGCTGGAAGGGTAATTGCAGAAAATACTGTCATGTGTTTGCTTTTGCAGTAAAAATTTCCAAATGTTTGCTTTTGACCACTGTAAGGCATGAGATCCTTTCAGTCAGCAGTTGCTGAGCTACATTTACGTTCATTCCTTCGATTTTGCATTACACTTCAGTCAGAAGCGATGTCCATGCTTTGAGTCATATAGAATGTATTTAAACGCAATGAATGCCCACTAGTACCCTATGTGCATCCATAGGTAGAAGACAAGATACAGTCCTAGGTTTTCCATGCTTACCTTTAAGTTAGGTGAAGAAAGTGATGGTGGAGGCAAAAAAAACACATGAAAGGGGAACAGGGAAAGCCAATGAGAAGAAAATAGTTTGTGTGACTTCTTGTCCATGATGATCCTGGGTCTTGAATGCCACAGTGAAAAGAAAAAAAAGGAACAAAAGGAGACGAGGTTGCTCTACTTGAACTTTAATGCTCTCTGATAATTCAGATACATGCAAAACTGGCTTTAATTAAAATGTATAAAAGAAAGCTCTCTCCCTTGTTTAATCTAGCATATTTACAGTTCAGTTTGTATAGGAAAAAAATTAGCTTCATTGTATATGTACACTGAAAACTTTAAACATTGTATGGATGCTCCATTTTGGAAAGAGGAAAAGAGTAACAAAGCCAGCAGTTGTGTTCTCTGGTGTGAAGCTGAAAAGCAGTGAAACTGCTTTCATGCTATCCAGTTCCACGACTAGCTTAAAAAAGATGGAACAAGCTTGTTATCTGACTGCTACCTAATGGGTATCCCAAATCAGAACCAGCACCTCGGTGATTTAGAAGTACACCAGACTCCTGAGATGAAGGTGGCTTTCCTATGTTAATGTTTCAAAACCACAGCAATCATAATGGGCAGAATTTTGTCTACTGGCAAAGAAGAGTCAATGAGATATAATAAGTGTAAATTCTGTTATAGCTGAGAACATTTCAAGCAATTTACATACCTTAAATCATTTGTGCTACACTTAGATTATAAACAGTTTTATCTCTCTACTTGAATCTAATTTTCCATCGCTTTCATTTGGATTTAGGAACATGTCACTGTTTGGATTTTCTGATTTCTCAGCCAGTATAATGGTCTGTCTTTCCTTCTATATTGCTTTTTTATTTGAATTATAAATTTCTGAATAATCTGTTTTGCATTTTGCAGTTTAGATATATTAAACTACTCATTGTAAATTAACAAAGGAAATTGCTTCTCCATCTGCTTTTACCAGTTTAGGAACTCGTTGTTTGAATCTTCTGGGATTCCAGCAGTTCATGGGGGATAGCGAAATGACCTCTGATTTGATTGATGAAGGAAAAGAACTTATCAGAAGGGGTAAGTTAAGTCCTCTCTCCTGGTCTTCCTGCAAAATGCAATGTGTTGTTGCATTAAACTTTTCTGAAATGTCACACAGGTGCAAAAAAGGCATATAGCTTGTCAATATTTTGAAAACTGTACGGAGGCAG
>VZTU01014497.1:1362-16271 GCA_013400835.1 Zapornia atra | reverse complement strand
AGAAACACCAACAGCCTGCTCTCCTCAGGAATACGTTCTCAGTACTGGAAATCTACCCTAATACATTGCATGGTGCTCAGAAATGTGACTGCAGCTGAATATGAAGCAATTCAAGAAAACTAAAGAAGGGATAAATTCTGATAAAGTCAGGTCAGCAAAAGTAATCAGAATGTTCTTAAAGGCACTGGCACAGAGTCAAAATTATAATAGATGAATGATTGACAATAATGTTGCTGCTTCATATATATGCTAAAATTAATGACTGACTTTAAGGTACTATAATGGTAAACCTACCAAATTGACTTTTCAGTTGAAGTCATTTAAGACTTACTCAATTGAAAAGTGGATCAAAACTTTGCTGTAAAAGTGAAGAAAACATTACTAAGGTGCCTCAGAAAAAATTAACAAAAATCATTTAACTCTTAGAAACTGGTTGAATTTTGTGAACTGTGAGATAATTAGCCCAATGGCAAAGAACATGTTATCTTAATCATAGAAAAGATAATAGGCTTTTGAGAGTTTTATTACTTCATCTAAAGAACACTCATCTCTTCATAAACTCCTCAAGATGTTTGGTTTATTTGTCTATCAATTTCCAAACTGACCCTTTTATTTGTAGAAAGTTATTTCCTACATATACACTTAGTATTTGTTCCATTCTAAACACATTTTCATTTAGTCAGCTTCAATACAGTTCCCTCAATGCTTTCTAGAAGCTTACATAACTTCGTAAAGAGGTCTTAACTTTGCCATGTGAGCTTCCTTCCACTCCAACCAATTTCAGTAAGATTGGGAGTACTCAAGATGAAAATACTGTTCTAAAGTAAAAGCATACTCCAACTTTTAGTCATAGTGTGCATAGAAGTTTCTGGGTACCACTAACTTCCCCTGAATAGGAGACCTTTGGATTCCTCATGTCAGAATTATGGTCAACCCTTCAATGCTCTAGATACCTGTAAACAATGTTCAGTATTCATAAGCATGAAACAAGGCCACACTGGTAAATGACACATTAGGGTGTTTTCCATATTTTGCCTGCGCAGTTCATTGCTTTTCTATCTGGCTTTTGTTGCTGTCTCATCTGGTTTTATTTTCTGCTTCATTTTAGATCTTCTGAGTCCTTACTGTTGTTCAATTTACATTTAAAATTGCTTCATTTGTCAAGAGAGCATAGACTTATATCATTTACTCAAATGACCATATGATATTATCATATTCTCATACTCTAGAGCATACATGCAGTCATCACCATCAACAGTATAATACTGTTATTCCAAAGTTATTTCAAATGTATGTGCAATAATTCTCTTTCTACCCTAAGAACTTGATTATTCATACAATACCATACGTTCAAAGACATACAGGGTTATTGAATTTGTTGTGAATCTTTTATAAATCCAAAGTAAAGCCAGAGATCCAATGCAATACATATGAATGTTATCTCTGTGTACACAAGACTCAAGCAATACCTAAAAGGCAAGAAACACCAAAACAACAAAGACCTACAGTAGTAAATAACATGAAATTCCTGCCATGGCAGCATTAACCATGTTTCCTTGTCAAAGCTGCCAATCATAAAATGGTAACATTTCTGGTGGCAACCAATTTCCCCCAAAATTCAAAGACTTGTTGATTGTAAGACTGCATTGTTGGTTAAAGTGAGGGCAGATGCAAATTAAAGACAACTACAACAATAATAACTAAAGACCCCACACATAATCCAGGGTGATTTGCAAAGTAACCGTTAAACATAAAAAAAGAAAAATGATTGAACTAGACACAGCTATAGTCCTGAAAAAATGCATTCACATGCAGATAAATGAAGTTTAATCTGACTCTGGCTAAACAGGATGCCCTAAATTTAGTGGTGCTCTTTAAGTCAGTGTTCACTATTGTATGATTTCATTAAAGGATCCTCTAATGCAGAATTGTACCAGGAGGACATCAGAGGCATTCTTATCTCTAAAGTCTACTATATTGTAACGACAGATAAAGTGTAAGAATTTGCAGAATAATGCTATATTTCTAGAAATTAAATTCACAACTAGTATTCAATTTCAAGGGTTTATATTGCCTCCTTGGACTTTGATGAAATACACTAACAGCTTGAAGATCTGTGGTGTGTCTACTCTCAGTAAGATGAGCGGGAATTGCATTGCCTGAAGGGCAATAACAGGAGTTACAGTGCCATTGCAAAGGGTAACATTTTCTAAGTCCTAAGAAAGTATGATAAATTAGTGAGTTTTCTGCTCTTTTTAAAGGGTATAGTCAGGACTTTTTATTTCAAAATCAGTCCTTCTCAATGCCCTTACTTCTACTTTCTAAAACATTACTTTGGAAGCTATACTCCCTGCAGCACATCTGGCTGGACGTTCTTTCTTCAATAGTTTCATTCTTCTCCCTCTGCCTTGAATTAATTTACAGCTTTTTCCCCTTCATGGGTGAATTTAACTTTAAGGACTCAAAAAATATCTAGACTTCTGTTTTGCACATACATCTACACATAGACTCACATACACATATAAGATATATATGCATATATATATAAAATGGGTTATATTAAGAAACAACAAATGCTGTATTGACAAAACAAAGAACAACAAAGGGCACTTCAAGCCAAACAGCTGAAAAAAAAAGGTCTCAGCTGAAAAAGGGGTGTTCATTGGAACATATACAAGTTGTGCACATTCCATTACTTCAGTGTGTGGTGGCTCAGCCCCAGGCAGAAGCTGAGCACTGCACACTACTCATTCCCAAAAGAGCAACCATCAGACTCCCAAGAGAGGTGGGATAAGGACAGCTTATGGACAAAAGCGCAATGAAAACAGAACAGCAGCCCACAACAAATTACACTGACACCCAGTGATAAGAGAGTACCTTACTGACTTGAGCGCTGCACAAAAGGACCAACTCAACACCCAGCCACACTTAGACTGCTCTAGAAGCATCCAGGAGCACCCTTCCCCTCCCAGCCCCTTTTATGGGGGAGTGATGTCAGGTGGTGTGGGACAAGCCTGGGCTGACTCAGCTCACCTGGACTAATTCAGCTCACCTGGGCTGGCTGCTTGGAGAGGCTACCTCTGGGCTGGTCGGAACCAGACACAGTGATAAACAAATTGTTATAATTGAATATGCTACATAAATTTCACCAAATCTGGATCAAAGTTCTGACAAGGAAAATGTACAGTATGGCACTTCAAGTACTGCATAAACACAGGGGATTGTCATTTGGCAAAACTATATATAATGTCAGATGTGTTTTCTGAGGAAAAGCAACACAATTTGTCCATAAAGGAGTAAGCAACTGTCAAGTTGGCTATGTAAAATATGACTTTCCTATAGTCTACCAACATATGAATATAAATGATGGTGGGGGTGTTGCACTGAGGGGTTTTTTTTTGTTTATTTTTAAATAGTGTGGTTAAAAAACTTATCAGACAGAAATTACATTTGATTTGTGAAAGATTGCTCTTAGATAATAATTTGGTATGAAGATTACATGAGAAAACAGAATGAATGATGAATTCTAAAGTGTTCTGGGTGCTGAAAATAGCTCCTTTTATGGTATTCAGAGACATTACTCATTTTTGTATGAAGTATTTGATTACAGTTCCTGCTTTTTGGCAGGTTTTTTTCATAATGGTACATTTTCTATGTGAAATTAATAGCATGAGTTGTCATGGATAAACAAGTGCCATCACATCAGCTAAATGAACCAAGCCGCTAAAATGGCTGGCAAATGAAAGTAAACAATGAATGAAAGGGAGAATTTGTGGAGTTTAAAACAAATTATGAGAAAGCCTTTGGAAAGCAATATAGCTCATATTCAGCAGCCTGAAAAAAAAACCCAAAAAAACACCCAACCATTCGATTCAAAACACCAGCAGTGAAATATTGGGTCTGTTAGTAGGTATTCTAAATCAGTTTCTCAATCGGAGAGAAAATCCAACATTCTGCGTATCCATTCTGAAGTATCTCCTTCCTTTATGAAAAAAATGTTGGATTTAGCCATTTGGCAAACTGTTATATCAAGTACTTAGAAAATGCAGAACAAAATGTGACTCAGACACAGCCTGCATGTGCTTTTGTACTGCAATTCCACTTAAGTAAATTGGAGTAGTTCCATGATTTAGACCAACCCTCTCAATAAAGGAACAAAGAGGACAATGACTATTGAGTACCTACATTGTATACATTACAGTAATTTTGGGAATATGTATCCAAATACTTATTTATGAGGAAGGTAAGACTTTTTTAGCGCGACAGGTTATGATAGAACGCAGACGAAGTCAGCATTCTGCCACACTGTGGAACATAAGCAGAAGCATACCAAAGAAAATTATATAGAACATATCTGTATACATTATTGAAACACAAAAATATTCAATTTACTTAATTTAGAGCACAACAAGTTGTGTTCTACTTTGTTTTAGGAGAAAATATAAATTAGCAGGAGGAAAAAAAAAAATAACACAGAAGTGTAGAAGGAAAAGTCAAGAGTTACTGGAGCTTGACTCACAATATTAGCAAAGAAATTTGATTATTAAAATATATGCATGTGAAATAAAAAATTAATCTAATGAGAAAAACAACTTAAGTCTTTCAAGCTACCTACAGAAATATTAATCACATATGGCTCAAAATGATTTTCAAAAAGCCTATAATTTTTCATTAGTTTTACAGCCATTGTTTTCCCCCAAGGTCAGTCATTCTCATATTAATAATTTATTGACAACTTCTAACCGTAGAAACCAGAATTAGTGCTACTTAGTTATTTTTTCATGAAGTCAAAATAATAATAATAATGGCCATTTGCTTTCAGTATAAACCAAGACTCAAAGATGAGTTTCTGAAAAAGGAAATGAATGTGCAATAAGCGACATGATGCCTATAAACTATTTATGAAACGAAATCTAACCCACAAATTAAGTGCTAATGGGTCAAATATTGCTAAGCTTAGTCAGGTGAGTAATGTCATCTATTTCAGTACAACTCATACAAGTAGAGCTATACGGTTTGACTGAAACAAAACTTTAAGCAACATCCGTAACAGCACTAATGTGTGATAGATGCTCACCACAATAGCAATTAAATACTCTGCAGATCATCTAGTACTCTGAATACCTGCTTTATGGCTAGAAAATGAATGTGTTCATGGTTGTAGTCCATCTACTCTTTTTCCCCAGTTGCTGATTCAATTGTAAAGGCTTCACTGGGGTGGGTAATTTCAGTATAAGTAGTTTTCTTGCTCTCTTCACCTCTGTAATTACTTGCCAGTATAGAAAGCTTTTTCTGTGGATCTAACATCAGTTCCAAACGGTTGCATGCTTGCCGTCTTGTCCATGTTTGATGTGAGGTGTTAATTAGAGACAGTTACCTGTAGCACACTCCTGGATATAAAGCCAATCATATTTTGCCTCAAAACAGCCAGGTGTTGTATCCTTTGCTACTTTTAAATTAATCTCCCAGAGATTTTTCTGTGATTTAATTATTTACTGTCATTATAATTTCATTGCATTGTTTGATAAAAAAACAGGATCAAGTCTCTGACCAATAAATCTGTAGTCAAGCTTCTCATTCTATCTGCTTCTGCTTCAAAATACAGGACAAAAATTAGTTTGGAGACTTTTAACTTGCTTTGTTGCCGGTGCCACTCTTCTTACTGCTTAGACCCATTTTGCTGTAGAGCTACTCATCTAATGGTTCTGTTATACTTCATTTCATTTCTGTTTATGTACAGTCCGGAGTGTTTTGAGCAATGTCACACACACTTTTAACTTCAGCTAAATTAGTTGTTGAGGATTCAGAAAACCTAACTTAAATAAAGAGCAAACATTTTTAAAATAACTGCTAATTTCGACTTTGCTGATTTGGAATGTTGAGGTCCATGTACAAAATTTATTTAGAGATTGCCATAAAACAGTTCAGATAATGTTATTCAGTCACTTTCAAACAAGAATTGTTCTTTTCAGTCACTTTCAGATGTTTTTTTCATTAGTGAAAGTTCTAACCAGCTACAATAATATTTTCACATAACAATTACTATCTTTGATACATGCAAGTTTAAAGCAGTTTCTCCTGTTTAAAAAAAAAACCAAAAACACCCAAACCCAAAAACCACAAAACCAAACCAAGAAAAAACCAAACAGCTTGAAAGCAAACTGGAGTTTCAGGCAGTTAATTTAATGTTTATTAAATTTCATAAACAAAATGAGGCTTGTAGCAGGACAGGTTGAACTGGTTCTGCAGAGGTTAGACTGATGCATCTACATGGTCATTCATTCCCTGGATAAACTGAATATATCTATTATTATCAAATGCCATCTATCTCAAATAGTCACCTCTTTATAGAAAGAGGCAAGAATCACATTCTATACAAAGAAACAACAGCAATCAAAAAAAACCCCAAACAAACCAAAGCAAGAAACTAACAAAAAAAAACCCAAACACCCATACCCCACAAAAAACCCCAACCAAACAAAAAAGAAAATACAACAGAAACAAAAATAGTGCAAATGTAACAGCGCAAATATAACAGCATCTAGTGCACTTACTTTTATTTCATGACTTTTATCAAAACTATCCATTACCGTAACACAAACCAGAAAGCTATATATAATAGCAAGTCAGCCTCTCACATTAATTCAATGTAAAGGTTTCAAGTGATCTTGCTTGTGAATTCTTTAGGACAAACACAATGCCTTTATTTTTTCCGCACTTTTATAATTCTCTCTCACAGGTGGAAGGTATAATCTACAGAACACCTCCATTTGTGCATAAAGCAAAACTTAAAAGATGAAACCCCTATAACAAGCATGGATAGTTCTCTTTTTAAGAAAAGCTGTGACCTCCGCGAGATAAACATTAGTTCTATGAAGCAATTATTTTCTGACACCTCAGCCTGGGTTTCTTCAATTCCCTCTTAAGCCTGCATGTTTGTCATTGCCAAGGTGTCTGTTGCAAAAACAACTAAAAGTATGAGGTTTGTTCAATTTCATGAAAATGTATTGTCCTCTCAGAAAGATACCACATTTAAAAAATTGCATGTATCAAGACTGTTGTGGGTTTTCTTCTTTTACATTTTAGCCAGCACCTAATATGCACACATACCTTATACATTCTGTGATGCCAGTAATTCCCTAATTAATATTGAAGTCAAACAGATATGAAATATTTTACAATTAACTTCCTTTTATTGAAACAAAAGCCTATGACTTCTTGTTGTGAATTCAAAATATTGCCATAATTCTGCATTTGGTTTACTAATGCATGACTGTTTATAATAAAAAAGATGTTGAGTATCAAGTTGACAGGTGCAATCATCCCAAAGTGCTCATTGAGACATCTCTGAGAAACAGAGGGTATTTGAGAGGCAGCTTGTCCCTGGCTCATGTGCAGTAAGAGGTCTGGTAACACACAACGTAACAGGAAGAGGAGCCCAAATTCTTTTTTCCAAGTTCTACCTCAGCCTTGTTCATCAGCATCATACCAGGTTTGCACTAAGCTAAGCCTTTGAGGCCTGAAGACACAATTACCCATGTCAGACATCACACAAGTATATGATGCTTGAATGTTTCTATTTAATTGGCTTTAACAAATTATTCAGAAATAACTTCATCAAGAGGTTATGGAAACTGCTTTGAATTGAATTTCCCGTTTCCCTACCTCAGGGCTCCAATATTTTTATTTAACAATGCAGTAAGAGCCTTCATGATCAAAGAATGTCTAACTGCAACAAACTAAAAGGACGTTAGCTTGATCATACTGAGTCATTTACAATTTTATATGTAAATCAAAATTTTTGAGAAAACAGGAAATTAATGTATCATCAGGATCCTTAACCATCCTTGGGTTTTGTAAAATTAACAAATAGCTTTTTAAAATTATCAATGTTGACTTACAGTGAGGTTTTGTTATTTATTTATTTGTTGTATTTGAACTTTCAAAGGAACAAGGACTATGTTAACTTCTTTAGTGGGAATAACTGATTTCCCGAGGTCAGAACATGTAACAAACACAGGCAGTATTCAGTGATGTGAAGAGCTTTAAAATACTGAATGCTTATCACAAAGAATTGAAATTACAAAAAAATCCCACCTTCCTTCATTAAATAGAATTATCTCCTTACATGTCAGTTATTGCATTTTGTGTAATTATATTTTAAAAATTTCCTACCCCGTAACACATAAAAAAAGAGGAATAAACAACAGGTAGTCATGGATGGAACTTTAGACACAGGAAAAAGAATAGAGTGAATAAGAAACCTGTAATATTCAGAATATGAAAAATCTACTGCTATCAAGTTTCCATAACAGAGCAATAATTCTGTGTAATCCTCTATAGATCCATATGAACATTATGTATTTATCTCATACCTACATATCTGCAAGGAGCAAATAAATTTTTTTTGAAGTTGCTGAGCTGCAGCACTCCATGATCTATAATTGGATTAATAAATGTATTCATTCATGAATGATGAGTCACAAACTGAAGTCACAGAGCTGAAACCCAGCTCCACAGCCACTCATAAAAACATTCTTATGTTACTACTTACAGACAAAGGACTCAAAAGGTGTCAGGTGGTTGTAAATTTCTATTTTATACACATACATCTTATCATATATTAATTTTATTTTCCCCTTCTACAAGATTCCACTGCCTCAAGAAAAAAATAGGTTAATATAAATATGATTCATAGGTTAATATTCTGTTCTTCAGCCTAAGTTTTAGACACGAGTTATTTCTGTTCAATGGAAAAAAGTCAGTCCTTACTTTTCTTTCATTTCCTCCGCACTTTTGTGAACTTAGGGAATCTCATCAATACTTATAAATATCAATAGGATGGGTGTCTAGAGGACAGGTCCAGAATCTTTTCAGTGGTTCCCCTAAACAAGACAAGGGAAAATGGGCAGAAACTAGAACACAGGAAACTCCATCTGAATACAAGGAAAAATATTACTGTGACAGAGTACTGGGGCAGGCTGCCCAGAGAGGTTGTGGAGCATCCTGCTCTGGAGATACACAAAAGCCTGCTCTAAGTGATCCTGCTTTAGGAGGGTAGTTGGACTAGGTGATCTCCAGAGGTCCCTTCTAACCCTAACTGTTCTGTGAATCTGTGGGTTTGTTTTTTTTCTTGTAACAGAATTTTATTACTTGAGAATATAGAGAAGAATCTGAGAAGAGTAAACATAGAAAGGCTATTGTCACTCTTTTTGGAGACATTCATAAATCTAATGCTGGCCTCTTAAATGAATAATGAAAACTGCTCCTGAACGCAAAGATTATAAATTGAGGTTCTTCTTTTCATTAAAAAAAATGGTTTTAAAATACCCTGGTGAAATGTGCTGCTTTTCCTTGTATATGGTTTCATTATAGAAACAATATCAGCATAGGATTTTTATTTTTTTAGTTTTACAAGGCCATTTACTCAAAATGATTTATTAAAATTTACAGTATTAAAAAAAAAAAAGAGTGCAAACTGTGACTTGAGATAGAGGGTAAGGTGTCCTAAACTTTTCATTAGATGCTCACAAAGAAGTTACTGAATGATTACAGTATTCAGTATAGTTAACAGAATTAGTTTTAAAGTGTTTATGAACAAGTGAGCTTAGGTGTCTGACAAATTAACAGACAGCCCTAAGTTAGAGTTAGAATTTTATAGGGATGTCTGATAAGAACATATCTGAATTTAAAAAAATCTGATGCATGTTTATGGCCACAGGCTTTGAATATTGAGCTCATGGTTTGAATTTTGAACTTAATGACCCTGCCACTACTAGGCACTACATTACTAACTAGTGTTGCTTCTTGCACAACATCCATTGTGGTTCACCTGTGAAAAAAGGATGCTGTCCCAGTAAACTGTCCTTATTCTAACCCACAAGGTTTGCAGGGACACCATTCACTTGACATGGTTGCCCAAAGCCCCATCCAACCTGGCATTCAAGACTTCGAAGGCGGGGGCACCCACAACTTCTATGAGCAACCTGTTACAGTACCTCTCTACCCTCACAGGGTAGAACTTCTTCATACTGTCTAATCTAAACCTACCCTGCTCTAGTTTAAAACTATTGCTCCTCATCCTATCACTATATGTGCTTACAAATAGTCCACCCCCAGCTTTTCTGTAGATCTCCTGCAGGTACTGTAAGGCTGCAATAAATTGTCTTCTGAGCCTTCTCCTCTCCAGGCTGAACAAGCCCAACTCTCTCAGCCTGTCTTCGTAGGAGAGGTGCTCCAGCCCCCTGATCATCTTCATGGCCCTCCTCCAGGATTGCTCCAACAGCTCAATAACTTTCTTTTACTGGGGAATCCCAGAGCTGGATGTAGTACTCCAGGTGGGGTCTCACTAGAGCAGAGGGGCAGAATCACCTCTCATGATTTGCTGGTCACACTAATTTTGATGCAGCCCAGCATACAGTTAGTTTCTGGGCTACAAACATCAATTGCTGCCTCATGCTGACCTGCTCATCAATCGAGCCTCCCAAGTCCTTCTCCACAGGGCTGCCCTCAATCCATTCTCCATCCAGCCTGTAGTTGTGCTTGGGATTGTGCTGACCCATGCTCAGAACCTTGCACTTGGCCTTGTTGAACTTGAGAGGTTGGCCTGTGTGAACCTCATGAAGCCTCTCAAGGTCCCTCTGGATGGTATCCCTTCCCTCCAGCCTGTCAATCACACGATATGGCTTGGTGTCATCAGCAAACTCGCTGAGGGTGCACTCAAGTCAATGTTAAACAGCGCCGGTCCCGATACTCACCCCAGAGGAATGCCACTCATCATAGATCTCCACTTGTATATGGAGCTGTTGACCACACCACTTTGAGTGTGACTGTCCAGCCAATTCCTTATCTACCGACTGGCCCACTCATGAAATCCACGTCTCTCCAATTTAGAGACAAGGATATCACGTGGGACAGTGTCAATCTCTTTACACAAGTCCAAGTTCATGATATCTGTCACTTATCCACCAATGCTGTAATCCCATCATAGAATACCAGAAAATTCTTTATGCATGATCTGCCCTTAGTAAAGCCATGTTGGTTGTCACAAGTCAGCTCTACTTTCCATGTGCCTGAGCATAGTCTCCAGGAGGGTCTGCTCCATGGTTTTACCAGGCACAGTGGTGAGACTGACAGGGCTGTAGTTCCCCAGGTCTTTAAAACTGTGAGTTATATTTCCCCTTTTCCAATCAGTGGGATCTGCACCCGACTGCCACAATTTCTCAAAAATGATGGAGCGTGGCTTAGCCACTTCATCCACCAGTTCCCTGAGCACAGAAACAAAAGGAAAAGACTATCCAAATAGGAAAGAAACAAGTCTGGCATTGTCATTTTTCAAAATAATTTGTGTAGTTACTTTCCAACTTTCTCAGCCCATGAAACATCCCTAAATGCCTGACATGCATTCAGATCAGTGGGAACTGGGCAGACAAGATGCTTTTGCCAAAGGCTGAAATGGAAATCTGTGCAGACTGTTATGACAGAATGGATACAAGTGCCAGAGTCACACCAAAGTCACAGAGACTGGTTTATTTTCAGATTAAAACAAAAACTTTGGAAGTTTGGTGCTCACTGAAAACAAACAAGCATATGTAATCACTGCCTGACACATGCTAAATCCCGCTGAAGAATTATGTCATAGAACTGTCTTTAAACAACAGAGAAAACAGTGTCTCAAGACAATGGTTTATGTCCAATGTTTTGAAATTCTATAAAAAAAAATCACAGCTTTTCTGGTTCTGGCAAGTAGCATGTTCTCATTGCATAAATTCTTACTGTGGCTGTTCTAGTGCTGCCTTTCATCCTCTAAAGCTGATCTCTCTCCATTTCACTTGTCACCTCCCCAGCACATACTACTGCCTTTGCCCAAACCTCTTTCCCTTTTCCTGTGTATTCCAATACCTATTTGTCTTTTCTTCTGTTCTCTCTATATTTTCTCTTAGGCACCTATTTTTAACATCTATCCACTGACCACACAGGTATAAAACAACTGTTTCCCTCCCCAGTCTTTACTAGGATTTTTTTCCCCTCCTCTTGTGAGAGAGAGATTTGCCATCAGGTCTAGTAATCAACATTAGGAAAAGCAAGTACAGTTAAGAACTGCAACATGCTCATTGTGTCTTCCCAGCCCCCTCAACAAAGCTCAAAGTGCTCGAAAATACAGCAACACCCACTCCCAAAATCATAAAATATGCTTACACTTAAGCTGTGTTGCTAGTATGTCCATTTCTGTTGCCCTGGGTGTCGGGATAAAACACTGGAAAGTACCTGAATCCCTCCTCCAAAGTCTGAATCTGCATGCTTTCAAAGAAAGATTTGTAAAAATAAATAAGCACATGAAAGCATACATACATACATACATTTTCTAGGCATCAGGAGGGTTTCCCTCTGCATCTTTCTCAGGGACAGAATAATCATTCTGTACTATATCCTGTAAATTAAAATTCTTTATCTTATCTATCTGATAAAGACTACAGAATGAAATATTTACAGACACTGTGATTTATGACCAGTAATTTATCAGCTTTGTAAAATGTTTTTATAATGCAATCAGTTAGATATGCTATAGACAGCATGTAACCCACAGCCCTCAAGTTGAGTTCCCCAGACCTCAGGGCTACTTTGGTGCAGCACAAGCTGCATGACCTTGGCTCAGTCTTACTGAGAAGGTTGTTGTTAAGGTTTGAGAGTACATGAATGGGAGCCACACGAAATAAGTAATAACACAGAAGAGAAATTGTTGCAATGACAATAGTTGGCAGCTCAGGGAATCACAAGGAAAAAACACTGACATGGAAAATATAACACCTTAAGGAAAAAGCAGGCAACTTGAACACAACAAATCAGCATGATCAAAGGTCAGACATTTCCAGGATTATGAGGGGGTGACACTCCACACGTAACTGACCTCTTACAGACCATCAGAGATTATTCTGGAGTCTCAGACCTGCTAAGTACATTAATGTTCAAGCTGGTACCATACCTATTCACTGTGTGTATTAGACACACATGCGACTGCTGTATGTTTAAAGCTGCATATACCTCCCTTGCACAGGACCTTTTTGTTTGCAGTGGACAAAAGCGCATGCCTAAAGTGTGTCAGTACAAAGGGATGCAGAAGTGGCAGAGAAGGATTAGAGTCCAGGCTATTTGGGCTGAAAGCTAGATGCTTCAGAAGCAGAATAATCTAAGTTTAAGGCAGTTCAGGTTTTAGCAGGCTTCCTGCACTTGTGCAGCATTATACAGCAATTTTTCCTCAGAGAAATTACCAATCCCTATTTTCTTAAATAAAGAAAAGATATACTGAAAAAAACCCACAATGTAAATATTAAAAAAGCCGTTTAAAACATCTCTGTAAAATGCTATGAAGAGTTTTGCTAGAAAGGAAAAATAGCATGACCATCCTGTGTTGACTTAAGCATGATTTAAATTCTTCAATTTTGAACATCTTTTATTGCAGTCATGAAAGTGAGTCCCTCTAGATGCTGGCAAGTCATTAGTCTGCCACATTTTCCTCTCTTGGATTAAATATGGGAAATCGCTGAACACTAATCCTCCTCTCATTTAGGTATCATTCATTCAAATTATGCTCCAAAATTACTGAATTTGATTTATCACTGTTCTCTTCAGTTTTAATAGAGATTATCTTGCAATGTTGTATTCTGTTCTTTGTACCAAGCTCTTTGCTGAGACATTGCCTTGTTTTAATAGGTGGTGATGGTTTCACCTCATTCAGCAAGAGATTGTTTTCCCATTTTTTAAAGGTTGAATCACTTCTGAAACCTTAGTACACTGTTAATTTAAAGAAACAAAAGAAAAAAATATAGCCTTTTTTCCTTGTCTCCAGAAAGAATTGTGTTACCCAGGCTGCTGAAATAAAATAAGCCTAAGCTAAATGATTTGCCAAACCTTACCTAATCTTAACACTTAGCTAACATTGATTAAATGTTTCCACAGGTTATCTCCAGGTCAGAAAGATGTCCATGCACCTAATAATTTCAGTTCTAATTTCCCCATCCCAAAAGTGGTCTTTATGCAGGAATCCTAGATAAATAGCTGGGAAAGAAACCATTTAAGACATACCTTTTCAGTTAGTTTACAAGCTGTTTGAATGATTTTGCTGCACCTGACACCAAAGTAAAAGTAACAAAAAGCAGTTGAATTGATTTTGTATTCTCTAAAATTATTGAATAGGAAGTGAAATTTTGGAAATAAAAAATTGCAAAAGGCTGTTGAGTTTCTTTTGACCTTTAAACTGGAAAAGAAGGGATTTCTGTAATTGTGGAAACATAATTCTGTCAAGCAAAATATATAGAGTCTCACTGCTTTACAGTTTCCACATAATGTTTTATTAACAAGAGAAATAAAAATATACACATAGTTTATTGTTTCTTTGCCAAAGAAAACAAGGCTTTAAGAAAATTACTTTCTGGCTTTACTAAACAAGAAGTCATTTCCAGTTGTACAGGAAGAGGAGGAAGACTTATTGACTCCAAACACTTTCTGGACATATACACATTTTTCATGTTTCCATTAGGAGATTTGCTAGTGTAAAAGACATATTCAGTCTGGAAGTATGTTGGTAGTGCTTCTTACTGAAGAAAGCTGCAATATTGTTAACATTGTATAATAAAAGCTCCCAATAATTAGTGCAAAACAATTAGGAGGCACTTAAGTTTAACACTTACCTAGTCTGTATCTCCTCTTTCTGAATTTGGCTTTCTACCAGAACTAATGTGTTTGACAAACATGGACTAATTATTTAAACGGGGAAGCCCCCTACATAATGTGCCCTTTGCAAGCAAATTTAATTAATTCCAATTAAAACTCCTGACTGAAAGGTATAATAGTCTGATTATTTTATTTCACCTTTCTCACTAAAGCTTATGGAAGAAAATAAGCTAACATTA
>VZTU01014496.1:12779-61997 GCA_013400835.1 Zapornia atra | reverse complement strand
CCGACGAACTCGACTTTAAATCACTGTCTCCTGAGGACCCAGAGACGCCAGTGAGACGGCTCGTCGGAGCCTGGGCACGTAAGGTGGCGTCAGTATGGGAAAAACCACTAAATCTCGGTATTTTTATTCCAACTGAAGGGAACTCAATTTCTGCTCAATCGTAGAAACTATCGGGGAAAAGTTTACGTCGGCACGACGGGGTGCTGGAGAGAGTAATATAGCGGGCCGGTGGGGGGTGGGAGCACAGAGACGGCGCGGCGCCCGATCCCAGCGCTCCCCCAGCTCTTAGCGCGCAGCCGGTGGTGGGCAGGATCGCGCTCTGCTTCGCGGTCTATGCAAAACCGCATGGAAGCGCAGGACTCCACAGCACGTCCTTACTCTAGGCTCAGGAAGGAGCCCGAGTTGTCCTGCGGCACCCCAAAAGTCATCTCGATGGGCAATAGAAAGGTCTTCAACTAGATTGCAGACAAAACTAACACTAGAGACAAGAAAAGATGAACTGCAACTTTAAGCTTCCTTATGGAAAAGGGTCATAACCATCAAGATCTCATTCACACAGTGAACCCCTTGTGTGGCACCACCTTCATGCATAGACTCCCACAGATTGCTGCTGCACTAACTTATGGCCAAAAGTTCTAAAGCCACAGGCTGTGGCTTTTAGGGCATTAAAAATAACATCCCTGATTTTCATCAAGTGTGCAGGCTGGAGTTTCTTCAAATGCTTTGCAGGGTGCCTCACCATCAAGATCCAACCACTAAGTCACCACTGGTTTGGTGGTTGCATTTGAGAACCTCTCCGTAGTTCTGTGATGGGATCCCACTATGTTACAAAAGACTGTATAGGAGGTGCACATGCTTCAGGATAAATACAAATAGCAATGCATACAGAAGCGTGCTTCACAAAGACCTCATATTGTTTTTTCTGTGTAGTAAGAAAAATGCAACTTTAGGACTGCTAAATTACACAGATCTCTATTTCTCTTGTCTCTGCCTTTCAGCCCCTGTTTGGGACTGAGAAATGCTGGGTGAAAGTGTAATCAGATTCACACCTGTAACACTGTGTATCCATCTAAACAATAATCTGATGATTATGACATAATGTGAAAAGAATCTCAACTGCGTGTGCAAAACAGAGCAGTGATTTTGGAGCTGAGTCCTGAAATTTCAGCATAAGGTAAGCCCTACATCTGCCTGGTGCTTGTGATAAAAGCAGTGAGTGACAGGAGGGCTCTCTGGCATTGTACAACCAGAAAGCAAAGCTGTGTAGATCTGCAATGTCCTGTCTGCAACTGAGCTCTAAATCTGCAGGCAAAACTGCTTCAACTTTGAATTCTAAATCTGCACAGTGAACTGTTCATTCACAAATAGAAAATGCAGGGCTGCTTGCTAAAATTACCCAGTAATTTCAAGTAGTAAATACATTTGGGAAGAAACCTATTTTTTTTCCCCTGTGAAGTGAAGCAAATAAAAGTCACTGAAGTAAGTTATCTGCTGTTAATTATTCAGTGAGCTGGACTGTCATAGGGATATATTTGCATTGGGATTTCAGAGAAAACAACTCTGCACAGCTCATTGTGTCGCAGAGTCAAACAGGGAGAGACGCTGCACTCTTCAAGTCACATTTTAGAAGAAATAATAAAGGAGTACTTCCTTTGGGTGAATCTGGATGCTTGGTTATTATTCTGACTGAGACCCACTATAATTGCAGTAACAGAATTCCCCCCAACCGTTGTCTTTTTGGTAGAGGGTACTGAATTGCGCATAATGGCTCTGGACACGCAATCAGGGCCCTGCAGTTCACATGACAAACCAGAAACAGCTCAGCATTGTGCACTTTGTCTCCTGGGAGCTTTTAACCAGCAATCTAGATGGACAGTCTTTTATGAGAATCTACCTAGAGACAGATGTCTGTAAGGGTACTTCAAAATAATCTTTTGTAATTCTGTTCTTATTTCTCTGAACGCTAAAAGATAGCTTGAATGTAATTCTGCTTCTCCCATGCAAATTATGGGGCATTTAGGACACACCAAGAGAACTGTTACTCAAAATGCTGTGTAGAGACCACCCCGATGTTTTGGATTTTTCTAAACATTTAGATAAATGTTATATTTAGAACAAAAAATACCCAGGCAAAAGTCACTGACCTCTCAAAGTAAAACATATTGTTAAAAATACCGCAGTGTCCTTGCTAGCAAAGCAAGTGACCCAAGGCGAATTTTTTTCCAAAGACCGTATACTTGGAGATCTTTGCTTATCAGGGCAGAAAGATAACCAGTGGTGGCTTTGAGCTACTGCTGACTGATTTAATCACAATGATCTGTACTATAACTGGAGTGGAATACTACAAACCAGAGTGCACATACAGAACAAAAATCGTCCTCAGTCCCCTCTGTGTTACTTCATTCTTCTAGAGGAGGAAGCAAGCTCATATTCAATGGTTACAATCACTATTAAGGATGCATCTTGTCAAGGGCTAAGGCCATTAACCTCTGGCAGATGCTTACGTTTTGTGGGACAAGATGCTCCAATACTGGGAAAGGTTGTGAAAGTAAGACAGCAGCATCATTGTAGTGGTGTTGGCTGGTTTTACAGTTAACTGGATGGCTTCTGAGACCTGTATGATCCTCGAGGGCTTCTTACTTCTGTAAAGCTCACTCTCTGGGATAAAGTAATGAAACATAAGATTTATCTATACCAGTAGAGCACAGTTTTCTGTGCACAGACTGGGACCTCACTGTGCCAGGAGCTGTACAACACAAAATCCCTGTCTCAGTCTGTGCAGTATGGTAGCTGAAAGAAATAAGGCTCATGGCTCTTACGCTGATCTAGATAGGATCAGGAAGTAAGACTTGAGAAGTAAGGAGAACTTATTAAAACAATATAGTGGCATGGCATAAAGATTTCACCTCCTGTTACCGATCTGCTGTGTTTCCACACCCCCTGCCCCTCTATGAGAACAGGAGTGTATATACATACATACACACAAAAATATACATATATATATAAAAATATATTTAGTCAAGTTTATGTGATTCATACCAATTCTTTGAAGTCAATAATCCTTTCTACTCCTAGGCTTGTTTCTCCCCATTTTCCTGAGTTCTCCTTACCATCTTTATTTCCTGACTGTTCCTAAGAAAGTGGGGGGGGAAAAAGTGTTCCTGACATTATTTTAGCATGATACAAAATGCTATTTCCAGTGAATCAGCCGCTTATACTTCTCTGGTCATACTTTCTGACAGCCTTTGTGTCTGCAGCCCCCTCCTAGACGTCCAGCTACTTTTAAAGCTGCCTGTTGAGCTCCAGAAAGACAAGAACAGCTCGCTTTTTCCCAAACTGACTTCCTGAAGCTCCGAGCATGGTGCTTCTACAGCACACCACCTAGAAATCAAAGCAGGTTCTAATTCCCCCCACGTACCTCCAATTTGCATGCATAAACTGAGTGACCATCACAGAGGAACTGTAAGAATGTATTGTTTATCACCAGATGCTTTAAAACTTCACAAGGATGTTTTTGTTCACCTAAAGTCACTATTGCCTGCTACCGCTGCTTTATAGTTGGCCCATTTACACTGTATTTACCAAAATACTGGGTTGGGGGTGTTTTTTGGTATATGAACACCAATATACAAGAAAATCCATGTTTTATTTATGGATTTTCTTGTACACAGGTAATTAGGACGTACTGTGCTCACTAAAATTAAATTATAGAACTTGACTAAACTACATACCATCATTTGAAACAAATTAATTCATTCTTTGCCTGTCTTTGATTTTAATGTATTCAATTGCAATTTCTGTGTATAAACCTTTCTCATGTTTTATACATTCTGCAAATTCTTATTATTTTTTAACATAGGCACCCATTGTGTAAAGGATTTTTATGCTTCCTAATTCTTCTGGAATAATTATATTGTCTGCTAGAGAAATAAAGTGACAGTTTTGAATTTAAAGCTAGTAGAGTTTCTCAAATAATCTCTGTGCTGTGCTCTGAACATATATACATTTATGTACAGACACCTGCTGAAAACTTATACACAGCACCTGAGGTTTGGTGCATAACAGTCTATGGGACAGGCAAGGATTGTGGAAAGACTTTCTTGACAGTTGTCATCAAGGCAGCTCTCATTTGGAGTTGGCTTTTCCTATGTTAATGGCACACACATGAGAATCACATCACAGCCAAGACCAAACAAGCACCTTGTATTCAGGAAAATTAGGAGGAGTAGTTGGAAGGCAAGCCTAAACTTGATAATCATAGATTTTTCTCAGATAGTGCTTCCTGGAGCAGATTAGAGCTCAGACTTTTCTCTGACCGCTCATTATAGCCTTTGCATAAGGAAGCAACCACTCTACCCAAGCTAAAGGTCTGTGTCCTAATTCTGCCACTCATGTAACAGACAGGTCATGAACTACATAGAGTGTGAATTGGTTTATACCAACAGTATAGTGGTTCTACAAAGTGTTTTAAAACTGGAGGTGAAAAATCAGCAAGTCGAGACTCTGCAGATATTACTATGATGAAATATCCTGTCTCCTTGTGAAAATTAGCTATCCTAGCCAAAACCAGACAAGAAACAAGAGAGTTGTTGTGTAAGATCTAGATATAAGTAGAAGAATCACTCTATCTAAGCACAAGTGAGGGGGGGAAAAAAAGTGGGAGATTTGTTTTACTTCTGCTAGGTATAGTGGACATAAACATTGTATATAGTTTCATTAATATCTTTTCTCCATCTTCTGTATCTTATGATCTAAATTTGACAAATGCTTAGATGAACACATTTTAATTGTTCTCATTCATCAGTTTGCTTTCTTCCTCCTGCTTATGGAACAGTTCAGCTTGATTCCCACAGTAAACTAAACAGAGAAAATTTATTTCTTTATTTGGCTCTCCCAATTGCAGAAATAAAATTGGCAATCCTCAGGGATACTTATGTAAGTATAACTTATAAAATGATCCAGCCTGATAAAAATCTGATAGAACAACTTTGATTAATGATTCCATACTATTTTTGTTATGACTACAGTGAAAGATAAATTTATGTTGATGTCCGGTAGCTATTTCACCTAAGGCTTTAGAGAGGCTGACACCATTATTTGTACCTTATTATGGTATGATATTCCCTAGCATCGCATTTTTCAATAGTTAATATAGTTATTACAGGGCCACCTGCATTCTGGCATAGACAATATGCATGAGATACATTCACAGCTAGGTCAAACATGCATTAGCCCACAGAGTGCTGGGAATAACATCCCTTCAGTTTGCTTTCTGCTATTGTGACGATGTGAATACAAGAGAACATCTGGAGTATAAGCACCAGTAATGGCACCATCTATGGGAGAACACTCTGTGTTTTCATAAAATAGTTTGAGTAGGGATGTTTAAAGGTCATCTAGTCAAACCCCCCTGCAATGAGCAGTGACATCTTCAACTAGATGTGTTTTATTTTGAATTAGATGTGTTTTGTTCTAAACACAAGAAGCCCTGTCTGGTCACTGGGAATGAAGTACCAGCGCAATCAGTCTGCCTGATCAGCATTTCAGAGTGACTGGCCACAAGTTTTCAGAGCTGGACAATAAATCCCTTTCAAATGGCAACCTTGGCTTTTATTCCATGAGTTTTAAAAAGGGAGGGCATGGCAGGGATAACAACAGCTAATCAACTACTGAATATTTCTCATCTCAGTACCTACTGCCCTTTTTCCTGTGGACTCATCTCCAAAAGATGCTTTATTGGCTCTTAACCACAGGCAAAACCTACCATATGGAGAGGGCAGTAGCATTATGTAATAAAGACAAACAAAGGTCTTTAGAAAGACCTGATATTATGCTCCAAAACCATAATTGTTATAGATAACATCATGTAGATTCTATATTTACCCTGTTTCTGTGGTGTCCACACAATATTTACATACAGTATTTCCACATGATTTACCAGTCAAAAGGGAATTTTGCTTGCAGAACAAACTCATTTAGGGACACACAAAAAATTAGTCAGAGCAGAAAAATACAGCTTGGTTTATGGCCAGAAAAAGCAGCAGTAGTCAGGGCTTTAACTGCTAGTTTAACTGACTAGCTTCATGTATAAAGCAAAAGAAATAAAGGCGACAGAAAGGTTAAGCAGGCTGAGTAAGCTCCTACCACTTTGCTGGGGAGAATCACAAGTCAGCATCTCACTCTGTGCATTTGGTATTGGTCCCTGGGTTTCAGCATTACGCTGGCTTGCAGCCACAGAAGATCTATCTGGCTCAGAATTTTTATTTTCTTACATAATTAATGCATGCACCCTGCTAAAAATGATGCCCTTGTGACAGGTAAAATGAGGTTGCGACAGACAGTCATAGAGGTGGTCACTAGAAATCCACTTGGCCCTCCACATGTTACAAACGCCTGTGCTGAGCTGCCCAACACACCATCACAGGTTTGAGGTTAAAGCTATGTGGGGGTGAGGATTGGGTTTGCTAAACAAATTAAGCTGTGAACTGGTTTCTGTGTTTCTACTCCTGGAGTCATCACATTATACTAAGAACCTCCCAACATACCTCGAGCCACAGAAACAGCTTTACCTAACCAACCACAGGATATTGAGTACTCTGGGTCTCTTGGCAATCTTTCAGCTGCCAGCACAGAGCTGGACCAAGAGAGGCCATTAAACCAGCTGGGAAGGATTTGCTGAAAATCACTGTGAGAGTTGTGTCTCCCCCTGCCTCACCATCTTATTTCACTGACAGCTTGTACCATCTTTTCTAGAAAACTCTATCAGCTGAAGGCAACATGTTACTGCTCTGTCCCACTCCTGGTTTTATATTAAAAAGCCAATGTTTCAGTTGCAGCAGAAGAGTAAGCTCAATGGCAGATTTCAATGGGAATTGCTCTTGGCTCCATTACAGCAAGATTTTATGTGCATAACTTTAAACACATGCATCATTCAGCTGATTTCAGTAGGACTCCTAAAGCTTAAGTACCTTGTTGAATCAGAGCCTTTATGCATCAGTGGCTACAGAGTCAAGCACTGAAATTCAAATATCATTTGTGGTGGAGATGCTGATTTCAGATGTCAGGACCTCCCCCACTGGTAAATACATCTCACCCTTTGCTGAGTTCTCAGTCCTACCATGCTGCTAGTAAACTCTCTAGAAATTTCCCTGAGCTTTGGCAGAAAACTTAGCCTCCAGAATAACCTACATCTGGTATTCACATGGAGTGACGTACAGAATAGCCACTTAAGGGGCAGCTCAAAGTCCCTGCTCTGATTTTGTGAGCGAGAGAAGCATTCTGGGTTTGAGGGTCAGGCTTTGGATGTGTAAAGATTGGCCCAAGCTTTGCGCCCGAGTTTGCAGCTGAAACTAGCAAAGCATCTCCTGAAACACCCTCCCATTGCAAACTCTGGTTTTAGCTTCAACCCTACGACGTGCAAAAGTCAAAGCTTGAGATTGCCTCTTTGCACTGTTAATTCTCATCTGTATGAGCAGAGGTGGCAGCAGCAGAGGATTAAAAGGCCGATTTATAAACCAGTCAATTATAAGTCCTATGTTACATAGCAAAGTCAGGACATGCAAATCAAAGCTGTTTGTTAGGAATCTACAGGAAGGATTTAAAATATAGTGGCACTATTTAAAATCCATTTTTGGATATGTTAATACTTTATTAGGAATGTAAATTTATATTAGGCTGTGCAAACCTTTTTTTTTCATTTTATGCAAATACATTTTAAGATATGTTAATTTGGTTCCTGACATAGATCAGTAGAACATCTTAACCAAGTCTAAGGTTAAAAATAATGATTTTAAAACTTCATGGCTACATTCAAGGCTAGATTTTACAACTCAAAGATTATATAATTGAAACACTGACCTAGGTCCAGATTTGTAAAACAATTACATTTAGCCATGAGAGAATACATTTGATGCTAATCTCTTCTGTATCAATTATAAAAGTGGTTATTCTGAATAACTTTTCAGGCTTTCTTCTACTCTCTTGTCTCTTTGCTGGTCTCTTCTTTGAAACTGTTACTTAAAAACAACTGTTATATATCAAGGTTTAATAAAATCCTTAATTCCACCTTTTCTTCATGCTCCTCCTCGGTAAGACCTGGGTGTAGAACACAGGTGCTGATCTCATGCTGTACAGACTGGTAACTGCAGCTTAAAACACTGGGGGAAGAATATACTCAGATGAAGGTTCATGCCACTACTCAAGCAGTGTTTCTAAAGGTGGCAGGCATTCACAGCTGTGAAACTAAAAACATTCAAAGCTTTTCTGCACCAAACCTTTACCTTTGTACATCTAAGAATTATCTCAGAGTTAGTTGCTCCCCTGGACCCATTGAATCGCAGGCTAACTTTAATTTTACTCTCTTCTCAGCACTAGGGATGGTAAAATGCTGACAAACATCCCCCTTCTCCTCCCCTCCAAAGTGAATGTCTTAAAAGTTAAGTAGTTAGGATTCTTTCTATTTCTTATTTTGCTTTCAGTGTGCTAAGGGCTCAGGCCATATTTTCCACTTTTTCTCATTGCTAGAAGCATTTTTTGGTAACCCACCAAAAGAGCAGAGGGGTGGCTACTCATTGAAACTTGCTCTGAAGTTTTGAGAACCGTACCAGCAAAGCAAGGCTAAAGATATGTTAATGACCTATCAAGTCATTTAAGAAGAGACACAGTCACGCTTTGTGACAGAAATAACTCTCACAGTACCAAAGATCCAAATACCCTGAATTTTGGGAAAGTTCATATTTGAACTTAAAAGTTTTTCCCTGTAGGGAGCCCTCCACTTTACCAATCTAAGTTATAGAAATGTCATCTTAGATGAGATACAAAGAAAAACATGATGCAGTTCAGTCTGACATTCAAGTCACTCATCAGATTACACAGCTGAAAGTAAAAATCAGGGACTAAAGGGTCACATTCACTGGATATTCCAACCATGCAACACTATACAGGGCTTCCCCAAACTCATTCCACCTCTCAAGACAGCAAAATTGTAGAACACTACATACACTTTCAGTTTATGATTGAATTATCTAAACAAAGGTATTTCCTCTGATCTTGATGTGTTGTTAATTAAAACTAGAAGCAAGATGTGCCCCAATGTGCACAGTAATTAAACCCTGTATTTCAACCTCTGGAAAGTTTTACCTTCATTTTGATTCTTACTTTGATTTAACATGGTTTTCCTTTCATTTGGGATTTCTTCTCCCAGATCTACATTGTTACTCTGAAAATCCTAGCCTTTATGGTAATTACAGGTATTTTTTCAGCTATTCAGTCACAGGGAAAAGTTACTGGAATATCCATGAAGGAAAATGCAAAAGCCTCCAAGACTCCTCAATTGTCACCATCCTCTAAGGAGCCACAAGTCACAACCTACAGCAAAAGAAGTGCTTGTCAAAAAAAGGTGGGGGATCATTAATTCTGGATAGTTGCTAAAGAGGTAATGATTTATTCATGCAAAGCTCTCCTGAGAATTCGGTGTGCCCAAGTGGCAAAGGTACTTGTCAAGTTTCTTATCTGGGAGATAAATGCTGCGGTTACTGTAAACTGGCACTGCTCTGGCCTCAAGGGAGCTGTTTTATTTTATGAGTGGAGAAGCTGCTCTTCCCATTCTCAGCTGAGGCTGTAAAAAGCCTGTACATGCTTTGACTGATCATCTTTCCAGTCGCCACAGAAAAAAGCCACCGCTTCCAGCCATTACCACACACAGCGCTTGAGTGATCACTCAGTTCCCTGTAATTCAGCAGAGGAACCTGCCATGATGCTGCCATCTCTGTTCCCAGGGCTTTGGCCAGGGACTGGCCACCACACCAACTCTCCTTTACTGTCACTCTCTGATGCAAAGCAGCTCCACAACTGCTTACATCGGCAGCCTTTGCATCAAATCAGCTGCCCTCATTCCAGATAAGCACCTCTAACTTTGTTGTCAGAGAGGAAGGGAAAGATACTAATATAATAGCACAGTCTCATGGGATTTGAGAATTGATTTAAGAATTTGATCTCTTCCTCATCACCTTCCCATCCAATTGGCCTCTTCCTAATGATTGGCTTTTGAGCAGCGATGTTGCATCTGATAATAAACAACCTTGTTCATGCTCATCAGCAAAGTGCCATAGAGGGTTAGAATGACAGCAGTTATTAAACTAGTCATATGTGACCCTGTTATGGTGGTGGCTTCGAGGAAAATCTGTGTTTGATCTTTCAGGGTTTGCCCCAGGATCAGAGCAAGCTCTCCAAAGAAGTTTTGTTCCAGTGTTAATTATGGTTGTTTGAAAAGAAAGATTAGTCCTTATCTCCCATAATTACCTCCTCCCAGACAAAAGGGAGGTGTCCCCTTTGATGACAAAAGTACATGCCAAGGGGTTGGGGGAAAAAACCCCAGAACATCACCAAGTGCAACTCCCTAACACTGAGATAAGGGAGCTTTAAGCTTTAAAAAAAAAGGTTGAAAGCAAGGATGAAAATTTGCTTTAAGAATGCGTGTGCACATCTGGATATACACAGGGGAAAATGCACAAGCATGATCTTCATGTTTATTCTATTTCACTAGAAATCCATATCACTTTGCTAATCCAGCTCTGTGAGCAAACCTGTGACAGAGCAGTAGGGAACATCTGGCTTCGGACAGCGAGGCCTTTTGACATGAGCTTGAAGTCAGTTACAAATTATTTTTAAAGCAACAAATTTGGATGAGGTTTTTCTAGTCACTTGATTTTTCCACATTTCTTTGCCTTCGTTGCATCTTTAGCTCATTTCTGCATTCTCCTGCAGATAACTCATTAGCACAGAAGTCAAAATGAACACAAATCTCATACAAAGCAGATATGGAGACACATTCATTAGTTTTCTAATAAACTGGTAACAACAACAGAGAAAATACTGAGAGAAAAGGGACCCCTGAGGATGCAGGTGGCCAGGAAAATAGTTGTTGCACCTGGACCATTTCACAATGGGGAACTGCTCTCACCCTCCTCGACACTCATATTCCATAGTGGAGTGCTCACAGAGAAATATTAAAAGTGAACAAAGTTTCTGAAGACTAAAAAGCACTGTTTTAACTTGGTTTAAAATAAAGGGGCTGTGGGCTGCTTCTGCCCTAGAAGAAAATATCTCTCATGATTTAGACTTAAACAAAGTTTCTTGAACTCTAAATTTGAAACAGCACATTTAAAGGCAGGTGGGTGGATGGGTGTGGAGGTGGGAAAGTGAAAAGACAAAGGGAAGAGAGCAGGGGAGAGCTCTTGGGAATCTGTTCACGGAGAGCTCTCAGAAATTTTTGAAGTTGAGGAGATATTATGTTAATATAAGTTCTAATTGCTAGGCAATAAACAACACCCACCTGCTGACTAAATGTCAGGACCAAACTTATCTCTAAATCTGCTTTGAAACAATGTCAGTCAGTGCTATGATCACAAACAGATTGAACCCTGTCTTTCAGTGCTAAAATAAAAATAATCCAAGATTTTTAATTACCTGAAGTTAGAGACCTCAAATTAAAAAAAATAAAAGCCACCACAAAACAAACAAAGCCCCAACCAATCCCATAGCAGGAGGCAAGAGCTGCAGTTAGCTGTGACTGTTTGTGAGCCAATGATTAAATAAAAAGACCCAGAACTGCATCCCCACGCTAGTAATGGATGCGCAGCAGTGCAGAGACTTGGTGAGAACAGGAGCGTTCAGAGCAGCAAGCAATAACGTGGTGAAGTCTCCCCCAAGCAGTGCTTCTCACCCAGAAAGCAGGAGGGGAGGAAATGAGGTGCTCCTGGCAGCCCAGGAACCCTCTGCGTGGGCAGGAGTTTGCATTGCCACCCACGGGCAGGAAAGCCCCCGCAGATGTCTGTTGCGTGTGCCAACGGGAGGCTTTGACCATGCAGTAACTGCCTACACATTTTGTACAGCTCAGGCATTGGATGAAGTCTCGAGGATCTGGCAACTGCTAATATCAGTAATGCTGATATGCAAAACAAAAATCACATGTTAATGGCAATATTTGAAAGGAATGGTTACTCCTATTATTAGTAATGTATCAGGCTGGAAAAAAGTTTACAGCATTTAAAGTGTCTGCAGGCAGGATAGTCTCTACACACTGCCAACAAAAACATGCCCAGTAACTCTGGAAAGAAAACACACAAAAAACCAAAACCTGAACTCAGGAAACAGCCAAACACACACCTGTGGGAAACCCTTGTTGATGTATTCAACCTTCACCTTCCCTTGACCAGTGGCCTACAATGGGGAGACTTCTACCCACAGGCTCCATGTACATCACAGACCCTATGCCAGGAAATAAAAATAAAATCACAACTAAGACAGGGAAGGAATTCTGAATGGAAACAAAGTAAATCAACCTCGGTTTTAAACAGAAGAGATTACTTCAGATTCACCTTTTCATTGCATTAATCCAAAATAATTAAAAGCCTTCAGAGTTCAAATGCACAGGCCTTTTGAAATTCAGTGTTTGGTGAACTGATGTCTAACCCCTACCCTCATCTGTGCTTGCAGGGTTGTCAGCCCTCTATAAGATGCAGCAAAACAGGCCGCCTTTGCTCTACATATCAGATCTTAGACAGCAAGATGAAAGGAGTTTTGAATGCTCTGCTTGCTTAGAATAAGGCAAATGGATAGACAGATCAAGATATAAGTAAAATTCCCATCTAATTCTAATATTCAGTAAAATGCTATGGACTTTTGCCTTTAGTATATTTTTGAGTTGGAAAAGCGATGTTTAATCCTAATATTAGTTTTGGCCACCAAGTTACTCTCTGTTCAGAAAATGAACTTTGTGCCTTTACTTAAAGAATCCACTTTCTATGCAAATGCAATTCCTCTGAGTGAGGCGAAAGCACAGGAAACAAATGTTTGTTTAGAACAGGCTATTCAATATTTTCCTAAAAAACACCATTCTCAGTTGTTTAAATAAGATTCTCAAAGTTATTTAAAGTCCACGGGACTTCAGTACTCAGGTACACCAAACCTCTGAGAATCTGAATCAAAATACATCACTGAGCTTTTCTCTACCTTCACTGAATGCAAATGAGAACATTAATTAGTACAAACGTCATAAAGCCACAGGGCCAGTGACTGTCAGGAAATAACAACTTTAGTTTATGAGACTCATCAGTGCTGGTGTGCAGCTGAGTCACACCTGTCTGGAGGATAAATAGAATTATGGTTTAGCAGGGGGGATTAGGAGCTTTTCATTGAGTAAAAGGATGACCCAGCAGTGATGAAACTACCTTTGGACTTGGGAAAAGTGAATTTATATATCTGCTCTACTCCCACCCTCTCACACAACCTTGGGAAAGACTCCGAGGGTTCCCCTGCCTCTTAAGAGTGTTATGAGAAAGAATACATTAAAACTCAGAGGCACTCTAATACTACCTCTGAAGGGATCAGAAGAGTACATAAGTTCTCCCGTTACGGAAAGGAGCTTGAGAAGCTGTTTCATATTTGGTTCTCAATGTGGACAATGTTTCACAGCAAGAATATGCTTATGCAAGTTTTCTTAGCCCATTTTGGGAGTGGATTAAATGAAGCCTGTGTGCAGGATGAGAGTATCCTGTGGGAAGCTAATGTGAAATACTTACTTGCTTTAAATTCATGTTCCACCTTGCTGTGCAATAGCTTTCCTGTGTAGATAAACCATAAAAGAGAAAGAAATGGGCAATATCTATTAAGTAATTTTTGTAATAACCAGTTTAGCCATTATCCATCATTGAACTGAAGAGTTACCTTTAAAAGCTTTTATCCTATTAGGATAAACAAAAAAGAATCAGGTGGTTAGAAAATTCACCACAAAAGGCAATCAATTGACAGATGGAGGGAAAACACGTTTTAAGATGTATTTGAGAAGGATCATGGAAACGTACACTTCTGCCTCATTTTGGACAGCGAAGCATAATCTATTGGGGCTCCCACAGGACATTTAAGTATCATCTAGCAGAAGGGCTAAAATGAAGTTTGAGGAGAAAAGTAGGCAGTGAAAGAAAGCAGATGCTAAACTGAGATGTGGAATATTTCAAGCCACCAACCTGATAGAGAAAGAACTATAACTTGTGGAAAATCATACAGCTGAAGCAGGAACAATTGAAAAGCAATGACAATTATGTGCTCCCAGAGCAGCAGAAGGTAAGAGCACAAAAGTAGTCATGAAGCTATAAGCTAGTGATAGTAAAGGTTGTTAGAAACAGCATGGTTATTTCCTTCCATTTCAGTCCCAGCTGAAGTTATTTTTCTATTTATAAAAGATACTTGGCTCATTATAATGAGACATTTCTTGTTTTTATAGATCTCTCACTAGAAGCTGAAGAGTTTGGGTTTCTATGAGAAATGCATATAGCCTTGTAGTCTTCAAGAAAACTATCTTTATATTATACCCATTAGGGATGAGTTATGCACTTAAAACTACATAGTGCCTAAAGATGCAGACAGAGGTTTCCTGATTGCTCCCACTGACTTCAATAGACTAGGTTTTTATCAGGAGTCTTGGCTATCTCATTGCTTGTATAAATTTGGCCTGACTTCTTGGGATTGCTTTTTGAGACACAAAAGACTTCTTACGCTGAAAATAATTCTCACTCAATTTTCTGCTTTTCTCAGTACAAAGAGGGAAGATCCCTCAACTCCAGTGCCATGCCAGTTCTAAAAGAGGCAGAAGCAGCATGACAAGAGGAATATTCCTGGAGTATCTATCACACAATCCTGGAGCTGCTAATTCCAGCTGCATGGTGGTGCTTGAAAGCAGATAGGGAGCGTATTTCGGTTTCCAAATACGAGTTTTCACACACACACAGAGCAATGCAGTTCCTCCTGCAAGCACAGCCCCAAGAGCTATAAACTCTGACTCTTTATCAAGTTAGACACACCAAAATATTAGACTTTCAATCTGACAACTTTGTTTTCTAAACTGGTAGAGTCACTCCAGACTTCTGGTTTAACTGGAACCAGAAAAGCCGAAGTACAGATAGGCTTGTCCCTTACTATTGATAAGTACCTGGACTGCTGCTGCTTGGTAAATAGAGTATACCATCATGTTTATTGCAGGGGGATGACCAGATACACCAGAATACTCCACTTCTGTAGCTTGTTCCTGCTTCAGTTTATCTGATAGGTTTTTTTATTTATGCCATATGAAATGAATAGGTCATGAATAGTTCCCAGAGTTGGCAAGCAGTCCCTGTTCACCTTCAGGAGACAACAAAGCTTAGCTCGTATTGGAAAAATACAGTGAGTTGATGCTTTCACTTGCTGAAGGTACTGTGGAGCTACCATGGGGGATCAGGGAGCTGTTTTGTGATATTTCTGAAGGCACTTTCCAAATGAGGTGACTGAGACTTGTTCAAAATATTCCCTTACATCACTCCACACTCGTTCTTACCCCTCAGTATAGTGTCACTACCCAGCGGGTCTAAAGGGCTGGAGCTGAAGGACAGCTTGAAACACCAACTTCCAGCCTGTAGATTTACTGTAATTAAACAGATTTCTTGCTCTCATGCCGTTACTTTGGCACCTTTCATAGTCACTAACTACAAATTAGAAGAATAAAGTGAATGGAAGAACAAAAGAGTGTGTCAACATTACATCCATCTACACCAGGGCAGTCAGTGCAGAGGGATGGCAGCTCCTCTTGCTCTCCATTTTCTCTCTGCGCTGCACTGTTAGGACACCACAATTGTTCCCATTAAGCTGTGGGGAGATAGACAGATGGCAGCATCACATCCACCTCAGGAGCTAGCACTTCTCCAAACATGGGGGTTTTTTTTCCCCATTAAAATTGCTTATTACTGTTTCCTCATCTTCCCTCACTTGCACAGGTTCATTTACTAGCCTCCCTACAGCTAGATCACCAGACTGAAGGCAAGTTTGTTGACACTGGAATCAACTGTCTTCCTACCCAATTGTCATGTCCTCTTGGTATGGTGATTATTTCAAAGTCAAAGCACAACTGAGAGCACTGTAATGACGTATGATAGAGAGGAGTACAAACAGTGTACAGTCATAGTTTCTTAGGTGAATAAAGTGCCTTATACACAAATTAGTTTACAAGACTGAATTTTTGCAAGGGGGTTGCATTGAGTCCAGTCTTAGAGATCTAATCCTCCCTGCTTCAGCGTTTTCTTTAAATCCTGTTTTTGCATCTCTTCTGTTTTACATTAATTGAAAAGATGAGGGCTGGTGTCCTTAGCATACACTTGATATTTATTAAATTCATTAAATGATGAACAGGAAAGTACCAAAATGTCTAGTCAATGTATCTATTCTGTTTGCAGCATCTGCTATTTGACTATTATAAAATAATAACAGACTCATTGAGGCATGTTTCAGCGCTTGCTCTTTGGAACTCACAATCGCAAGCTGCTATGGAAGCACACATTACTTAAACTGAAAATAGGATGACACATTTCTATGACTAAGAACAGTATCATCAGTGATAATAGCAAGGATTAAAATACAAGGACTCTTAGTCCTCACAGCCCAGGTCATTGGCTACTCTGGGTAAAGAATTTAATATTTTAGACCACTATTGCACACTCAAAATTCTGACTGCTGCACCAAACTAGCTTCTGGCTTCCACCAGACATAATTAGTTTCAGTGTTTATGCCATAATAGTTCAAAGAATATCTTCATGCCAATTCTCATTGCCAGCTCATTTTTACTTTTTCAGCTACTCTGAAAAAGATGAAGAAATTTTGTAATGAGAGAGCAGGATTTCAGAATATGAAGCTCCTGTACAGACGAGCTTCAAAACACCCTCCCACCACAGCTCACCAGCAAGAAGTCCTTAGAGGCTTAATTTGGGAACATGGAGCAGGGATTAAAGCATAGAAGGGAACTAGAACCACACAAGTGTGTAGGAAGAAGTACGTTCACATATATTTAACACCCAGTAAGTAATTAGAAGCTTAGGCTTTTCTGGTCCCAGTAAAGCCAGAAGTCTGGAGTGACTCCACCAGTTTAGCAGTAGCACCCTTTCAACCAGCAGAAAAGAAAGCAGCAGAAACAAAACAGGTTTTCCAGAGCTACGTGAGCTGATGTCCAGGAGCTGCTCTATACACCTTTCACACTCACATTTCCACATCCTGATAGCTGTGACCAGGGATCCCTAGAACGGAGTTTTTCTCTTCCACCAACCTTTTCTGGAGGTATTAAGCACTTGCATTTCCCAGCTGATGCCTTTTTGTTATTATCATTAATTATGGCTTGGCATGGAGTTTATGTTAATTTTGTTGATTGCAGATTTTTGCATTTACAGATTATCTAACTGCACTGGCATGATGGTGATTAGGGGTTGGCAGAGGGCCCTGACTGCTCTCCCACTGGTTGGAGCTGCCCTGGAGGCAGGTATTGCCTCAATTCATCCCTTAGGATGCTGCTGGGGTGCACAGATGCTCCCCCTCTGCCCACACCCTTCACATTAACCCAAAGGTGTCTTTTAGCCCATATTATCTTAACTATAGCACTTTATTCTCAAAGTTAAAAACCCAAACAACCAAAACAATAAATGAAAAGGCAGTAGATAAAAACCCAAAATAACTCAAAATATTGAGGGGGGGAGTGTGGGGTGTGTACAAACCCCAAACTCAGTATGCTTTAATTTACATCTCTTTTCTTAATTAAATACCAACACCACACCAAAAAAAGAAAACCTTCGATTTTTCGATACATCTGATTAAACAAACTATTTCGTGTCTCAGGGTTTCTCCCCTATATTTCTTGCTACCTCCACGTTGTTTCCGAACAAATGCTGGGAAGCTTTTAAGTCAAGGTTTTAACAGCTCACATGTGCCCATCATTACTACTGCCTCCAGCAAACCTATGCTTCTTTAAAAGGTCTTAAGAAGACTGTAGTAAAATTGGTTAGTGTAAATTAGAGAGTCATTTCCGTGTTAAAATCCTGGGCTGAATAGGTAAATTGTTTTAGGAATTGAGAAAAGAAACATGCAGCAAGAAAATAACGCAGCTTCACACCTCTTCTTTCAAAATCACTTTGCTTTATGCCTTCTGTTTACGTTCCTGTGGACAGGTAAACTAGTTTCTATGCACGGAGCTAATGAGATAAGAAGGACTAATCGAAATTAAAGTACCCACTCTGAAATAATTGGGGAGCTTAACATTAGAACCATAATCTCTCCACAGCAGGTCAGTTCATACACTGCTGTAAATGCTCCTGCTTGGGTAGGAAGAGCAGCTTTCCTCATCGCTAATGGGAGTTCATACCTGAGAGAGCAGAACCAAAGGTTTTCACAATCACAACAAAATGAGTAAACACCTTTCTCTTCTCTTGGCTCCAATAGTACAAAATGAGTTAACAAATCCAACCAAAACACTTCAACTCAGAGTTTGATATTTGTTCACCATTCAAGAAATAAAGTGTGCATGGGACATGTATACCTGCAGATATATATGTACACACACACATATATGCAGAGCCATATTTACCTGCAGGCAAAATGAAAGGGTTAGAAAGAGCTTAGAGGAATGGATTCAGGGTCGTAACACACAGTAACAGGAACTGACCTGATCAATGACAATTTCTCCTGTATGCTCATCTCGGTCAGCTTGCTCTTACTGCACATTAGGCAAACAAGCTTCTGAAGCCAGAAAATCGTAAGAGCTAACACAGAAATCACTCCTGGATGGTTCAAAACACCAAACTTAACAGATGAGAGGTCTCCTCTAAGTCCTCCTCCCAGACAGAGCTTTACTTTCACTAAGAACCCAGGTGCTTTAAATATTAGCTAAGTGAAAACGGAGAAAGCAAGTAGCCCAGCTGAATCTAAAGACTTATCCACTCATTGTTAGACCAACTCTTCAATGTACTGGGGATATGTAGCTTTGATGTTTTGATTGGCTCTTGGGGTTGAATTGATGCCTATTAACTTCAAAGAGTCCTCTGCTGAAGAGCAAAGAAGAGTAAAAGTGTTCCCAAGGGTTTGTCTATTCCAGAGATGCCTTTAGTATTGTGTGCATGAGGCAAGGTGTTGGGGGGGGGTGTCTTTCATTGCTCTCAGATACAGTGTCCTGTTTGCATGGTCAAAACTTGACAGCAACTGTTACCAAGGTCATAACCATCTGTGTTGTCACAGAGAACCAAACTTGGCCAAAGGGGATATCATTTGAGGAAGGGTCATTGCTACACTGCTTCTAGCACTCCTTTTAAAGAAAAAATCAGCTGCACAGTAGGAACCTGCAGGCTTGATTATGTGTATGTTTGCTTGTCCCAGTGTATATGCATAAATATTTAGAAATGCTTTCTCACTGCTGTGCGCCACTGTAAATTTTAGCTGTGCACGTGACATAGTCCCAAAACAGCTCAATGAGATCCTGAAATAGACCCTCAAGTGGAATCAAACAATATTGACCTGCCAGTGCCACAGGGTTATCTGCCCAGCTAACACCATATTGGCATAATCAATTCTGAGCTCTGTGAGGGATGGCGGCAAACGCAAAAGGCCATCCTTTTGGGAGAGGGGAGAGCTGGTCTTCATATCAACAGATGGCTAGTGTTAATGAAACTGAGGTGAGCCTGATTATCATGAGAACTTCAGAAAATTATTCATGTGGAATCACTTTAAACCTCTGTCCCCAAACCCAGCCTCTCCGCTGGGAAGGAAGGCCTTGCATGGGATGTCACCTTGCAGCCATTTAAACAAAGAGCTGAGGGCTTGTCTTGTATTGACCTCCATTAAGTTGTTAATTGTTGGGGGGGTTTTTTTCCAGTCTGCAATATGGCAAGAAGAGTTTCTCACGTGGGAAGTTGCTCTAAAAAGAGTGTAGACCTGTTGCCTACAGGCTGGGCATGATGAAGGATGCAGTTTAGCCTTGATCCCCGGGGCTGACTTTTGCACAGCCGCAGGAGCTGTGTTGCTTCCTTGTGCCTTAGTCACTGCTGTTTTAGAATGATAATCACACATTCCTCTCCATAATCACACTTTGAGATTAAGTGAATAAATACACACCAATTATTGTCTATAACTCTATAGAAAAGTCTGTTGTATAAAGTTTTATTTTTGTTTTCTCTTTAGAGTTTCATTGACTGCAAACTCAGTAGCCCATGCTTACACCCTTCTCAAATTGAAAGCAAATGAATTTATTTTAATCTGTCAGAACCAAGTTAAAGGAACAGGGCAGAGGGTGTTAGATGCTGTAAATCTGAAAATCACACCTCTGTATTGATGCTTTCTGGGAAATCCTAGAAAAGATTCATTTCAGACACATTTTAGGATTGTTCCCAAAATCTTCAAATCATCCAGGGAAATCACCGTTACCCTGGAGTGTGTCAGTATTTCACTACTTGAATCTTCTTATGAAATTCATGGGCTTGACACCTCATTTAGAGAAGTAAGTCTGTGAAATGCAAATTCACTTCCTCAGTTACTGACACTCAAGGTTCAAGCTATGATGTTTGTGAATGACAGATACACCAGCCTATCTTTGCTTGTGCCTGTGGAAACATCCTGCTCATGAGAGGCATTCCTCTGACTTTGCTCACTTGTCCTTTCCCTCCATGACACCATTCCTTTTAACCTCTATAAAGGAGGACTGGAACACAGACAAAAAGGTGGCAAATCCAGAAGTGAACTGTACTCTAAACTTCAACAAGCGAGAGATGAATTCCTGGATTCACATCTAATTCTGATGCCCAGCAAATCATCCATTCAGCTATTTCCTCTGCATCGCAGGCACTCTCCAGTTTTCAGAGGGGAACCTGGAGTGTCCTGGCTGGTTCCCTCTAAAGTTTGTCTCTGTTACTCTTCTGGGTTAGATGGATCCTAAGTAGGATTTCATAGCATTGAGATATACAGGTTATTTGAGAAGTGAAGATAAAAAGGCAATAATAACACACTCTATAAGGCATCTTGTGATGGTTGAGTAAAAATGACATTTTGTATTATCTTATGTGACATTGCTAAGTAACCCAGAAATTCTCCAGTGCAAGCATGTGATAGTTCATCGTAATTCCTGCTGTCAATGGATTCAGATGCATTCAATTTCAGCTACAACAAGCAAGCATTACAAGTAAACAGCAAATAGATTGTTTACACCTCCTGCTCAGTCCCTGGCTGTCAGCATCTACAATGTCTTCTACCCCAAGGAGCTCTGCAGCCTGACTGCAAGCAAGGAAGGAGACAACTTTGCTTATCTGCTTCAGAGAACTTGGTGGGGACAGTTTTGGGGACATCTTCCTCACAGTTTCCTTCTTAGGAAAAATTTTAAAACTACAAGTTGTTACAGCAAAGCTGGCTGTGCACACTCCAAGGAGCTCACAGCTCGAGTTGAAGTTCATTCTGTTGATACACCAGTTGGGGTTTATCTAGTGATTGCAGGCAGGAGCAAGAGGCAGCTGTTATGTCCTGGCAAGGGGACAGATGAGAGAATGAGCCTGTTTTTCAGAGGCTGGGCTATGAAGTGAATGCCAGCAGCAAAGGAGCACATGCATATAGAGACTGGGCTTTGATAAGACATGCCCTTCTTGTTGCCTTTCAAAAGAGTTAGGACTTCAGGGTGTACCCCCGAGCAAACAGGGAAAATCACCCTCCAAGGCAAGGATACAGCCAGCTGCAGCTCTGAGAGGAGTGAAGTAGTATTCGGGGTTATGGTTTGCTGGAGGTGTTTTTTAATGACTGTTTATCTAAACTGGAATAAGCCTGCTTCTGCCCATCACCTGCTCTCCTGGCAGGAAGTTATTTATTGCATTTTCATCTGAAGATTATTTCAGTCTTTTCTTGCAGCTGAGGCTTTTTTATCAAGGTATCTAGACAGACAGGGGACATATTGCAAGCTTAGGCATGTAAGGATGCAAAAATGTGTTATGCAGTAGTGTGCCTGGTACATCTAAGAATACTGCAGCACGGTGCTCTGTCTTTATGGTAGATGGAAAGAGACAGGAGTTGTAGTTTTTATGGAGTGATACAGGAGCAAATTGTAGCACTTCCTCCTCCATCCATTTAGGCTGTATTCATCATTCTTACTTCTCATTCCATGCTTTTCCCTGGTGCACCATTGCTGGGGAAATGTCATTAGTGAGGATATTGTTCAATGTAAGTCATAAAAAAAAGAAAGAAAGAGACGACTGCAGCCTATACAAATCAGCCTCAGGGAAGTCTTTGGGGGAAAACTGATATTGCTGAGTAGTTTAGAAAGCTAATGTTGTCATTCAGAGTAAGATTTAAAACTAAGAATAAAATATGAAAAAAAGAATGAGGGAGACTTGATGGAGGCAGCTGGGGAAATCTTAAAAGGAGAGAAGGCAAATAAATTTTATTTACCTATGAGTGTAACAAAGCATGAATAACATTGCCTTCCCCTTTCACTTCCCCTCCAAGGTTAAGTAAACCTAAAATAATTTAAAAGTACAGACATTATTACGCTTGCTCAGAAATAAACTCCACACTTGGGGCATTATAAAAATATTTCTGTAATGTTAAACAAAGTAAATCTCTTAAAACTCCTGGGCGAGGGGAATGTGATGTTAAAAGCAAAGCGGTGCCTGTGTCACCACTCTCTGAAACTGCTTGTTTCCAGGATTTTTGAAGCAGGATGTGTGTATGGCTGGTAAAAGACACGCGTAGGGTGTTTGCAGGAGTGCTGAGAGTTGTTGCCATGCTACAGTTAGTGCAGTCAGGATTGTCTAGATGGGATTATATAAAAGTAAAATTACAAGCTCATTGTTAAGATACACTTGTAATTGGCACCTTTGAAGCCATCAGCTATTACAGCCAGAGGCTGCCTCTGGGCACGTATCATAAAAACTGACACAGCACATCTTACATATGTTTTCTTTACAGACCTGTTCTTGGTGAACTCATTCATAAGGTCTCCAGAAAGCTTCCTTCCTTACCCAGCTTGGGCTGACCAGAGATGTGCTGCTGAGGGGAAAGGAAAGCTGGGGCAGAGGGCCAACCTCAGAAATTTGACAACTGTATTATCAGAAAACAACTCCCCCTGTGCATTCCCTTGCTAATCTAAATTGGTGTCCACGAACATGGATGTCAGTGCACACATCCACAAAGCCTATGTATGTGTTGTTTGTCTCCCATTTCCAAAACCTTAATGTTTAAGCTTACTGAGACTATGCAGAACATGTAAAGAAAAGTTAGCGTGAGTCTTCCCAGGAGCAGGGACCAAGGCTCTAAGCTCTCCAGTGAATGGAGAACCAATGAATGGCTTTTTGTAAAGCAGAAAGTGAAAAGGCACTCACATTGTTACTGAAGAATGGGACATCTTTTACTAGAAATAGAAATAATACAAAGAGAATAATTATTTTAGCCCAAATTACCAGCTGTCCAGAGATAAACTTCACTCGTTCACTGAGAAAGAGAACATACGCCAAGCTCACAAGTAGCTTACACAGTGTGTATGTAGAAGATCCACATACTAGCACCTGCGCTATATTCCTCATAGACAAACAGGAGTGATTCCCTGGTAAATGAGAACCTTGGCCTCCGTAAAGCCTGGAGATATTTTATCACTGCCAACATCAACTGTGAAAAACTTATCTTTTGCTTGTTCCAAATTACAGAATCACAGAATGTTAGGGGTTGCAAGAATTCTTCTTAAAGGTGGAACAACTTGTTCCACTGATGATCTTCATTTTGTTTGTTGAAAGTTCTTAACATTTACATCAAATCCATAACTAAAACCAGGCAGCCACCAGACAAATTGGGAGGATTAAACCAGCAAATTGCTGGGAGGCTCCATCTCTCTTCAAAGAAACCAAGTTAATGAGCAAGCAGCACAGCTAACCTACCTCTAACAATAACAAGATCCTGCTTGTGTGACTCACTAATCCCATTTCTTCCAATTTAAACTGAGAGTTAAATGCTTTTTAATGTCAAGAGTGAATACCCACCCCAGCCCCCTCCCTTAGGCAGAGGAACTGTAATGATTTGGGAGGGGGTTACAGCAGGAATGGATTTTCAGCTTGTCACTGCAGCATCAGCTTCCAAAGCCCTACCTGGGTACAAGGAACAGGAAAAATACCACACACTATCAGGCCTTTTGCTCTTTTATACACTGAATCTTGTTTGCAGGATGTGTGATCAACAAAGCAGAAGGTGTGACAGCCTGTGTTTTTCGGTCTTACATCTCCAGGCAAGTTAATAAACTGTATCTAACAGAGTCGCTGTGCACCTCACCCAGGCTGGCTGCACAACCAGCCCCAACAGACCATCGCCAAGGTAAGCACTCAGGTTTTCCAGCACAACACCTAAACAGCTCTGTCCTCCACCTCCCTCCTGTTTCTCATCAGCCTGTGGCTAAAGCAGGCAATTTGCTATTTTCTGCGGTTGCACGTGTTTGGATCAGGAAGGACTTGCACTAAGGTTTAAGCTGTTAAGAAGGAAAGATCAGCTTTACATAGCTCAAGACAACAAATTTGGGAAGAGTTCTGAGTAAGCTTGAGTGGTTTTAATAACCAGATAGTTTAATGTGAATTTGTAAAAGACAGTCACAGGTGTGACTCTTTCTGTTTTTGTTCCAGCTGTTTAATTCCCAATTAAATTCCTTCAGGCCAACACATTTAGAGAGCTCTGAAGCACAAGTAGATTCTAAAGAGTGAAGAAATCCCAGTGCTGCTTTTTCAGTGCTGATAGTAGCAGAGATTAAATCCCACTAAATTAGACTCTCAAAACCATTAATTTCCCAGTTGTTTCCTCTCAGATACTTCACTTCATGTATCAGATAATCAGTACAAGAACACAAAAGTATGTCTATGGTTTCAGAGGTGCTTTCCTCAGACATTTTCACCTATACCACCATCCCCCACCCCCTGCAGTGAAACATCCATTATTTTTGTGAAAGGTTCAGCCTTGACATTGAGGCCATAAGAGTTTCTTATTTTCTACAGCATGGTTTTTAATATCAATGCAAATTAAAGGTAACAATTTACTATAAATTATCTTCTACTGAAGCTCAAGGACTGAGTTTAAATCATGTCCAAAATCGGGGAGAATTTAATGAAAAGCAGGTGTTTGAAACATGTTCATCTTGCAAACATTGCAGTGACCATGTTCATTACAGTGTAAAATGTTGGGGAAACCCTCATCCTGACGCAGGGGGCATACCCTAATGGCTGAGGAGGAATTATGGAGAACCAGTGTTCCAACACCAAACTAAGTGAGGTAAAGGTCTCTGTGGGAGAAAGAGAAATCCTGGGTACCATGTGCACCACCGGAGATATCCCAAAACACCCCCAGCCCTCCCAGCTCCACACCTCAGCCTCCCCGACCCTCACTGGTGCCTCTCCCCAAGGGCTTGAAGTTCTGTCCAGACAGAAATCTGCATCAGCATGTAAGAGTTTTGATAGAAATGTTACCCTGGGGGTTCAATTTTTTAAGTGGCAACAAGAGGACAGCAAGTGCATGAAGATAACTGGGCCTTGGATGTACTTTTAAGAACAAAACATCTTTCATTATCCTTGGGAGCTGAAGATGAGTGTGATTTGAGCCTGTTTTGTATTCATACAGCTCTCTGTAGGACCAGGAATGAATGCACTTACTGTACCCTGGCATAAAAAATTGGTTTGGTTGTGCTGGTGCTATTTTACACTTAGTCTCAGCTGATGAACGAATTTATATCGGCAGGAATCCTGATCTGCATGTTTAGACTACAGCACTAAGCTGTCTGAAGTGTGATGACCGAGAGAACATGCATGTAAGGAGAGGTTATGCAAAAAAGTAGTATTTTGCATTTTTCTATCAGCTTTAACTGGAGATCATAGAGTACCTTATAACTTCAAGTTCCAAAGGTGTAACTTTTGTACACTCTTAACTGAATTTCAAAGATATTGCACCTCAACCAGATCCTGTCATCCAGTTCCCTATACTAAATTAATGCATTGTTTTCTATATTAAAAAAAAATAAATGCACATGGAGCCTTACGTGTATTTAGGTCTAGTATTTATTATAAAGCATTCCTACAGGCTGCATTCGTTAACTCTACAACATCTATAGCATGGCATTTGCATTGAGAATGTGCTTTCCAGCATGTATAATATGTAGGTTTCAGGCTGCCTATGATTTTTCAGCATGCTGCAAGTCAGCAAGACAGCTACTCCGTTAACAACAAAAGCCAGCAATAGTACTATTTGGTTGCACCTTTATTATTGTCATCCTGTTTCTCTTCATGTAGAAAAGCTCGCTAGCATACATACATATTGTCTGGTAGTGCGGTGGTTTAGCCCTGTCTGGAGGCCAGACGCCCACCAAAATCGGTCTATCACTCGCCTTTGTAGTTGGACAGGGGAGGAAATATATACTGAAAGGTTTAGGAGTCAATGTAAGGACAGGGAGAGATCGTCCTATCACCAACAACATGGGCAAAACAGGCTCAACACAGAGTGAAGGAAAGAAAACGACCTAATTTATTACACTGCACTACAGAAACAGTGAAACCAGAGTCGGATAATGAAGAGCACAACCAGATCTTAAAACAACGCGACCAGATCTTAAAACACCTTCCCCCCACCGCTCCCTTCTTAGCAGACTTTAGTCAGGATTTTGCTCCTTTCTTCCCTCCTGTTTTGGCACGGGGGCGGGCAGGGACTGGGAAAATGGGGTTCTCGGTCACTTCTTCATGAGCTGTTTTCCTTTTCCAGATCTTAAAACACCTCTACCTCCCCCCCTCCGCTCCCTTCTTAGCAGACTTCACTCTAGTCATGATTTCACTCCCTTATTCCCCTCCATAGTGGAACGGGTTGGGGGGGGCAGGGACTGGGGAAAATGGGGCTTTGGTCAGTTCCTTGCAAGTTGGTTTCCTTCTCAGCCAGGGGGGAGCATTCATTCCACACCCTCCCCCTGCTGCACCGTGGGGTCCCACCCACAGGAGACAGTCCTCCACAAACTTCTCTAACCTAAGTCCTTTCCCACAGAGCTTTATCTCTTCATCAGCTGCCCCACTGTGGATCACTGCTATGGCAGGCAGTCACAAATCACAATGTCTCTTAGTCCCCGTCCTCCACGGGGTCACCAGCCTCCCCCCAGCAAACCTGTTCTGGCGTGAAATCTCTCCCTTGCTCACCTCTGTGTCTCTGTCTCTCTCCATGGGCTGCAAGTGCTGGCAGGGGCTTGCTCCAACACGGGTCACAGCATCTTCTCTATGTCTCCACCTGCTCCATCCAGCATGGGGCCTCTCCACGGGCTACAGGTGGGGTCTCGGCCTTTTCCACGGGCTGTGGGGGGACACCCGCTCTACCATGGGTTTCTCCATGGGCTGCAGGGGCATCTTTCTCTCCGGCACCTGGGGCGCCTCCTCCCCCCCTTCCCTGGCCTTGGTATCTGCACAGCTAGTTAGATCTTCTCACTCCCTTCTCTGGTTGCAAAATGCAGCTCCTTGTGGTTTTTTTTTCTCCTATATGTGATTCACAGAGGCACTGTGACCATTGCCAATAGGCTTGGCCCTGGTTAGCGGCAACTTTGGCCTTGAATTGGCCGATGTTTACAGTCTGGGGCCTGCAGAGAATTCCAGCAGCTCCTTACAGCAGCCATTTCTGCAGCCCCCATTCTCTCCCCGCACCCAGCTATGCAAAACTGCGACAGGCAGGAGGTGCAGCAAAGCAGCTATTGCAGCAGGCTCCCCACTCCATCACCCCTGCTCTGTTTCAGAAGGGAGCACTTGGGAAAAAGCTTTCTAAATTCTGCTGACCTAGTTCTTGAATCTTTTTCACCTTTTTCATGTAAGTCCTCAGTGCTATGTATAAGGGTACATGGGAACTGGTTGGCCTTGCGGTATGTAGGTAGGCAAAACCATAGAGAACTACATTTAGTCAACAAAACTTCTCCCCTGTTTGGTGGAATAAAATAAAAATATTTTTATATCATTGGGTCAATCTAAGTGCAGTGAAATATTCTGATGTAGACAGCAACGTTAATAAAAGAAATTACTCTACTGCATTGCGTTTTCTATGGTAACAAAAGTTTATGTTCTGAGTTTCAGAGACGTCCATGGCTGATCGCAAGACTTGCTAGATTTAAGATGCTTTGAAAGATCCGGGCTGAGGCGTAAGACCAAAGTAAGTGTATTGGTACAGCCAGTGAGGGACAAAGTAAGGATATTTCTACAGACAATGGGGTCATATAAGATTAATTTATAGACTCTGCACAAACTCTGCCACTGCCCTCAGGAGGCATTTAAGCATGTTTGCTTTAAGCATCTTGCCTGAATTCCTCTAAGCAAACAAAGATTTATAGCAGATGTTAACCACTGAGAATTATATGCTAATCACAGAAACTGAGAAAGCTGTCAGTGAGGTGTAACATACACATCATCCTAAAATACCTACAGGAGAGACTACATCATAAAAGTCAGAGAAAAATTACACAAAATTAGGTCTGAAACAATGCAAAGGTTCATCTGCCTGACCAGAGTAGCAAGCACCATGTTTACAGGGAATTATATTTTATAAATATAGCTATCAATGTATCAATCTTGATTTTGTTATGTAAATATGTAATGTGTGTATTTTTGAAGATAAAATATAAATATACAAGTAAGTACATATGCTGAAATACAGTAATCCCCAGATATTTTCTAAAAAACTGTCTCCCAGGCAATTTTCACCACCCTTCTGGTCAGAAAGCTTACGTAATGTCTAACCTTCATCTTCCTTCCTGTAATATAAGCCCATTACTTCTTATACTGTCTGCAGAAATCAAGGAGTATGATTTATTGCGCTCCTCCTTGTCTCATATGTAAAAGGTCTTTGAGTAGGCAATGGGAATGACAAAGGCTGGGGGTAGGGCCCCCTGAAACGGGGTCCTGGGGGGTCTCATTGTGCTGACACAGCTGACCCCACATCTACTACAATATGTTTTGGTCTTTCCTCCTTGGTCATGTCCTTCACTCACTCTGTCCCTTCATTCCTGGAGTCTCACCAGCAGTTGTGTATTTTTGTGAAGTCTGGTGCCCCAAACTGAACGCAGAACCCTACCTTTGCAGGGTTACTTTGGTTCAGAGATCTCAGGGTAGTGCTGAGCCTTTTCCATAGTCAAACAATATTATTCAGTCCAGCTTGTGATTAATATCCAAGATCCCTTTCCCTACTGATTACTTCCCTTTATTGCTGGTCAGGCCTGTGTGTAGAACCTTGCACTGCTCCCTTCAGGTCTTGTTTTCTCCTGAGCACAACCAATTTAACATACTGTTTCAGTGTTAGGACACACTCCTACTTGCCATCCTCCCCAGCTCCTGCTTAACTCTGAAACATAATCAGACTACATCCAGGCTCACACACTTTTTTAAAGAGCTGCTTTGATCACTGTGCTTCTGCAAAGTGACTTCCCAGCAGGATTACACGGTGGCTGTCATTCATGTTCTCTCAGGGGGGAGCTGAGGCGAGCAGTGGTCTGTTAGTGTCTACTGGAAATGGTGGGGATCATGAAATTTGACAAGACTGCTGCAATGTATGAACAAAGAGAATAATCATGAGTGGCACGAGCTGCATGAGATGCTTGCAGATAATCTGAATTTCTTTGGCTATAGCTCTCAATGATGGTAATTATTTTAGAGGGTTTTTTTGACTGTTCAGCTGCAAAAGGCAATACAATTTTCATCCAGGACACTTGGGAACAAGTATTTAGCAGCATAATCCACTTAATTCATGTTGGTCAAAAGGGCATAAATATTGACAACCAGACCATGGGTAAAATCCCCATTAGCAAGTTCCACACATCGATGGATGGCCACTCTGGGTGAATGAAAGCTGATAATGGTATTGTGTACGCTCAGAGATCGACGTATTTAAACAAAGCTCTCTGGCTGTAAGGTTAGGGGAGAGTTCTGTGTGTTGAAATAACTGATAATTGCATTGACATAGTGGATACCCTATTTTTAGATGAATCAGTGAGGTCTTCCAGCCCAAGAGTTACTGCCCTGGATAATGGCCGAGAGACAACGAGCAGGAGCTGTCTTGTGTAAAATGCAGTGCACACACCTTACCGTGCTCTGACAGTTTCTACTGTTCTGCCACTGCATTTGCTGGTAGGACTTTGAATTCTTTAACCTCACCATGGTTCATGAAATTAAATACTGAAAATACATGAAAATTCACACTCAAAGGTATTGTTCTCTGTACACGGCATGAGAGGCTCCAGCACTCATCTTTTTCCTCTTCCTATAATAGCTCACACAGTGTCACAGCAGAGTCTTTGACTTTTGTTCATAGAAGGGTGATACTTGGGTGAAATTCAGATAATTAGTATGTCCTCTTTACTTCTACTAGTTTGCCAACTAAGTTTGGCTTAGCCCAGCTCTAATGAATGCTGTGCACTGAGGTGACACAGGGCTTGTGATGTCATCTTCTAAACTAAACTAGAGCTTAGGCACGTCATATGCATTACAGCTAACAAAAACAAGCTACATTATGTTTTTCTGCATTTTTATACTTGGTTGAATGTTTTTGTGTGATCTGGTTACTGAGACACTTTGTCACAATTTTGTTTTGTCATGATTTCATTTTGTTATGACTGTTTTAAGGGAAGTATTTGGAGAAAATAAAATCTTTTTTTTTTCAAATATTTAAAATAATAGAGGGAAAACTGAAATTGCATGGGATGAGTATATTCTTATACAGACACAATTTTAGGAGTCTGTTAGAAGTCAGTAAGCATCACTAAACAATGACATCTGAGCACAAAAAGGAACTCCGAGTTCTCCTGATCTGAAATGCTTTATTCACTGATGCTCCAGATTAAAGCATCAGAGAGTGCTCCAGGGAAAATGTCTGAATACTTGTGCAGCTGAGTGGGTAAATCCTCTGTAAAACTGATCATTTTCTTGGTAATATTTTAAAAAATTTTTTATAATTTTGTCCAGACTTTTATTATGATACAGAAAATACCTGGCATTCACAATGTTGCCTATTTCAAAGTTAATTAATTTTAAAATTTATGATGATAACCAGGTCACGGTTTAGATTTTATATACTGTCTTCGGATTAATGGATTTGTCCCATTTAAGAATGGCATAAGTATAATGTTCAACTATAAGAGAAATAAATGTAGGAAAAAAAGTAAACAGAAGCCCTTGGTAGCTGCAATTACAGCTTCCTTTTTTAAAGTTATCAATATAGCACTTATTCTGACCCTCTTAGACTCTAACCAGCATGAAACTGCCTTTCACGTGTCCATTGTTATAACAGGAAAACAGTATTTCTTAAACATCACTGAAACAGCACAAAAAGAATAAAACTAAAGAAAAATTACCTATCTGGGACTGTGCTTTTTTTTCTGACCACAGGGCATAGCACAGGATATTTCTCATTCCCATACATACTGCAACAGATTTCAACGGGCCATTGGGTGGGTCTTGAAGGTGAGCTGCTCCACATGGACCAGGATGAGGGGCAGGTTTTCAGACAGCTAGAGAAGGAAAGGTGATCAGCCTTAAACCCATTCCTGCCTTCACTTCCCTCCAGTTCCAAGCTCACCCAGGAAGGATGCCCTTCAAGCAGGGTTGCTGTGCCGCTTCAAGCTCAGAGGCAGCCACGTGCTGATTAAAGGCCAGTGGAAACCTCCTTAGTGGAAGCCAGGCTTGCATGATGACTTCCTCCAACATTGCACCTGATCTTAAATCCCATGCTAGCTTTTAACTTCCATTTATTTTCATCAGAGCAAAGATTTTTTTCAGCAAGCATGGACTACAAGGCACTTGTGTAAAATTCTGCACTGTGTCTATATGCACATGGGAGATGATGTGATGAATCTAATTTCCTTCTGTTCTTCTAATTTATTGTGCTGCTCAGTTAAACGACTGCATCACTAATAATCCCCTGCAGATAAGGAAGTCCCCTGCAAAGAAAAGAAAAAGTATTCTCCTGTTTCCACATTTTATGGCAGTATAGTTCTGGACCTTTGGTGTATTTAAAACAGAAAACCACAAATGATGTATAATTAGATAGAGATTTTTAAAGATTTCAAATTTTGTCATTCTTCCTCCGGGACTTGAATGAATCCTTCTATCTCTCTGTGTAGAGAGTAGGAGCAAGGTTCCATTTAAAAGTACCAAGCGCAAACCTTTGGTCCTAAGCAGAAAAGATGAAAATAAGCTGTTATGCTGGAATAGATGCTAGACAGAAATACACAGAGGAGAAAATTCTTCCCCTATTCTTCTCACTGAACTCCTCCACAAGCATGTAAGCTCTGACGTATAGTTGGTTTTTTTTTTTAAATACCTAAGAAAAATGCATTCAACCTTTATTAATACTGCTGAAAATTCATGTCAGTGATTCTTCTTGATGTTCCCTACTGATGCTGTATCATTGCATCATAATGAATACAAATTATTCAAAAGCCTGTCCAGCTATTGAGAAGTCAGAATAAAGGAGATTAATAAATCTCTGGGGAAAAAATAATCAAAGTGAAATTCCCATTAAACCTGTTAATTGATACAGAGCTTTTTAACCAAAATAAATTCGTAGCAATATACTGATGTCAGAGTAGAAGTATTTATTCTGAGGTAAATATTACACAAAACCAGGTAAATCTGGTAACCATGATTGGTTTACTCTTTTTGATTTCCTAATCATTTGAGATTAAATCTCTGCTTTATGGTGCTGCTGCGAGTTTCTTCAGACTTTTAATGGAAGTTGTACAACCCGCTTCAGAGTTGAGATGCTGAAACAGAAAAGGCATAAAACAAACTGGGTAAATAAACTCATACGTAACTGGCACATGAAAATAGCTAGAGTGAGTTCTCATCCAGGCTGAATAAATCTGCAGCTGAGGAGTGCTGGGCTCGGTGCCCAAGCAGAAGCTCTGCCCAGGAGGCAGAACTGCAGATTCAGGGTGGGCATTGATAAGCCACTGAACCAGACCTTGCACTTAGACTTTAGCCACTCGGGCACAAAGAGGTAAGCCTGCTCTAAGAAAGGCATCTCACACCTCCAGTGCTCCTACGAGGAGGAGACTCACGGGTGAGGAAAATGTATCTGAGATAAAAGCAGACATCTGTGAGGGATTTCCCTCCCTGACAGTGAAGTACATGATCATCTATCATAAGTGTGTGGGGTGATTCATGTGCCCCACATGGAAAGGACTGAACTCTAATAAGCCCCTTGTTCCCTTTCTGTCTAGGCTTTGTGAATCCACAGGGTGTTTTAGGAGCTTTTTTTCCTATTGTAAATGCATGTAATGGGCCAAATGCATCCTTTGTGTGGACATAGAGCAGTTACAGAGATATATTTGGCTCATCATATCTTAAAAGCAAGAATGAGATAGAAAAGACAAACTTTGAAGTCTTGTTGGCTCAGGAACAGATAAAATTGCTGCTGATGATATGGACCACTGCAGAGAAGAAAGCATTCTCAAATTCTCTTCTAAAATCTTTCCCTTTCTTTCTCCTTTTCTTTGTCATGGACACCCACTATTTTGAGGAAGAAGCGTTTGTTCCTGTACAAACCAGAGAGCATCACCCTAATACCAAGCCCCTTTGGTTTCTATTGTGAAAATTTGGCTTCAACAGCAGAAGTGTGTGAGCAAATGAAGTTGCACTCACAGATTGAAATAAAATGACCTGTTGTTTGTACATTGTGGATTCAATAGAAGCTGTAATGTGCCTTCTTGATTTTACCAATTTGCTGCAGTAATTCCAAATGGTGTAACTTTTCCTCTAAGTTATAAGCAATTTTAGGAATGGGGTACAGAAGCAGTTGAGGGAAAGGAGCAGAAACCTCTGTAAGTGGAAAAAAATATCACTTTTCCATGAAACTCCAGAAGAGCTTTTACACTTGATGTCCATATCATGCATGGGAACATGGTGGTCTCAGAAGTTAAATTCTCTGTCAGCAAGGACTGTGCTTCAGAAAGGGACATTTCCAGAGAATAATGATTGCTAGTTCTGTCCTCTTCCATAGGTCTCACGGTGGCTGGTTTCATTCAACAGCTTCTCCCTGGTATTTCCTTAAATACTGTTCTGAATCTCTTTGACTCCTGTAGGGACATCTGCACGGTGCTGTGGAGATGGTGTGGCTGGTCAGAGACACGTTTTCCTTGCAGGGCAGTGGCAGCTGGTGTGAGAAAACAGCATTCTCCATGCCTGCCACCTTCATGGGGCCAGAGAAGGATGGCAGTACTAGTAGGGCAATTCAGCAGCTGGTAATTGAACACCTGTCCTCTTCAGACAGTCCAGCAAATAATGTACAAAGTCCTCAATTAATACAATTTGAGTTAGGCCAACAATGGGACGTTCATTTCTGTTAGGAGAACCAAAAGATGAGGGGCTGAGACTTTTATCGTGACACTTCATCTGAGAGATGCTGGTGGGGAGGATATAGCATATGATCCTGTGGCACTCTGAAAATTGACCTAAGTTGTCCCTGAAGTGCAAAAGAGACACTTTATGTCTTATACTGTTTTTTTCCCCTGTTTTTTTGAAATAAACCACTTGTTTTTGTGGTGATATTTATTGTTGCCACTACAGCACTGAGCAATAGAATAACCACTGGGATAATATTTCACTGAGCAGCTCCCAGCTAAGGCAAGAAACTCTGGAAAAGCACCCAAAGCCATAAGCATACAAGTAATATTGCTACAGTTACCTGTAAAAATGAAGGATTGTCTTCATTTCTCAGCATTTGGTTTTACAAATGTTTACAAAGACAGAGAGTACGTTAGCTTGAGTTTGAGGATATACAAAGCTAACTTTCAGCAACTGTGTTCAGAGAAAGTTAGCTGATACCATTTAATTTCATCTCCATCTGCCTTCTGAACAGTTGGCATGTGTTTCTGAATACCCATCTGTGTCTGTGGGCTGGGTCAAATGATTGTGCTCACAGACGTCATTTGGGATTCTTCTGGTTTGGGGCATTCATGAAAACCAGCAATTCATTGGCACATCACTCTTTAGTCATTCTGGACTCTTCCCACATTGTGCTTGTCAGCCTCGTTATTTCTCTTGAACCTTTGTCCCAGACTGGTTTGTGCAGTTGTTTGTGCTACTGAGAGGATAAAGCCAACTCTCAGAATCAAGGAATGGAGCCTCAGTGGGGTCTGGGTGGCCAAAAAGAAAGAAAAGAAAAGAAAAATATATATTTACAACTCCAAATCCAATCCAAAACACAAATCTGGTTTCAGGCTGAGAGTCCAGAAGCTCCAAGGATTTGACCAGAGACCTGTGCTCACTGTCATGAAAAGTGTGTTACTGACACCACAGATCATATATGCCTGTCAGTGCAGACTACCAAAGTCCCAAGGAATACTAGTGCATTTCAAGGATGTTGCAGAGTTGGGCAAGTGTGAAGAGAAGCTTTAAAGTTAGGAGAGACTCCAGCTGTGGTGGCTGCTGGAATATGTAGTTACACCTGTGCAGATAGCAGTGATCACCTGAAATGTTACCCAGCAGATCTGAGCCAGGGTTTTTTGCTGGGACCTCACACTCTGCCATGGTGACATTGGGATTTTTCAGAATGTCTGGGGGCACAGATTTATCGCTGCAGTGTTATAGACATCTTTCCACATTTCTTTGTATCCATCCCACTTGACCAACTAAAGGGCAAAAGGCTAAAACTGTTCAGTCTTCTCTTCCTGGTGGTTTGTGTCTGTTCTTTTATCAGTGATGCTAACTATTGTTCCCTTAACTCAGAAAAGTTCAGGACCAGCAGTAATTCCTAGAAGTTGCTAAGAAAGTGGTGGCTGAAAGCCCATCTTGTGGCATTTCAATGCGTACCAAGGCTGAGGACAAGAGCCATGTTGTGTTTCATGGGCCATAATTTATAGGCTGTGATCCTCCATATTCCTGTATTCCTGAACAAGTATTCCCATCTTGCCTGTCATTTCTTCTGTTAAAGAAACCTAATCACAAAGGCTACTTTACAAATGTAAACCCAAGGTGCTGCTCAGCAGACTTTGGGGCTTCCAGAGTGCTGGTTCCATAATGAAAGGCAAAGCAAAGGACCCGGTAAAAAAAAAAAAGATCAACTTGCTGATTTAACTCTGGCACACGGGAAAGTGAGAACTGCAGAGAAGACTTCTTTTATTCAAGGTCTTTAGCATAAATTAACTTGAAAACAAAAAGCTGCTGCAAAGATTTCTGCTGCAAAAGCTTTCAGCCTTGTGTTCTTCTTGTCGATACACTGGGAACTGCAGAGCAGAAGATTTTTCATCCTCAGAATGAGTGTAGCTGTCCTAATCTTTGGCAAAAACAGAAATTCCACCTTATTTTGATGAAATGAAGATAAATAAAGATGTTGATAAATATTTTCCTTCCCCCATAATAATCAAGGCTATATAGCTTCCTCTTGCCAGGAAAGAAAACACTGTACCCTCTTCATCAAACCCTTATGCAGAGGAATCTCTAAAGACTTTTGTTGCAGCCTCTGCTTGGCGACCTCACTGCCTCTCTCCCCATGAGAAGTGGCACAAACTAATGCATCGCTGCAGCACGGTTTAACCCCAGCGCCGCCAGCCCCTGCTGACTCTTCTATCTCAACCCAACAGTTGAAAAAAGAGAGTCCAGCAGGTTGTTCTGCCATTTGCAGCTCAGACCACACGGCATCCGCAGAGCAGTGACCCATGCACAGCAATTCTCACGCCTGGTTTTCTCCTGCATCCGCAAACCTAAATTTAGCGTTCTTAGCGATGCATTTGGCTCAAAGCAGACCTCAGCTGCAAGGGTCTCTGCACTGGCTATTCTCGCAGCATCTTTTACCTAATGAACTTGCAAAGCAGTGAAGCATGGCTGCTCCTAGCTGCTCTGGAGACTCCCTCAGGCTTGCTTGGCAAGGCTGCCTTCACAGTGGCAGCAAATGACTTCCTACATGCATCCACACACGCAAAAATATTCTGCTAGCAATCCACTGCAAAGGTTTTTTTGGTAGCCATGCACAGTGCTGGGTTTGGGAGAATTTGCACTGCAGGCTTCAAAGAAGTCGGACTGCAGTTTTCCTTCTCTCTGCTTCCCCTTCCCCCCCCTCACCCCCTCCTCATTTTTCCTGACACTTTTTTTCGGAACACTGACTTTCCAGCTCCAGGCAAAACAGCCGCTGCTATTTTTCTCTTGATTTTCAAGGATCACCTCAAGTGAAACTTTGTGGCATTTTAAGAACAAGAGCATTTATCTCTGCTATTTATATAAACCTCCTCCATTAACCCCATGATTTCTGTTTGGATTTAAAACTAGATTGCTGAGAGTGTGATGGCACCCTCCTCTTGCTCCCACCTCCTGCCCTTCTGTTGTAGCAAAACGACGTTGCTTAGTCATGTTTGAATTACACCGTGGGAGCTTACTACTGAAAGGGTTATCACACTGTCTTTAAGGATGGATACAGCATCCTTTCAATATTGAATATTGAGTTAAAAAAACAACAGTTTTCAATTTATAAATGTCTGGAACACAACTGAAAATATTTGAACAGTCTGTAATTACTTTACCAGTGTTAATGGATATATTCTCATAAACAATTCTGAAGAATGTGAGTCCCTTGGTATAGGATAAAATCTCATTTTGGTAGGCCACAGCATCTTGGACCTCTAAAGACATGAAATCTGGCCTAGCAAATGCTGGAGCGCTGCTGATGTTCCAGAAGTCGTCCATGGATTCCCACAGGACTGCAAACTGCCAGATAAAAACCCTATAATAAGCTAACCACATTTCAGTTTTCTCACAACAATGACCATACTGCTCCCAGGCCAATATAAATTATTACAGTCTCAGCATCAGACTTGCCTGTCAAGATGCTGTTTCAATACAACCCAAACGGTTCAACGTACAAAGGACCGCCTCTTCTTCTGTAACCAGCCAGGTTGGTAAAGGGGAAATACCCACCTGTAGATGAACATAATCATTGTTTTGATAATCACACAAACCAATTATTTCCTCTAGCTTGCCTTTGCTAGGAACACGGGCTTACAACTTGTTAAAACTTCCCTGGGTTGCCTTTCTCCCCATCCAAACTTACAATATTGCCAGGAGGAGAGGCTAATGTAGGCTTGTCACAGGTAACTGCTTCTCAGTTTATGGCTTCCTACATGCTATAAATACAAGGAGCTGTTGTTGCCTGTCACAGCACTTCCCATGTGTGGATCAAACAGGGACAGTTTAAATGCTGCTGTAGTTCAGGCCATGTGTTCAGCTGCACACAGCCAGGCTGCCTGAACAGCAATTCCCTGTTTAATTTAGTTTCTTGGGCAGGTCTTACTCCCTAGCCAGTCAAAATCAAGCACTAGGCTAAAGTGAGATTAAAACACTTCTTTTCTAGTTTGTTCTGGCCAAGCAGATTAGATTTGGCTACTACATTTCTGTAAACACTGTCGATGCGATGGGACCTGTGAAAATACTCTGCCTTCCACTGGCACAATGAGAATAAACTAGGACAAATTACAACAGCAATAATAAACAGAAACACATTAGACTTCCCAGTAATGCCTTCTGGAAAATATTTTTTTTATCATGGGACTCAATAACATTATATCCTCAGTACACATGCTCATCAGAACAGGCCAAATTCATTCATTTCATGGAGCAGAATTCAGTGGGCAATTTCGGTCCAGTTACTTCAGAACATCCTGCACAGCACTATAATACAAAGATGTCATTTAAACTGATGAAGAAAATTAATTAGAGCCACCCTAACAATTTTGCATCTTAAAATTTGATAGGAGTTCTTTGCAAAACATCTGTGCTCCCCTCCCAGCTAATTGCAAGCACGGAGGAAAAAACCACAAGCATGATGTTTGATGCCTCCTCCCAGAGACCTATTTACACTCACAAATGCAAACACAGCTTGCTGCAAAACTTGCCAACACTCTGGGCTTCTTACACGATCTGGTATTTGCTTGCTGGCCATTACAGAAACATTGTGATTGAAACTGCCAGTCAAGTACGTATTAAAGCCCCGGATGCCTCATCGAGTAAATTGCATTGCTGTGACACAAACTGACAAACTGGCTAAGGCTTGTGCTCTTTCTGGAGATCACAAAAAAGAGATTTGAAAAGACTTGACTGTGCAAGGGTTGGCTGGAACGCCTGTCTTAATCTCACAAACCTCTCAAAACTTTTGAAGTATACAATTATCCGTTTTACCTACAGGGAGTTCAGCTCTGTGCAGGGCTGCATGGGACTGCTGCTCTTTCTGGTTCCAGATTTTCCTTGAACTATTGAGCTAACCAGAAAGGATCAAGTCCAGTGGACAACCCAGCCTTGAGCATTGCTAAGGGCTCGTGACATGCTATCTGCCCTAGGTGCAAAGAAGGATACTCCTTGCATGCAGAACAGTTTACCTCAAATGCTCTGCCTCCGAGAGTAAATGTCACCAAAACAGTGGCTTTTTCCTATTTTGTGTGGGCTTTAACTAGTTTATATTTGTGTACTAGACTTTAAAACGTCTTCTACATGTAGAGACATAAAAAGTAAATAGTCTTCACTTTTTGATGAAAAGAAGGGCAGTGACCTTTGCAAACTTTGGGGTTTCTTCTCACAGAGAAGATAAAACCTCTCTGGCATGCTAATGGGGCTATTTATTTTAGTGATGAGAGAGAGCATCTTTTTTCAACACATTGCAAAACATGCATGGCAATGATGTCATCTGACATACCTAAGCAGGAAATAATGCTAACGAAGGAGGAAAAGCTGAGTCAAAGTGTGTGCAACAGGGAATGATACAAGTCTTGAAATGAGAGACCTACAGACCTCCTGGAGGTGCTGAATGCTTTTGCAGAGCTGATGACTGGTCTCACTTGCTATTTAAGCTGCTCCCACTGAACTCTTGGCAACTGCTATGCTGTCTTCTGTGTAGATTCACTGACGTTTCCAAGCAAGGTTTATTCATCATTGCAAAAAGGTACATCACCTCAAGCACTTTGCCATTATTCATTGGCCGTTTCTTCTGACCCTTCTGCAAAAACTTACTTTGTTAAACACCTGAATATTTCTCTTGGAGGTATTCTCCATAAAATCATAGTTTTACATGGAAAACAGCCCCAAAAGATTTGCCAAGGGGTGCATGAGGTAAAAGGAAAGATTTCTTCAGCACCAGGACCTACAGGAGTCCATCTCTTGATTCTCTCAGCTTTCCCAGCATGTTGAACCCACAGAGAAAGGATTTGAGTTCCTCTATTAGTTTCCTTCACTTTATAGACAGACTGATTGATAGCACCCTTCTCCTTTGATAGCTCCATTAAAAACCAAAGCTGTCAGTCAGTGGTGGTCACATATTAGGCTCTCAGTTACTATTTCACACTGTTGTGTGAGCTATGAAATGAAATACTCGTACAGAGATTCTTATTTACAGGCTGTAGTAATAATAAAGATTATCTGTAATAATATTTTGTAATAATACAACCTTATTATAAAGTACCTCATAAATAAAGCAAAAATTAAATGAAGGTCAGCTTAATTTATATGCATTTATCCCTGGAGCTAAACACCTGTGAAAGGCTGGTAGCAAATCACACATCCGAGGGACTTCAATTTCTGCAGCGCTGCCAGCATTGCAGAAGAGAGACTTCTGCTGAAGAGCTCCCATTAACAGCATGCACGATGGCCATGGGACCTGGGACAGGTGACACCCCAGGGAGCTTTGCTTTGGGAAGAAAAGCAGAAAGCAGTCAGGATGTGGGGACTGGGAATAGCACATTCCCAGCTCAGTCCGGCAGAGGCTGAGATGGGGTGAACAGAGCTTGAACAGCTGAGTGGGTACCAGCCACTCTGCTTCGCTCCTGGTGTTCCAGCGAGAGGGGGATTGGGCCAGGGGCACGAAGCAGCGTGCACTTGGAAACTGTGGACAAAGGCTGTGAGCAAAGCTCTGGGGTGGAAGTAGCATGACCTTGCCTCTCCAACACAGCCCCCATCCCCACTGAGCCCCCTCCACGGCTCCCTCCAGAAAGCCGTGTCCATACGTCAGTCTGTAGGGGTGCGGATCAGCACGAATTGTGTTATTTCAAGGCTGCGGGTCTCTGTGCAGCAGGCAAGAAAGGGCAGGCAGACCCCTGCCCACAGGAACAGTCCTGTTCAGCCCCAGGGGATAGCTGGGGTAACTGATGCCCTCTCCTCACACCTGTGAAGAATGGGACTGTTGGCACTAGGAGCAGTCTGTCTATCAATATTGATAACGTTGTGTGTCAGCTCTGCGGCGTTTGTTTTCATTTTACCATTATCATCCCCTAACTATATGCCATCTATCAACATTTCTCTAACATAAGCTGCCTCAGGGGAAAACCAGAGATGAGCAGCAGTAAGAAATTACTCTCAAAATTAAACAGAGAGTGGAAAAAAAAAAAGTATATTTGAAAATGAAATGTTTTAACTTTCCTTTGCAATAATTAGAATTTGTTCTCGCAGTGTGGTGTTCCTCCACAATTACTTCTTAGACCTTCCATCATAGTGTGGGTGAGAAGCAGGAATACGAAAATGAGATGAGCTTAATTAAAACTGCTTAATTTATCTCATTTCTTGGGAGGAGCAAAATAGCTACCCTGATTTTAAAAATTAAATATATAGCAGGCAGTTTTCCTATTCAATTAAACAGAAATATAGTTCTAAGAAATCTTAATTTTAAATTCGATTCTAGAAATCTTTTTACTTTATTTTCCTTTATTTTTAACCTTTCACTTTCTGTGCAACAATTTCTCTGGTCAGCCATAACAAAAAGAAAAAGCAGCCTTAAAATCCAACCCGCAAAACAAGGAAATCATTACTAGTAAAGCAGTTTTACTGAGCACTGAGGCTTCTGGCTAGCACACATAGCTGGCAGACAAGGGAACGTTTCAGAAGTGACATGTCCCAAAAGCAATTTAATTTCCCTTCTTAAGGACCCCATCCACTGGGACTTAACTGGGAAAGAGAACTGTATTTTACAGTCCCAGTAAAGTCGAGCTGTTTTACTTGGGAGTGTCAGTGTAGATCTGGAATTATTCCACTGAAGTCATGAGCATTATTTGAATGTCACAGCTGACGTGAGATGAGAATGAAGGTGATGATTAATGCCACGACTGAATTAAAATATTTATTATTATAATTAGGTAGTATTAGCAAATCTGAAGAAAAATAAATGATACCAAAAATACTCAGTTGCATTTGTGTTCATTGGAGGTCTTTTTTACTTTTTTTTTCCCCCTGTAAGGGAATTCATCTGGAACCAGAACCAACTATTACCAACAGTCACAGGCTTTTCTGCAGCTCATCTGGTAAATGTCACCTAAATAAAAAGAAGCAAATAGATTAAAATCTTAATGTCACTTGCTATAAAATAGTAATCACAATGTTAAAATTACATTAGTGACAGAAGCAGATGTCTGTCAGTGTTCACAGGCTTGATTCTGCAAATCCTTTCTCCGGCAGGTATTCCCAGAAAAAACAGAGGACTGTTTCCATGAACAACACTGCTCATGTGAGCAACAGCCTCCGAGTATTTTGTGCTGCATCTGATATACACCACTGCATAGAAGTGACTTTGCTGACACGGTGATTACTATTTCTATGTGTACAGTATTGTATTGCTGTTTCTTTTTTTCTTTTTTAATTATACTTGATTAGACAAACTGCATCACAGCAGGAGGCAGGCAGGATCAAATTTGCTTAACCCTTGCATGTTTCTATTACATGATTGCAAGCCACTGAAAATATTTGAAGGTCATGCTATTCCTCTACCAACTATTTCTTCTCTCAGACAGTAGGAAATTTAGGAAGGTGCAGTGCTGCCAGTTGGAGAGTATTATGAAACAAGGTTTGAGGCAAAATTTAATTCCATCGCTGACTTAATTAGAAATGCGGTGAATGTTATATATGTGTCTTTTTGGGAGCTGTGTATTTTAAACTGCCTGCAGCTGGCAAGAGAAGCACAGGCTGCTGCTCTAAACACACCAAGGTGTTCTCTGTCCTTTAGTCCTTTATTCACAGCGTCCTGCCAGGGATGTGCCACCAACCCAGAGCTGGATGCAAAACGCATTCCTCCAGTTAACTGCAGGTTTCCCAGGGTACCCACAAGAGAGAAACCCAGATGATGGGAAAGGAGAGCCCCAGCACAGTTGTATGAGCTGGATTGCGTGCAGTCAGGAGGTCCAGTGCCAAATATCCCTGTTTAGGGATATTCAGGCTTTTGTACCTGAAGAGCCTATTCACCTTCATCCTTCTCTCCTAGCCTTTTATAGAAGTGGACAGTGAAATGGTCCTAGGTTACTAAGCGGTACTTTGGGAGATAAACTCAAGGACTTTTGCATTAATTCAGTGACTACCAGAACAATTATGTCATGTAGCTAAAGGGTAAATTAGAAAGAAATTAGATCTTTTTCCTCCTTTCCTCACCCTCTGTGACTTTCCTCAGATTGTGTAGAAGTTAGGCTTGACACTGCTTCCTGTAGAAGTAGGCTGACCTGCCACAGAGCAGGGTTCTGTCATAATATTTGTACAAATATATCAAATTTAATTCAATGAAACGTCATCCTGCACATGCCATCTCAATGGGTACCCTGGGGCTGATGGGTATAAGCCATGGCAAAACTATCATATATGTGTATATTATGATATAATTATTAAAGAACTGTGCTAGTAGACATATCTATGTTTTGTATGTAATATTGAACATATAGAAAAGAGACAGAGCTACTTCATCCATTCTTCTCAAGGAAAGGTTAGTCAAAGTCTCCCCCAAGTAGTTCTGACTTAATTATCTATTATCACTAATAAAGGATGTGGGACTCAAATATTCAAATACTGCAAAGTCTTTGTATATAGTACACATTTGCATTGTGTAACTATACGATAAAATGAAAAGGCTGCATTTGTCAGTTTTGAAGCTCTGGTGATGCTTTCTTCTTATACCAAAGAAGTTCTTTTGGTCTGGTTTTAGGGATTCAAAGGTAAAGCAGCTGAGTCTCACAGTTTTTGGATGACTTGGGATCTCAGTGTAGGAGTGCTTGACACAGTTTCATCTGCTCTGATTTCACTCTTTAACATTGCCTTTATAAGCAGAGTTGTATGTGATAGGATGCAATGGGCAACGCTGAATATTGGTGTCTGCTCAAACCAGCTCCCTCCTCAGCCTACTTGTATTTGTAGGCACTTCTGCTCATATATGCACTGGTTTTAAATATGCCTATGAGTCTGATGGAAGAGGAAAGGCAAACTTCAATTTGAAACTCAACTCAAGATCAGCATTTCTGACTGCTTTTCTCTTGTGGAATGAACAAAAAGCCTACACTGACACCCTACCACCAAGCAGGGAGGTTATTGAAGTTAACCTCTTATAATCTCTTATAAAAAGTGCATGAGGATTTCAGAAGAGTTTTAAGTGATCCAGCACATGTAGGACAGTAAACAGTAGTGGCAATAAATAGTGGTGGTACAAAATAGTTTATTAAAACAGAAGAATACATTCCCTTCCTTTTGGCCTCTTAGAATTCTATTGTTTGCATTTTAAGTAGTTACTTCTTGCTAATATTATAAAGGCAGAAGGATGGCAGGTTTAGGTTTTCCATAAGCTCATCCATTCAGAAACTCCTTTATTCGTAATTCAAGTGAGACGTTTGTGTGGAAGTCAGTTCATGCAGAATTGCTTTCTTCTTACCCCTTTTGTAACCTCTCTGTAGGAAAAATCTCTTTCTTCCCTTTGTGCACATTCTTGAGTTTCTTGCTCAGAAAGGCTGCTCTTATTTAGGAGAGGATTTGTGGCTGCAACAACAAAGCACTGCAAACAGCAGGCTTTAATTTTCAGAGAGGTAATGTGGCAAGTGTCATGAAAGCTAGAAGTGATTACAGTGAACAGCATCACCATGCACCAGAAACCAGTTAGGCTGGGAGTAAAGGATCCAATGCATGTGTGTGTCTGAACTACAAGCCAGAGGCGTTCTACTACAGCCAGGGTCAGGCTCTTTGTTCTGGTCATAGTCCAAACAGGATGAAAAAATGGCCCGTTCTCTTAATAAAGAATAGACACAGTTATGCAAGGAGATGGTGAAGCCAGCACTCATCTATGGGATATATAGTAAACTTGGCACCTAATTTAGTGCATTTTCTTAGAACATCCCAGAATCTGGAGGACTTCAAAATGGTGATATGGTTGTGTGGAAGGGGGCGAATTCTTCTGAAGCACAAAGGGTAACATGGGAGGGAGTACTTAACCAAAAATGTGATGCAGTCTAGAGAGATGGACACTGGAGCTGGGGGGACAGCAGGAGCTGATTTCTGGTTAAAATGACAAATGAAAGACAAGGAGGGGATAAGAGACATGAAAACAAAGGGAACATACTCATGACTGATACCAGTTAGGAGTGATGGGCTGAAAGAGAAGCAAAGCAGCAATCATCAAGACCATTGAAAGGAGTTCAAGGTGGTTTAATCTTTTTGTCTGTTTAATGCACTTAGTCAGAGCCTGCCACAGCTTGGGTCAAATGCAAGTGGTCGTGTTTGGAAAATACCAAATGTTGAAGCTCAGTCATCCACGTCCATGAGGTGTCGCTGCAACACGATTGAGCCTCCCAGACTGTGATACACATGATTTTCTAGTTATCTAGTCAGGGTGCTCAGCAACAGCATGGCAAGGAAGGTAGGTGCTTAACTCCGCTTCTGAACAAGAATGAAGACTTCCCTTCCCCGGTCAAACCACGATCCCCACACCCACAGCACTGTACCACACACTTTCCCACTGTGTCAGATCCAGGGACCCTGATGTTGTTCATTCATCATGACTGAGGCAGATACCTGCAGCAATAGTTCTCACTCTGTGTGGTATGTAAATCCTTGTTACAGCAGGAGTGATCAGGCTAAAGCATAAATTAAAGCCTGCCAAAGTAAAAACACACTCCCAAAAAATATTCATTTGTGCAAGGATCACGGCTGGCAATTTATAGTGAAGTTTAATTATGAAATTACCATAGCAACTTTGTTAGAACTATAGAGTCACCCTGTTGATTCTTAAATATACCTCTGTATAAGAGGAAATGCTTATTCTCACACCCGAAGAATTCTTTTGTGGTGAAGATGTTTGATTAATGCTTTGGAGAGCTGGCTCCCAGCTTTGATGCAGTCACTGTGTAGCACTTTGGGTTAGAGACCAACATGAACACTCTTTGTGGGACATTCAGAAGACATAAATCTAATGAGCTTTGAGCTTGCTGTGGTCAGGGAGAAGCTACATAGATACTGTCTGCTACAGATGTCCTGTAACATGCTCTGGTGTAACACCCTTTACATTGAATGGATCATTAGTTCCAGTGACCCTACCCAGAAACTGCCCTATTCTGGGACAGTTTATGCAATTTTAATGCTTGAGAAAGAAGAAGGGAAAAAAAACCAAACAAAAAAAAACCCCACCCAAAAAACCACACCAAACCAAAACACCTGACCCATGCAAGTGGTAAAGTAATGCTGGAATCAAGGTTACATGAAGGATTCCCTCTGCCCCGTGACACCTTCACCTTGTCCCACAATCTTCCCTTTCCCTTTCTCTCTCTGCCTATCTGCTAAATTCCCAAATGCCAGTCTCTGCCTACCTGCTAAATTCTGTCCTCAATGAATAATGTTTGGCCAAACCGTAGATATTTAGATTTCCTGTAGGCTTCCAGTTCAGTTCATTGCATTTACTTTGGATTCTTTTATTATATTTCTCTGCATCCAAACAAGAGCCATTTGATGTCATTAGCAAGTGACTTCTCTTTCATCCTAACCAAAAAACTAACATGAGAAGAAAAATCTCCCTGGGAGACAGAACAGTATGTCTGCTCCAGTTAATAAGATAGGACCTAGAAACACCTTCCCAGGACTGTAGACATATGAAGGCATGGGAAAGTTCACTCCTGGTGAAGGTACGGACCCTGCTTGAGTGCCCATATTTAGTTTTGTTCCCAGTTACCCATTTGTGAGGAGCAATTCTCTTCCCTTTTCCCTGAGCTGCCTGTTGCTGTGAATTGTTGAGAGGTCGAGCTGTCTCACCCCTAATGTAGCTACTACTTTGCTCGCAGGTCTCTGGAGCACGTGGCTTTATTCTGGCTCATGAAGCTCTGCGTGGCTATATTCCCTGGGCTGTCCCCTTCACAATGGCAGCATGGTGCGAGGCTGCGTGCGAGGGAGACCTGTTACCCCGAACTAAAATAGACTTGTCTGTCTGCATCTGTCTGTGGTCACTGGCTGCACTCTCCTCGCCGGCGTAATCAGAGGATGCTTCTTGCCTACTGCTATCTTGGCTGTGCGTGGGAGTTGTGAGATATTTTTCTACATTCACTTTGTTTTTTTCAGTCTTCTTTGATTACCTTCCCCTCAGTCTTTCAGACCAAATAATATACTGATGGACTGTCAGTGACAAACCCCTGCCTTTTGTTTCCAGCAGTGCCTCTGTCTGTTAGGTTCACTTTCCAAAAGCAGTTAAATCAATGGAAAATAAAAATATATATTGAGAGATACAAAGCCTTTTCTTTTTGTGGAAGATTTTGAAAAGGAAACAATTTGTTGCTAGTTAAAGGAAGCTTCATTCTCTCTCATGTGACTATGTATCTGGGAGGCCACTTCTCCCAGCCTGACTACTTTGTGCCACCCCAGAAAGATTCGAAACCTCAGGAGCTCAGTTTGAGTGGATATAAACACCACGTTGTAAGGATGATCTCCCTTGATTGAAGTAAAAGACTTAAAGTAACAGCAGTGCAAGCAAAGTGATATCTATATTCAAATGAAAAACATACCAGAATTGTGGCAAAAGCCCAAGTGTTACGACCAAAGACTACTGAAATGAAGGCCGTCATCGTAGTTGGCTTTTCAGTTCCTGAAGCATTTCCCTGTGATGGGCCCCTGAGGACATCTATTATCCATACTGCTCTTTCTTATAGCTTTCTGAGAAATACAGGATGTGTCAGGCGAAAAATAAGGGCCAGAAGAAAAACTAATTCCCTAAATTAAGTGAAAAGCTAGAAGCTAGGTAGGAAAAAAATCACTGTCATCAAAGTTTTATCGTACACCAAGGTGAACAAAATAGTCCTTTAAGATGCTATTTATAATGTGCAACCTGCTTGGCTCTATTCCCCACCATTAATAAATACAGTAGCATTATAGTAAATGAAATGGGAGTCCCAAATTAAGATCCCCTTCTTCCTAATCCTGAGAGCAGCACAATATTAAGCCTTCAGGGAAAATGAATTCTGAAAGAGAAACTATCCATTAAAAACTTTAGGGATGAAAAACAGGGAAAAATATGAAAGGAAAGGAGCAATAAACTGTGCGTCCATACATATTGCTGGGAAATAAAATACTGCAGCTGTACAATATTCTGGAGTGAGACTGCTTACAATTCATCTTTGGGCACCTAACCAGCAACCATGAAGCACTGTCAGGGATACTGGGCTGGCACTAAAATCAGGGAGACAGATTTTTCCTGGTCACAGCCTGCACAGCAGTGAGGGGAGCAAGTGTGGGCCCCTGGGCCAGCTATTGTGCACCAGTAGGTCTCCTCAATGCCGCTGAAACTCAGCAGCCCTGGAGTAATGTGCCTGTAGTACCTGGGAGCACATTATGGCTCAATGTCTACATGTCCTTTGTGCCTGTCCATGACCACTACCATGACCTGGTCTGCAGCACCTGCTCTGTGCAAGGCCAGGCCAGTTGGCACGGTAAGAGAGGATGCCAACAATTCACACTGGCAGCTTCATTTTAATACCTGTTAAAATTATAATATCCATCTGCTTCCGATGCATTGACTGATTGCTTCTGATAGAATTTTCCTTGCGCTGTGGGAGACCCATCATTCACCCCAGCTTCCTCTCACATGTTCAGAGCAGGCAAACTGCCACCCTGGGTTACATGTTACCAAAGAGGCTGTGGGTGAAACTTCACATTGATTTAGGTGAACAGTGCAGGACCTAGCACGTCCATAGCAAGGGCCATCCCACTGTTACACTCCCCAAAATGAGAGAAGATTTGGAGGCTGGGATCCTGGTGGGATCCTGTAGCATGAGTAACTGAGCTGAATACCAGAAGGCCCAGAAATTTCAGATGCAGCGAGCCCCAGGTGCACAGTGTGAGTGCAAGGCAGCAAGCCACCACCTCCCATGGGACCACGGTCTTAAACCCCCTTACTGAAATATCTGAGCTTCTTACATGCCTTCTGCTACAAAATAAACTTTTTTTCCACTCCCATTGATATGTGGGAATGCTGGCGGAGACTTTGAAGCCCCTTCTCAGGTTGGGCTCCTAATTTTGCACTGACCAAGTGCTAAAATGTCCCTGACCTGGAAACCACCAAAACCTGCCAGCCAGGCCAGGATAAAAGTTGGGTATTACCAGAAATGGAGAGGAGAGGAGAGGAGAGGAGAGG
>VZTU01014496.1:0-12690 GCA_013400835.1 Zapornia atra | reverse complement strand
AGGAGAGGAGAGGAGAGGAGAGGAGAGGAGAGGAGAGGAGAGGAGAGAGAGGAGGCACTTGCGAGTTCAGTGATGAACATAAAATATTGGTACTGATGGCTTAAAAACAGAAACCTGAGAAAATGAAAAGGTATTTATTTGTGCTATAAGCACAGCATTTTTGTGTTCTTTATTCCTAAGGTGTCAAAACTGAGCGTACTCATCAAAGTTGGCCATTCAGTAAGATATCCAAGAGTAAATATTCACAAGAAAACGTTGTGTAGTGTTCAGCTGAAGGCTTACAAAATGAAATATGCTTTTAAATGTAGAAAATAATCTGCAGGAAGAAGGTGGCCCACAGGAGGTGTTTAAGGAATTAATATTTGTGCATTTGGTGGGGTATTATTCTTCTATGGACACTGGTCCAGTGATTTATGCCCTTCTTTCGTCACAGAGGGATGAAATCTCTGACTGCACTGCAGACTGAATTAAATTATAGCCTACTTACGGTAACAACACTTACTGTAGTACACATCCTAGTAACAATTACTTAAACATTGACAAATACATGGAGAAACAATGTGCATGACTGCATTCTGTAGCATATAGAAGTGTCTGAGCTAAGTGCACTGATTTTGATATAAAGATTGTGAAAATCAACAAAACAACTTTTGAAATCCTTTAGACCCCAAACTACTTTATGTATCTTTACCTAGAAAAGAAATAGACTGTGTCAATATATCCTACAGATAATACGAATGAATTAAACTTAATTTGTAAATGTTTGGAAGAAACACATGTGCTGATGTGTTTACTTGCATATGAATTATTAAATCTGTGTTAACAATCAGAACTTGTAATTTAGTGAGGGGCAACAAAAAGTTCGTCAACTTCTCACAGCTCTCCAGCTTCTATACTGACTGAGGAGTGTTGTTCTTCATAATACCTATCTCACCATAAACTGAAAAGTGTTTTCAGAAGGTTAGAGTGGTTACAGTTAACAGACAAATTTATTGGTTACTTGGGGTTTTTTGTAATCTCACTCTAGGCGGAAAAAAGACCAAATTTATTAGAGAATTATTCCCTATAAGAGTTTCAGCCAGATCTTAAATTATGTTCTCCATCAAAGTTATTTTTTGTGTGCAAAATTAGACAGTTAAGATACTTTAAAATCGCTCATTCACCTCTTAGTCACCTCTCCTGAGATGTGTATTGAATAACAATGGAATAAAAGTCATTGTGCTTAGTATTTTTTTAGCCACTGACTTGAGCTTGCAAGATATGTATAATAACAGCAGAAATATTCACAGCTGACTAACTCACAAGGGGCTATTTATGGATCAACCTCTGAAGGTTTTCATATTTTAAAAGTTCAGAAGGTAAAAGTTCCAAAGTTCCTTGTGTGTCTCTGAGGGTTTCTAACACAAAAGTGGACCCTGCTTTTGAACAGTTTTTGTTTCACTTTCCCATCCCTACCAGAGCCTTGCTAGGTCTAGGGAGGTAAATGAAGCTTCCTTTATGATGAGGCCTGACAAATCTCTGGGTGAACTGTCTGGACTGCATAAGGCTGGGGTTGTGCAGACATGTCCATGGGTGAGGAAAATAGATTAGGATATGGCTCTGCAGAAAGAGAATCCATCACAGTATGTTTTACATGATGTGGGAAAGCTTAAGACAAGCTATGTCCTTTGTGATTTGCACAGCCTGTGAGCCAGAGCAGAGATGGTTTGGCATCTTTTCAGTGTTCTTCTAAAAACAGTAATTCAAATGATCAGGTGTCGGTCTGTTCAGTCCCACGGGAGGTACTACTTGGTAAAGAAATCACCTGTGTCTCATGGTGCCCTGCAAGTGTCTCTGCTCCAGACAATGCTCTGGCAGTGGTGTTTGAGGGAACTTTGCTCTTCAGAAAGAAAACTCCCTCCCTTTTTTTCTTCTCAAAGAGCTGTAGCTGAACTGAATCCAAAGCGTCTCCTCCTTTTTGCTGCTGCAAGGTGTGAGCAGCTGAAAACTGTATGCAGGTACTATATATAGAACCCAGCATCTTCCAAGGGACTGGCTGTCAAAAAGCTGCAAGCATCTGCCTCTCCCATTCCTCTCTGTCTTTGTCTCTGTCTGTAGAAGGAAGAGGGCATCAGGCATGTTTACTGCTCCAGACTGCTGAGCATGACGTAGCCTTTCCACATGAATGGCAACAGGACATTTCACAGATTAAAAAATTTGAAAACTCAAGCCCAGGAGATGTTCAGGATGGGGGCAAGATACTGCGTGCATTAAAGCAGCCCAGACAATGTGAAGCTATCACGCTCCATAGCTTTCATAGAAATCCTTCAATATGCTACCAATGAATGGCTGGGTATCTATGAACTACCTCATTCGCAGCAGGAATGCATTCTCCTGTCTCTACTGAATTCTCTCTGTTGGCTGCAGAGAATCATCACTCCATTGGGGGCAATACTGCAGGAAAACCCCAGGATGTAAACATCATGTAGTTTGTGTTCCACTCCTTGAAATGTCACCATTAATCCAGAGTTCACCATAAAACTGTGTGAAATCACAGCACCACTGTTAGGCATTTGTTAAACCCCCTGCAAGATAAATGCTCTTTTTTTCCTCTTGTGTGTTTTGCACAAAGCAGATTTCTTTTCCCTTTTGTTGCAAGTATCCATCCAGCCCCTCACTGTTTGATGTTTGAACTTTGAGGGGTTCAAACCAAGTAAATAAATCCAGACTGGGAGAAGTCAGGATAAATTCCTGTGCTTAAACAAGCCATTTTAAACATGCTTTTATTTTCAGGCACCATCCCCAGCAGCCATCAAGAAGAATGAGAGAGAGATGACTGTATAACAATTAGTTGTGACAGAGCTCTGTATAGAAATTTAAAAATTTTTTTAAAGAGTTATGCTTTTCTTTGCTAATCTAGAACTCAGCATCTGGCCGTGTCTTTGCAGCTCCAGATCTTGCAAACATTTTTTTAGATGATGAAATGCACTACTATAATTCCCAGGTCCTGCTTGCCACATACTCTTTTTCCCTTTTAAAACCCATGACACAAACAAATACAGGTTTTAAGACTAGAAGTCACTATTATGACCATTCTGGCTTTTTGCATAGCACAGGCAAAGCATCCTTCCTGGTAATTTCATCTTTACACACTGACTCCTGATTCATCTGAGGCATAGTTTTATGAGAAGAGTCTCACATGGAGAGGAATTCTCTGTATCCTTGCATACATTATTCCAATGCTTTATTACTTTAAAATACTATTTTAGACACAGAATCACAAAACCATTAAGGTTGGAAAAGACCTCCAAGATCATCTAGTCCAACCGCCCCCCTACCACCTATATTACTAACTAAACCATGTCCCTAAGTACCTCATCCAATCTTTCCTTGAACACCCTGAAGGACAGTGACTCCACCATCTCCCTGGGCAACCCATTCCAATGTCTGACCCCCCTTTCTGAGAAGAAATTTCTCCTAATTTCTAACCTGAACCTCCCCTGGTGCAACTCACTGCCATTCCCTCGTCCTATCGCTACTTATCTGTGAGAAGAGGCTGACACCCAGCTCACCACAACCTCCTTTCAGGTGGTTCTTCTCCTGCTATATATGAAAGTGTTATTTACTGGGAGAATCTTTTCCAAACAGGCTATACACCCATCTATCCCTTTTTTGTGTCCATCTGGATAATTGAGTAGATTATGCCCTAAGTCTCTTACTGGGCAGTGCACTTCCCAGAGCTCGGCATAGTCCTTCTAAGCCCTTTTATGCAGTTTATCATATTTTTCAGCCACAAAGCACTCCAAAAAACTCTATAAACCTGTGCTATCTCATCCCCTGCACTATCACACTCATCCCATCCAGGCAAAAAAAAGAATTAGAGAAGCTCAGCAGGTTGCAAGAGCTGAAGGTCAGGAACGCAGAGCATTTCTATGAGGCTTTGCCCAGATAAAACATCAAAACTTGTTCAGAGGCTTGTTCACATCAAACATCCTGCAGTTCAACATTTTCCCCCTGGAATATACTATATCAGTTTTAAATTTTATGGCTGTGTTTGAATAGGTTGTAATGAAGGTATCTCTTCCCCTTTCCCACAGTACAAAGGGAGGTCGACTCATTCCATTCAACCTGCGTCATGAGCAATATTAACCCCAACCCGTTGTATTTGAGCACAGCTTCCTATTTGTATCGTCTTCCCACTAGCTGGAAGCAAACAGGTGACAGTGTTGTGTCTGCCTGAATGTAAATGTGTCACAAATTTGTAGGTACACAGGCAACAAGGTGTGTGTTGAGATCTTCCTTCTGGATCAGCACTCCTTAGCACCTCAGAGAGGAACCAGTGCAAGAGAGGAACCAGTCTGAGCAGCTCTCACCCTTCCAAGGAATTTATTCAGAAGAACATTCTGGTGTTTTAGGTGCAATGTGAAATAGCTGCAATCTTCCTGGGCGTTCATTTCCCTTGGAAAGAATGGACTGCTTCAAGCTGTGGAAGTCTAGGAAGCTATTTGGTCTTTCAGGTGCATGTCTCCTCTAGTCAGAAGAGATTTGTTTCATATATGAATGTTTTCCTTTGAAATAAATGAGCTTTTCTGTTACAACCCTCCAGATAGCTGAGCAAGAGAGCTTAAAGTATATTTGTCTAATATAAACTGTACCTCTTCCAGATAAAGTAGCAGCCACAAGTTTAGCTAAAAGAATCCGGCACAAAGGAGAGGCAGATTTCTGTTTGCAATATGTTTCTACTAAAAGAGAGATTTTACCTGGTACTCAGGCTTAATGAATCTGCCCCGCTGTCTTGTGCTGTAGCTTCTCACATCCTCATCCCCACCTCAGCTCTACGTCCCAAAAATGGCAGCGGTCTTTTCACTTCCAAAATCTAGCCTCCTACATCATTTCTCATTCAGCAGTAATTTTTAAGATCAAAATATCATTCAGAAACAAAAAAGGAAGGAGAAATACTCCAAGAGAAGAGGAATCCTGTTTTTTCCCCTTTTGTTGCTGAAATACATGACAAGTGAAATGCAGATGTTATTCTGCTCTAGCACAAAAGCATCTTTGTCTCTGCTTCCCCGGTACAGTTTTGTCACTCAGCAAAAACAATGCCATAAATTACTCCATGCTGATTTAATAAAGTGACCTGGCTTATAGCCCAGCAAAGCAGATGGCATTATAGATTATAGGCTAATGCTCTGAGGGAGGCCCAATGAAGAAAGATCTTCGGAAAAGAACTCAAAAGACAAAAAAGAGCTGACCCGGTGTCTGTAATCATCTTTCTTAGCTGGCAGGACCAGTAGAGTCATGACAGAAAACAACTGCATGACTCTAACAGTAAAATATTAAATGCCAGTGTAAAACACCTTGCACACCAGGAGAATTGATTTCCCCCAGGTGTAAAGCCTGAAGCCCCTAAGCCCTTTTGGAGACCAAGCGGTGGAAGAGGCAGTGTGCAAGTACAAATGTCATTGCCTGCTGCTCTTATGCATTCCTTCTTAATGTGGTATCTACCTTTTGCATTCATTTGAGAGGCACTACATGGAGGAAGAGTGCTGTTCCTCACTGACACCTCAAGCAAGTTGTATTTTACCATCCTAACAAACAAGGGACTGGAGGGTCTGTAGCTACTCAAAGTAGGTCAGGACTTTGGTCCTATGTCTCACACAGAAATCAGAAAACACAGGCACCAAGCTGCTGTGACCTCTTCAGTGATTACAATCATAATCCATTGTGTACTTGTTTGTAACAGATCCATTTCTGTAAGCAGCCGAGTTTAATTGGGCCACAGCTGGTGTTGGCTAAGTACATGGAAAGCAGGGGGGTGAGGGGAATGGGTTTATTGACTCAACTGCTCTTTAAAGTGAGGTTTTACTGTATGATGATATCCGCCTTATTTTGTTTAGTCCATGAACATTTATACAGGGCTGCTGGCCTTCAGAACAGGATCTACAGTGTGGGATGCTTTACATACATCTCCACAGCAGTCTGGAAACGCCACTTTTTCGTACCATATGGATTGGTGCTCCCAGGTCAGCTACGTGGCTCTTTGGCAAAATTCTTATACAGAACCATCCCCAGCTTTGAACCAGAGGTCTATAACTGCCTACTGGGACTTCCCTAGGAACCTAACACCCTCTAGGACATGTGCTCATGCAGCTGGTTAAAAAACAGACCACCTGCTTTTTTGGTGGTGGCTGAAGAAGAGGGGATATCATGTCTAGATTTTTGTGATTACAACCAGAACCACCTCAGCACCTTCTGTTTCCAGATCTGGAGCAGGAAGACTCCACACTGACATAAAATGTTCTCTGCGACCTCCATCCATGAACTTGATGAAAGAGAACAGAGAGGGGCAGAGACTGAAGTTTTCAGAGCAGTTTATTTAAGGACTATCATAAATTGCAAATGACTTCAAAGATCTTTCCCTTTTTTTTATTTTGTGCTCTCTGCCTGTGCATTTTGGTGTGGGAGCTTGGCTGAGATACCATCCAAGAGCTCAAAAACAGCGCCCCAGCAAAAGTAAGGACACTGAACAAGAGAGAGGTCAGGCTGCAATTTTTAACTACCTCTCCTTCTCTTGTTTTCTTCCCCTTGCAATGTGATCATTTCCTCCTATCAACAGAATTTTTATTTCCTCTTATCATCTTTATCCTTGGCTCTTTCTTCCCTACAGGTCTTACACCTGTTGCTCCCAACTGTCCACAACTGCAAGAACCAGTGCCCAAGATGGGTTGGGGCTTGTACATGATTGCACAGAAAACATCTGTAAGGACATGTTCCCAGCCCTCTATTCAGCTCCTTTGCTGAGGAAATTCTCAGCTGAACTCAGAAATTACGCAGTACCACAGCAAACTGCTTTATGCCTGCTGTCTCACAGCATGTGCACGAGGACTCAAGGAGCAGGGCAAAATGCTAAGTAAGCAGAAAGAAAAGCCAGAGCATAGCCTCATCCCACAATACTCTCCAGTTTTCAAGATACCAGTGTGAGAATTTAGCATCATCTGTGATATATTTTGGACATGCTTAGCCTGAAGATCAATCAGTCTGAGTTTCTTCATCACTCTGTTGCACACTAAACCTAGGTTAGGGTTTAGAGATCACAGTGAAGACCTCAGTAATAGTTATGTCTATGGCTCCCCTCAGTAGCAATTCACTTGATGGTGATTCCCTGCGTTTTCTGGCTGATCTTCTGAGAAGGACTCTGCAAGTGGCAATTTCTGTAGTGGCAAATCCTTTGCCATGCTGATTTTCAAATGTAGACCTGTTGGGCAGTGGCAGCAAAGGTGGCATACTTCTGTAGCTCAGAAATGACTCTACAGTGGATGTCAGCAAGCCAAAGGTGTGGGAAATAACTGCCTGCTAAGACAGGCAATTGCCACATCTTTATCTGATGATTCATTTGTCAGACACTAAAAATTAATCTGCTGAGATAACAAAACGCCACAGCAAAGCATTTACAGTGGTAATTGCTTACTTACACACGGATGCCATCAGGACTGCTGACAGACTTTGGCATGCCTCTTACCAGTAGCTTGCAGAGAATCAGGTTAAAATCCTGGTACTTCTTGCTCATAGTAAAGCTGGATGGTGAATATAAAACCAGCCAGTGCACAAAGTCCTTTTGAACTGCTCCTTCCCTTTCCATCTGCTCACAGCCCTCCTATGAGCTTTCTGTGAAAATCCTAACTAAAGCAGTTAAATTACTCTCCTGTAAAGATACTCCCTTTCAAAACCACAAGTGAGTGCTCCTTGCTCCACTTCAGCATGCCTTCCCCTCTCGGCCTTGCTCACCACATTGAGTCAATGCTTCACTGGACTGGCTTCCCCTCAGAAGTCAGCTCTTGCATCCCCACCAAGCCTCCTGAGGGTCTACAAGTTAGCAGAAAAAACTCTTACTAACTGGAGAGTGCATGTTCTTTGTCCTGTACCTTCTCCACAGCAGCGTGTCATCTCATTTTGTAACTGGAAGGGGTACACAGAGTCCCAGATGTGGCCTCATGAGATGAAGAGTGGGACAAACAAGTTCTCCTTTAGGCCAGTCCTGGGACCACACTTCACTGGTCTTTTTCAAATGCATTCATTTTAAACCCTCAATTTCTCTGACTTCTGCAGCTCAAAAGCACTTTAGGGAAAGTGCTGGAAATGGAAAGGTGAAAAAGCAAGGGCATCTGTAACAGCCTTCATCTGAAGGATGTTTGTAAGGGCCAGGACTGATTCATAGCACCCAGCATCCTGTAAGCATCAGCGGCACGTGGGTATGTGACATCTTTGTGTATCCTTTGAAATCTCAGATGACTCATCCAATGAGATACAAAAGATTATACATCCATTTTCAAGATAAAGAAGCTGGGGTGCAAGGAGCTCATCTTTGCTTTAATTCCCCAACCAAGCAGCACAAACAAGAAGAGCTCTGGGAGATGAGGACTCCCTACCTCCTTGTGCTGGCCACCAGGAATTTGAGGCTGATGAAGCGTCCATCTTTGTGAAACATACAGATATGTCATCAAAGGAATAACCCACCCCAGGGTCATGTCAGTAGCTGTTTGAAGAGGTACAAAGGCAGAAAGAGGAGAATGCCTGAGTCTGACCCAGGAGAGACAGGGAAGCTACTGGCCAAACCAAAGACCCAAGTGAATCCCCCAGATGCAGGGCAGAAAACTGGGGCTGGGCTTGGTGAACAGCCAGCCCAGAAATCAGCTGTGTGAAAGCCTCAGAATGAATCGTCATCATCTAGTTAGCTCTATTTTAGGTAAGAGAGCAAGGAAAATAAACCGAACTATTCATAGTTTCAGCTAGCATCTCATGCTGCTACCATTTCATTTTTTTTTCCCCCCAGTGAAAGTCTGTTACAGTACTAGGGTGCTGTGGAAAATAGAGATAATTTTGAATCTACAAAAGGCATAAATGCTCTGATTTCCAGCATTAAGAATGCCATTGCAAGCATTTCATCTGCTCTTAAGAATGCGGGATACATCACCGCATAACGACTGAGGAACACAGTTCAAGGGCTTACGCTGGGAATAGTTCAATTATTAAAACACAGTAGTGCCACAAAGAGCCATTGATGTGTCTAAAGGAGACATCTTACTGGCATGATCTGTGTTCAAGACTTCTGAAATAAATCTTATTTGCAGCATGTCATAATAGCTATGGTTTGTAATACAACATAGTCTCTGTGTGTGCGTGTGTGTGTGCATTCTCATTTCCTTGTGTCACTGTTGTATGTAAGGATAAAATATATTTGTTAACGCTTATGAATATTTATAAGCAAATTTTCAATGAATATTTCACAAAGGAAGAGTTGCTCATATTCTTATTAATTAAGAAAAGGAATAATGTTGCCCTCTGAATGTTTTTCGACATGCTGATACAGGGGAAAGTCAATGCAGCAGGTTTAATTCTGCCCTTGCATACAAAGCCAGTGGGTGGAAAAAGTGAGTCCCATTGGGCCAAATAATTACTTAAATGATGTCATATCACATCCAATACAAGTGAGTCAGATAATTGGCCAAACTGAGATCTCACTGAAGGCAGTGGGAGCAAGGGGAAAGTAGTGAGACTCATATTAGTATTCATTCAGTGGGTGTAACTAGGGAGGCGGGAGAAAAGAATTGACTCCCACTGTGTCTTTCACCTTCATTTATACCTTCCTGGTACTTTCCTTTTTATGTGCCTCAGGAGGTCATTTTATAGAATATCTAAAAAAAATGTCTTAGTTCTCCTGTAATTAAATTGCATGCTGGTTGCAGACGCTGGTCTCTTTTCTACCAATGAAAACAACTTGGGTGTACAAGATTTAATGGATTTGCATGGCTTAAAAATGTGCAAGACACGAAAATTAATCTTGATATTTTGAAGAAAATTCAAGCAATTATACACTCAACACAAAGTCAAAGTTTAGGAATTATGTTGTTTCTCATTTTGTTTTAGCATAGGCCAGGTTCCCTTTAAGGTTCAGCACACTGTCTCACACTAGCAGAAGGCAACACATTGGAGGGCACAGCAGGTCAGGTGCTGGAGAAAAGTGGACCCTTCCTTCAGGGACATTACTGGTTTCAGCCAGATTAACCTAAATGGGAAACTCCCTGGATAAATTATTTCTAATAACTTAAGAATAATAGAAATGGAGGCTGTAATAAGAGCTCTCTGGGTCCTCTTACTCTTTCCTCATAGATTTCTCTGTTCCTTTCTGTAGCTCCAGTGCATGTTGGAGTCCTCAGGGTCATCTTGAATAGTTTAGACAGTTCAAGAACAATGGGTAACACACCATGCCATTTTAATTAAACTAGATGTGCACTAACCTTGAAATTGGATCAGAATGTCTATTTGCTGACCATGTTGTAGCTAAATTCAACAATTGATTTTCATTAGTTAGACTGTAAATCTAACTATATATATAATATACATATTATAAAGTCTAACTAGTGAAAATTTCAGTTGGTCACTGGAGATAGTGGGGCCCCTCAGGGAGCAATAAATGCATTTATCTTAGGTGGAAAAAGAATTTTAAATATTTCTATTATCTATCAGAGGGAGGGAAACCTTTGGTGGCTTGTTGTGCATCAGCAGAGTCACTGTCAACCTCGTCATCTTCACAAAATCACAGAATGTTTAGAGGTTGGAAGGGACCTCAAAAGATAATCTAGTTCAATCCCCCTGCCAGAGCAGGATCACCTACAGTGGCCACACAGGAATGTTTCTGGTGGGATCTGAATGTCTCCAGAGAAGGAAACTCTACAACCTCTCTGGGCAGCCTGTCCCAGGGCTCTGTCACCCTCACAGTGAAAAAAATTTTCCTTATGTTTACATGGAACATCCTATACTCCAGCTTGTGCCCATTGCCCCTTGTCCTGTCATTTTGATTTTACTGAGAAGAGCCTGGCTCTGTCCTCCTGACAGTCACCCTTAACGTGTTAATAAACATGAATGAGGTCACACTTCCATGTCCTCCAAGATAAAGCAACCCAGCTCCCTCAGCCTTCCTCATAAGGAAGATGATCCACTCCCTTGGACCTGCCTTGGACTCTTTCAAGTAGTTCCCTGAGTGGCTCAGAACTGGACACAATATTCCAGATGGTCTGGAAGGCACCCCATTGGACCTGTTGTTTACGCACAGAGGACTGGTGAGTGATGGGATGGTTGAAGGATGCGTTTGTGTTCTCCAGGGCTCAGTATTTGGGCCAATTCTGTTTAATATCTTTATCAATATTCTGGTCAAGTGTATCAAGTGCATCCTTTGTATGTCTGCAGATTATACCAAGTTCGGTTGGAGTGTTGGTCTTCTTGAGGGTAGGATGACTGTACAGACAGATCTGCCAAACAGAGGCAGCTTCCTGCTGAAAGAAAATTATGTCCAGCTGCCAGAATGCTGGTGATTCATATCCAGACAGAAGTGACAAAGCCTCCCTATACAGACACTTGCTCCCAGACAGACCTCCCAAGAACTTAAGAAGCTGACCAGTCCCAAATTTTCATTGGGAGACACCAGTTGGAGGAGAGGTGCTGCTAGACCTGTTGCTTGCTAATGGAGAAGAATGTATTGGAGAGATCAAGATCAGAGGTAGCCTGAGTTACAGTGATCATACCCTTACAGAATTATCAGTCTTGAAGGGCACAGGACCCTAAACCTAAGGGCAATGAGGGGCTGCAGAATCTCCTGTGTGAGAAGAGACATCGGGCTACGCTGTGACAGATAGGGCCAGTACTAAATGGCTCTGCAGCAGTCCTGCTGCAGGACACAGCTGAACCCATCAGTGAAGCTGGTGGTACCTCTATGGAAATGTATTTAAGAAAGGGAAAATGCTGCACAGCAGTGAGAAATTATAAAAAAAACTGTGAGAACAGCCCTGCAGTCACCAAGACCAGACAAGGAGAAGGGCAGGGTGCTCCAGGAACTGGCACAGATACTGCCCTGTATGCCATAGAGAGGACCATGGTGGAAAAGATAGTTATGTGCAGTCCATGGAAAAGATCACAGTAGAGCAGCTATTTCCTTGCAGCGCACAAAGAGGACCATGCAGAGTTAATTTTCTAAATGAAAAAATTGCCATTTTGAAGCATTTTAAAATTTAGAAAACCTCCTGTAGCAAGTTCTATTTTCACCTCCACTGGCCCCACCCTTCTTCGCAGAATCCATTCCTGATTTCTCTCCCTTCTTCCCCCACATTGTGAAAACGGGGAGGGGCAGGGACAGAAGGGAGGGGAGGGGGAAGACAAAGCAAGGAGATGTCCATCGAGATGACTTTTGGGGTGCTGCTAGAGAACTCGGGCTCCTTCCTGAGCCTAGAGTAAGGACGTGCTGTGAGTCCTGCGCTTCCATGCGGTTTTGCATAGACCGCGAAGCAGAGCGCGATCCTCCCCACCACCGGGGCCGAGTCCCGGCTGCGCGCTAAGAGCCGGGGGAGCGCTAGGACCCGGCGGAGCGCTGGGATCGGGCGCCGCACCGTCTCCGTGCTCCCACCCCCACCGGCCCGCTATATACTCTCTCCAGCACCCCGTCGTGCCGACGTAAACTTTTCCCCGATAGTTTCTACGATTGAGCAGAAATTGAGTTCCCTTCAGTTGGAATAAAAATACCGAGATTTAGCGGTTTTTCCCGTACTGACGCCACCTTACGTGCCCACGAGCCGTCTCACTGGAGTCTCTGGGTCCTCAGGAGACAGTGATTTATAGTAGAGTTCATGGGGAGGTGTGGGTGGAGTCCTGCACTTCCATGAG
>VZTU01014493.1:80810-149579 GCA_013400835.1 Zapornia atra | reverse complement strand
ATTCAGTTCTGCTTTTTGATCCCCCTTTCTTCAGTGCAAACCACAGCCTGAGTTTTAAAAGCAAGTGGAGCTTTGCTTAATTTTTTGGGAGAAGATCCTCAGATGAACTCAGTCCACCTCTTTTCCCAAGCCATATCCCAGACAATTTCCAAAGGGATTTGTGGTCAGAGACTCTAGGCTCCATGCTGTGTTTCCCTACTCACTTGTCGTCAACTTTTCTGATCTCCACTCGTAGCAGCCTAATACTTAATGAAACTACGTGATCTGTAGTCAGCTGTCCAAGCCATATGGCAAATTACTTGCATGGTTGCTTGTACAACTGTCCATTTCCTGCATGTGTTGCTAGGATTTTGAGTTCTAAAAAAAAAGCAAAAAAATTAAAAAGTAGTTGTGTATGCACTGAGAAACACCATGTCACAGGACTTTTTTCTAGGATGATACAAAGAAGCAAGGGTCTCACTGGATATTTATGAATAAAATCAGCCCAACTGACATACATCAGTGATGGTTCATATGGACATATCTCCAATTCCTGCCAGACAAGTGGGGAGCAATGGTTCTTGTGCATTAAGACCACTGACTGTTAGTACATTCTTGCAAACTTTTAAACTGCATTGAAAATTCCATTGCATTGAGTCCTAGAGCTCAGAACGAGACATGTGTATATGAGATGCATGGTATGAAGCAGTCTACTAAGGAAAGGCAGACAATGAGAAGCCAGATACAGCAATAATTACTTTGTAAGCATCTGTGGGTTTCGTTAGATCTGTCAGAGTATCTCAGGGGCATAGCTATTAGCCCCAACTGTGAAATCCTTTCTTATACAAGTCAAGATAAGGTTTGTGTGCTAATTCTCCTTCAGCAAAGTAGAACTTCAAGCAACATTAAAAAGTTTTTTATTCTAGATTTCTACAGTGAGTTAAAATTCAGTCTTAACACTGCTAAGTGCTGTTGACCAGATCGGTGCTTTTAGCTCTGAAGTTTTTTATATTATTCCATAGTAACTGGACAACAAAGACTGTTGAATTAAGTAAAAACCATAATTCAGTTGTTAGCAGGAATAAAAACCAAAATCTACTAAGTATCCTGAACTCACAGTTTATTGATCATCTTAACACGCTCCAGTTTTTCATGAAACTACAGATATTTTCAGCTAGAGATGGTGATTAGCAGAGTTGTTTACTATAATAAACTTCCTGTTCTTTCATTTTCTAAACATGCTGTAATTAATACTTGGAAGAACTAATATCCTAATTTCAGACAGCTCCTTGCAAACATTCATTTAGCTTTTACAGTTATTGCAGGCAAACTCACCGAGTCATTGATCTATATACAGCAGTAGATGACTTAATTACAAGAGAAGAGCTTTAGAAGTATTTAGTAAGCAGAGAGAGGAGCCTAGCTGGCACAGTGGCATTGCTGAGAGCATCCTTTCCAATTTGATTAATTACATTAAAGAATCTGGAGGTGAAGTGAAAAAGCCATGGTATTTTTTTAAGTGCTTCATATCATAAGATCATGAATTGGATGTTGGCAAAATTTTCCAGAGAACTGGAACGCCTGTCCTGTGTTCTATGACTCTAAATCAAATTAGATTCAAGGATACCCATAAGTAGAAAAGGTGGAAATTATACTTGTATCCACAGTTAATCCTTGCTGTCACGAAACCAGCAATGTCAGTGTCTCTTTTCCTCTAAAGCCCATTGACCTGGCAGCATAATTTCTAGAGACAGATGCTGTCAGCTCAGACCTTTAAGTGTTGGTTAAGCTGAGACAGAGCAGTCACTGGTAGTGAAGATCTTTGAGATGGGATCTGGAAGATATTTGAGATGGGACCTGGAAGATATTTGAGATGGGACCTGTGCTCATCTCTGCTTGTATGAGCAGTTTGAAATGTGTTGCTGGACTACAGAGAGTGCCGTGGCTGAGCAGAGCAGCCAACTCTCACAGCTCGAGTCAGCTGTATTCTTTCACTCGACCGACAAAAGCTCCACAGGGAGGTGGTTGTAATGAACAAAGAATATCCCACAGTCATAGGTAAAAGAACTCAGCAGGTGTCTAGTCCAAAATCCTTCTCAAAGCAGAGGGAGCCTCCAGGTCAGACCAGGTTACAGATTTATCCAGTTCGGTCTTGAAAAACTTCATGGGTGGAATTGAAATAACCTCTTTGTGCAACATATTCCGGTGCTTCACTGCCCTCATGGTGAAAAAAGGCCTTCCTTATATCCAGACAGAAACCCTTGGTTTTGTTTTTGACTTGTTTCTCCTCCTCCTGTCATGCACCACTCAAGAGGCTGACTGTCTTCTTGAGAAGCTTCTTGTACATACTGGAAGATAGCATTTGGTTTATGGTCAGTGCACTGTCCTTTACTCTCTCTGTTTCACTGCGTACATTCCTCTTGTGGGACAAAGGGGCAAAGTTTGCAAACTGAATTTGTTATCTGCCAGCAGTGTAAACTTGATTTTAGCTGGAGTCAGATAAGAAAGTTCTGAAGGTAGAGATAACAGAGACACCTACTCAAAATGTCAGAATCTACAACTCTTTTAATCTGGCAGTCATATAGACTGCAGAGGCTGTGAGGGATCTGTGGGGGGCTGTGCAACTGGTGGAGTTAGGAGGAAGCTGCAGATTTGAAGTCACGCTTGATTGTTCCTCTGTTGCCTTTTCTCCTGCAAGAGCTGGAGGGGCCCCCACCAGGGCCCTCTGATCTCTCAAGCCAGAAGTTCAACCTTTAGTCAAACAAGAGGTCAAACAGTGCAACACATGCCTCTTACTGTAGGTGCCAGGCATCTACCACCTGGCTGGGCAAGCTGTTCCAGTGCCTTACCACCCTCATCATTAAAAAAAAAAAATAATTTCTTACATCTCGTCTGAATCTATTGTCTTTTAGTTTAAGCCATTACCACTTGTCCTATCACTCCCTGCCCTTGTAAATAGTCCCTCCCCAGCTTCCCTGTAGCCTCTTCAGGTACTGGAAGGCTGCTCTAAGGTCTCCCCAGAGTCTTCTCCAGGCTGACAAGCCCAACTCTCCCAGCCTGTCTTCACAGGAGACGTGCTCCAGACCTCTGATCAGCTTTGTGGTTACAGAGAGTGGGTGTCATGGAGCTCCCCTTGTCCAGGGCTGTGGGGACCTGCCAGCTCCCTGTGGGGCCATGAACGGTGCAGGCTGGGGCTGTGTCTGCTTCCCTGTCCTCAGGACAAAGGCCTTGTGGAAAGCTGCAGAAATCCCCAGCCGAGTGGCTGAGGAGGGAGGGGACAGGGTGCCCCCCGGTCTGGGCCTGAGGCTGTGGAAAACAGGACCATGTGTACAAACAGCAGGAACTGCCATGACCCTCAGATACTGTGGGCAGCCCTTGCCCGGGGTTCTACCAGCCTCAGGCCAAGGCTGTCAGTCCCACATCTCCCCAACAATTAGGAGACACCCAGCCTGGGCCAGCCATGCCACCAACCCCCCAACCAGCTGCTCCCCCAGCCCATGTTCTGCCTGCTGTGCCAGAGCTGCCGCAAACCCATGACGGCTGCAGGGCTGGTAGAAGGCCCAGCCCTCAGCCACGCCAGGAAAATGGGCCACTGCTCTTCAGATTGACTTAAGTGTGTTGGGACAGATTGTAACTCAGGCCGACAAAGAAAATGCCTGACACAGCCTGCTGGTGCTCTGGTCTGTGTGGGGACAGCCTCTCGCCTGGGGCTGTAGTCATATCACAGACCCTCCCTGCCCCCAGCCCACCCGACCTCCCCTTGGCTTCCTCCTCGCTGTCAGGGCTGGGGCAGGGGGAGACAGAGCCCAGCATGAGGGTGCAGACAAATGAACGTGGTGTCTGGGGAGCAATTCCGGAGTTTAACATGCTGACTCAGTGCCACTTTGGCTGTCCAAAAACCTGTGGAAGTACATGAAGTTGCAGAATCCGGGACCTGGGAAAAACTCTTACCCCAGCAGGGTCCACTAAACCACCTTTTTGATTCCAGTGGTGGTGCCTGGAACCCCACTGCTCCACCTGAGGACAGTCAGCTCCCACCCGCTGCACAGAGCAGGATTCATTTGGCTGAACACGGGCTCCACAGTGTCCCTTCAGCAGTGCTGAGAAGTGTCACCTGGCCACAACCCCTGCTCCAGAGCAGGGCAGGCCTGTTGTGAGAGTTGCCTTGTGTGGTTTGCTCTGCCCAGAGGTCTCTGACACTCCACGAGATCCCAAATGGTACTGGGTGGTTTTCTGCTGGGAACTGACCACCCTGTACAGAATAATCCATGTGTTCACAGTGAGGTGCCTGGTGCACTCGGATGTCCCAGGGTATCTGCTTGATCCCAAGAGACCTAGTGTGGCACAGAGGAGTCCAGAGTCAAGAAGTGAAGCTGGAGAAAGGAGGTGCAGTGTGGGAGGAGTTGTTTTAATTTTGCCTTTGTTTCTCCCCACCCAAGTCTACCTTAATTTACAATAAATTAAATTATCTTTCCCTAAATCGAGTTTGTTTTGCCTGTGGTGGTGATTGGTAAGTCATGTCCCTGTCTTTGTCTCAACCCATGAGCTTTATCATCTTATTTCCTGCCCCTGTCCTGTTGTGGAGTGGAGTGATTCAAGGCATAGATTTATACTGTGTTATATTTGCATTTAAATTGAACAGAATATACTCCATGGGTCACCAGTCCATGAAAATTAAGAACATGCCACAACTAATAACTAGCAGTACTAGGACTGTATCTTAAGTGGTAGAAATCACTCGGTTGCTGCTGTTGCTCAACTTCAGCATTGCTGCTGCCCTTATCACTTTAAAAAGATGTAGGCATAGAAATAAATGCATTTCATACTATCTCACTGTTGCTATTCTTACCTTCTTCCTCCACTGATGTTATCATCATGTGAGCTCTAATTTAGATATTAATCTCCAAAAGCCCTTGTCACTTTACTGTCTATTATGTGCCAGTCCCACACCTGTGGTGCTATATAAATGCTAATAATACATCAATATGCTCATTCTTTATAAGTTCTGTAGGTGGAATTCCATCTGGTTTGTATATGTCAAGTGAGATGTTGGTGTGAAAAGTCCTTGTGTTCAGAATTTGTGATGGCTTGTGAGCAGTTGGGAAATGACAGGAAAAAAAAAGATCACAAAACTGGACGTGCTTATCATCCAAAGCCATACAGACGTATGCTTAAAACAGTGGTGGTGACTGCTGCATGATGTCCAATGGTGTAATTCTACTACAATCCCTGAAAAGGCTTAGTGAAGTAATTAGGATATTAACCAGTCTTTTCAGCTTAACGCGCTTTATTTAAGAAAGTTTTGCTACTTGGAGCACTGCCATTTCTTTCATAAGATGTATCTACTTTGGACTCTTTTGGGAGTCCAGGCTCCCCAATAAGCTTTCTTGTCTCCAGCCAGATAACTGGTCTTAGATGAGCAGGTCCTCAGTTCCAGAAAGATCAGGCTTGACCTCCACGTAGCTGTGCAGGAACTTGCCAGCTGGGAGTGATGTGCAGGACCAGGCCAAGTTGATACAAAATAGGATGATTTTATGAAAATATCTTGACTACTTCCTTGGCTGAAGTTGTGTCCTTTCCCAGGAGATACTGATGAATTTGGCTGAATTAGACTAGGAAAACTTGATCCCAGGAACCTTGTAACCCCAAATGTAAAAAACTAGAGAATACTGGAAATAATTTTGCAACTTTTCCCACTTGCAGATTGAATGATGTCTGGATGTGTCCCCATTGGCTAATCTAAATCGTATTCTGAGCTGCTTTAAGTATTCATTGCTTGCCAAGGATTAATGTAACAAAGGGGAGCAATTCAGTGCTTCCTTGGTAAAGAGAAAACAAGTTTTCCCTTCCTCCATTTCACCTCTGGGCCACTTCCACTGGTCAAATACTGATTGTGATTAAGCCTAAAGCAGGAACTTTCAAAAACAGAAAGTCCTGATAATTAATATAAATTAGCTTTAAAATAGTACTTAGGCATTTCTTAGTGCAGAGTCTGGATGCCTGTTCATCACAGAGATACCCATAAAGCTACACACAGACTGTCTTGTGGAGGGAGACTTAAGAAATTGAAGTGTTTTATTGCAGCCAGAAAATCGCATCATCATCCAGGGATTAAGGCTCGTTAGGCAGGACGAGAGCTGAGGCTCACAGAAGCTGGGGGAGCCCTGGGCTGAGGGTGGGACGAGGAGGAGGAGGTGGAGGGGAGGGAGGAGGGAGGCAGCTGCTTGCCTGCCCTCCTTGCAGCCTGCAAAGCTGCCGGCCACCGGTGCCTGCATGGCCAGGAGCAAGGCCACCTTCTGTCCATGGCTCGGCTGCCTTGGGCTGCTGGGCTGTTTCATGCTGGGCTTTCTTGCAGGTGAGTACAGAGACACAGGGGCACAGCCTTTGCCCTCCACACTTATGTGCCATCCCCATTGTCATTAATTCCCCACCCTGGACTTCTTACTGCTTTTTGGGGACGTTGTAAGACACTTGTCCAGCTGTTGTTTTAAGAGGTTGTTCTCTCTAGCGACTTCAGCCTTTATGGAGCAAGAGGAAGATAGCGGCTGCGTGCTTCAGCCCAAGAGGAGCCCTGGTGAACTGTCAGCTTCCCGTACCCGGCAGGCAGGCATTCCAACAGGAGAGACAAATAGAAGAGTTTGAGCCTTTTGTGATTACAAAACCTTCCGGGTTATTCTTTATTCGTATTTCCTGATTTTTACTGAAGAGCTATTAAATGCTCCTATTTGGTTGCAGGTTTAGGAATTAAGGGCAGAATGTAGAGGAGGAGGAGTTTTGACTGACGGCCAAGAGCGGAGTTGCTGAATTTTCCATCGTGCACAATGAACTTCACTAGAACATTAGATTCTTTCCCGCAGTCACTTGCAGCATTTGATGTTAAATCTAAAATTGCATGTGTGCATCTGTCCCTTTGTTGTTCTAGCACACACTTAAGACTAAAGCAGGGAAAAAATAAATAATCCATGAGGGCTATTAAATATGAAAAACATCAGTTTGATTTAGGAAATCCCTGGACTGCAAATTTCTGGTGCTTGTGCTATTCTTATACATTTCCCTGATTATCTCTTGGCCATGGCCCAAAACAAGATACTGGGCAAGATGGACCTTTGGTCTGATCTAATGTCACTATTGTCTTCAGAGTGTTACTACAATTGCATTTAAGTCTAACAGGTCACATATATTGTGCATGTGACAGCACATATACTTGGCTTTATTATGACAATCTCTCCAGTTTGTGATTTTTTAGCTACAATAGTAAAAGAGTTTGGGTTTTCTTAAAAGACAAATACATAAAGTTGATATACGGTCTCCTTTCAGATCTGAAAAATCTTTAACTTTTTAAAACTGACTAGGGTCACAGTTAACTTTATTCCTTTAATTATTAAATAGACTAACACCACCCTTCCCCAAATCTATAACTATTATAGTGCTGGCAGAGTGGCTTTTGAGTCCTAGACCTTTGCCAGATATATGCTTATGCACATATTTGTAAATTTATGTATAAATGAATTAAGGGAATTTTATCATGAGCATCAGTTCGCTCCTCCCACTGCAGTTAACGGAGATTTTAAACTATAGTTTAAAGTTAATGGAAGATGAATCTACCTTAAAAGGGGACTGCATTTACCAAAGATTTAGGGTGTGCTCTGTCAATTATGTCACTTTTTTGGTCAGTGAAGTATGTTTTACTTTTCTGTTTCACTTCTATGTTTGAGCACGCAAATGCTGACAGAGGGTGCTCTAAGCCTTGCTCATCCTCCTAGTTTTAATGAGACTGTTCAGTACTTCAGGTTGCACATAGGCTCAAAGATGTGAGCTCTGAGGTTGTTGCTAAGCAGGAAGCCTTTTCAAATGTGTTTCAGGATGGTTTACAAAGCCCACTGAAAAAAACGCTAGCTCTTCAGATGTCTATCAAAATGTGAGACAGAAACTTGTGGCTGAAATGAAAGCAGAAAACATCAAGCAATTCCTTCGGTAAGCCCTGTGCATCTTGGTTTTTGAATAATTTTATCAGTGACAAAAACCAGAAAGTGATTAACATCAGCTCCAAGGAACAGCCTCTGAAAGCAGAGCTGTTAAGATGCTTTGGAAGTATTTGCTTTGTACGGAATGTCTGGGGGAAGGGGAAACTCACAACCCTTCTGTTCCCCCCTCCCCATTGCTGAAGTTACCTTTCTGGAGCACTTGTACTGTTAAGTGTAATTCCCTCAAGCTGAATTACTGCCAGTACCTATCATGCCTTTTTATTATGGCTTTCCATAGTTTTGATTTAACTCAGTACAAGTGTCTCTTTTTTCCTCACTAGTGTCTGAAGCTCTAACACCAGCTAACTGCGTTAGAGTCTCAGACTGACATGATTTCATTGTATTTGGGATACCCTTATTGCTATTAGTTATATTTAATTGATAATTGTCCTGTCTCCTTAAACTTTCCATTTGAACAGCTAATCTATGTACAAAATTAATAAATTAAATGTGTGCCACGAGGTTTGCATGGCACCGAGTTGCATGTATATAGTTACAACTGATCATTCCTTTAGTGTGGATGTGTTAGATAATATGCTGTTAATCAGGTGCTCAAGGTCCCATGATATGCTGCCTTCTGTTTCAGAAGATGAAGGGCCCTGTCCATGTACAATATGTGTGTATGGTTGGCTAAGTCTTGCATGATGTAATTGTTATTAACTATACTTTTTTGCATCCAAGTGCATCCAAGCGGTTCTTCCTAAAGCTCTGAAATGCTGCGGATATAGAAATACCCCCTTGGTTTGCTGTGTGTTCCACTGGAAATAGAAAAAAAATACCCAAAATATCGTGCATATTTGTATCTTCTGCAGAGGAACAAATATATTCACATGAAAAGTGAACAAATATAACCTCTGGTTAGTAAAATGTTGATCTTCAGCAAGGAAGTCAGCAGCTGCATCATAAACATCAAAGGGTTGCTGACAAATGTGATTTCTGTACATGTATTCTAAACCCAGAAGGCTTCATTTCTAGCATCAATTAGCTTTTTAAGTCTATAGGCCTTATTTTGTATTTCTTGGTCTCCATAGATCGGAGAGTTCCTGAAGGTTATGTCTGAGTGAGAGTCTAGGCAACACTGAGATTGATGACAGCATTAAATAGCTCTGCATTTATGCTGAGGTTTCTTGGCCATAGGGTATTAATGGTGTCTGGTTTGTCTGCTTGCTTTGATAATGGGCCAAATGCTTCATACTAGTTTTATTTTCCTAAATTCAAATAAAAAGCAGGAACTACAGAAAAAAAATATTAATACACTCTCCAAAAGGTTTGTTGAAAGTATAAAAAATGGGAACTTGAGACTTTTTATCTATATTCTTAGTTGTAAAATTACTAATTTTGCTTTTATCAAGTGCAGGAAACAAACTGTGAGTATCAGAAGATGCAGACACCTTGACCTCAGCAGTGAATCATAGCTATGGAAAGGGTGAAACTGGAAGTGTAAAACCAAAGAAAGGCATCATGTATTGTTTAGTCTATTTTTTGTAATGGCACATGTACTATTTAAGCTAGAATACTTAAGGAATCAAAAGGTACTTAAAATACTTAGAGAATAAAAGTGCAAGAAGAAGAGGCAACACGTTTTGGCAAAGGTTGCTCTTGGACCTCGGTGCATACCTGCACAGTTTAAAGAGAGGGAAAGACAACATCAGAGCAGGAGGCTGCTGTCTACATGGAGAATCTAGATGCATTCAAATCCAGGGGGCCAGGTGGGATTCACATGATCTAGATGCATTCAAATCCAGGGGGCCAGGTGGGATTTACATGAAAGACCTGGATGTTATGATTGCAAGGGTGCTGCCCATGAGGAGTTCTGGTGGTTGAAGGAGGTCTCTGGTAGCTGAATGTTGTAGCATTCAGTGGCGGGTTTCTGGTGCAGGAGGAGGCTGCAGGGCGGCTTCTGCAAGAAGCAGCCAGAAGCTTGCTGCAGGCCCAGCAGAGCAAACACCAGCTGACTCAAGGCTAGACTCATTGACCAAGGCCGAGCCCATCAGTGATGGTCACAGCACCTCTGGGAATCACATTTAATGGAAAAAAAACCCGCAAGCAGCTGCTTTTTGCCACCAGAGAAGGGAGTGAGAAGATGTAAGAAACTGTTCAGACACCAGGGTCAGTGAAGAAGCACGCGGGGAGGAGGCATTACAGGCGCCACACTGAAAAAGGCTGATATTGTGGCCCAAGGAAGGACAATCTGGGGGGACTGTGGGCTGGCCAGCTTCACTATAGTCCCTCCCTGGAAGGTTGACCTCACATCCTTCTGGAACCTGTTTCCAAACACGCGAAAGACACACAGATAAGTTAGGAACAGTCAGCATTTTTTAACCTTGTGTAACTAAATAAAAATAAAATAAAGATTAGTACTGATTAGGGTGGTTGTCTTCTGAAAGAAAGTGACTGGCTATATCTATCAATGAAGATGTCACAGTGGATGTAACACCCTTGACTAATGAAGTTTTGGACATCACCTCCTGCAGCAGCATTGTCATCTGGAAGCTGGGGGAGCACATACTAAAAGAACAAACTCTTACATGGCTTGAAAATAGACTGAACTGACATGTCAAAGTGGTACTAATCATGGTATTTGACACCCGTAATTAATGGCAATTAATGGTATCCGACATCTTTGCACAGCTATTAACAGGTAGCCTGTTGGTATCCAAAGCTGGTGCTTAGTAGCCAGCTGACTCACCCCCGTTCACCTTAATTCATTTGTTCAGCACAACAAACTCTAAACAGATTGGTGTGGGGTCGCCCAGAGGGGATGGATATTGTTTCTAATTATCACCATTATGTGTTTGATCTGGATATAAATATTATTAAGAAGGCTTTTATTATTCAGGGGTTTTTATTAAGAAAAAAGACGAATCTGCACAGATAATTTGACATAATGATTTTCAAGTTTAACTTCTTAGTACATCTTATGCCAACAACATACAAACCCATCATCAGATACAAGAATTATCAGGGGGGCTCCTTTCTGAATGTGTAACTTTTCCATATCTATTTCTGCTCCTTGCATACTGTTCACATTCTTTTGCTTATATGACACTGATTTTCATTGCTTGTGTGTAGATGTGGCTATTTCTGTTATGCAAAGAGAAAGCTTCAGCTGACTTATCTTAAAGCCTGAGGAAAGATCCTCTGCTCTGACTACATTTTGTGTTTATCTTGATGCAGACTCCGATAAACAAACATGTTAAACAGCTCAGATTTTCAGACCTCACTTTCCCTGCATAAGGCTTGAAGGTAAATTTCTGCACGCTGATCTGACTTCTGTTGTGCCTCTCTGCATTTGCTTACTTGCGATTTTCTGTTTTATTCTAGCTCGTTTACCAAGTTGCCTCACCTCGCAGGAACTGAACAGAATCTTCTTCTTGCCGAACAAATTCAGGGCCAGTGGAAGGAATTTGGACTGGATTCAGCAGAACTCGTTCATTATGATGTGCTGCTTTCTTACCCAAATAAGAAGCAGCCAAGCTACATCTCAATAATTGATGATCAAGGGAACGAGGTGATTTTTTTAATGATTAAACTATATTTATGTAAGACTTCTTTAAAGAAACAGTGTCTTCCTCTGTTTTCCCACCCACTCATCTCAGCATGTGCTTTATAGTATGAGTGCAAAGGGAACTCACGTTTAGAAATGGCTTTTCAGCCACTTTGCTATTCTGCAGAGTCTGGAATTTCAGTGCCTCTTAGAGGGACAATGTGTGGAGAAGTGCAATTAACACCAGTAGACCATAAGGTGTAGGAGTGGCCATACTGGTTCAGGTTAAGAATACATCTAGGCCAATATCCTGTTTCCATAGCCACCCTTAAGTTTTCAGTTCAGGGGTGCTTCTCATTAGACCTCTTTTCCAAGTATCTGTCCAGTTTGTGGCCCTGGTTAGATTTCTCTTCCAAGTACCTATCCAATCTCTGCTTGAACTTCCATACAATTTTTCCTTCGACAATGTGCTGAGGTAAGGAATGACACATAGATACTGTCTCTTGTATGAAGTATTACCTCCTTTGATTTGCTCTGAACCTGATCCTTCCGGCTTCCTGTGGTGTCTCCTGAGTTCGTGTTGGAAGTAAAAATGAACAATCAGTTTGTAGTTGCCTTCTCCATTTTATACACACAAGGGAATAAAAAGGTAGATGTAAAATCTGAGCCCGAATGAGGAGAGGAGAAGGGACTGCTAGAGAAGCGTCATAGCGCATAGGTAGGGATGAAAAGCCCTGGTAGAAACTAATGAATGTGTGCTCAGGGATTACACAAGCCAAGGGGTGGAAGAATGGAGAAATGCTTCCAGAAACCCTGTAACAGTCTCTCAGCTGTAATCTCATAAAGTGACAAAGAGTGGATGTGAACCTTGAGGCAACATGAGTGTTGCAACAGATAGTGATAAAAGGCAGATCATTTAACTGGAGTGTTATTAGCAAAGAGGTAAAGAGTAACAATACAAGTGGGAGTAGTCACAAAAACACAACCTGTGATGGCATTGATGTACTAGTCTTGTTATTGTCACCACCATTTGTCAGCTTTCAGATGCTTCTTTGCTTAGGTGAGGTAGTGACTAATGAGCATCTTCTAACAAGCGATCTATTATAAAAATTCAGCTCTGTATACTGTATCGCTGTTTTTTTGTTTGAACTTGTGTGTACTAGTTAGAATTGTACTTTTTGCTAACAGTTTATGGACTCTAGTGTATCTTTTGCCATAACCAAGCTTAGTGTACCAACTTGCACCTGGAGATGGAGTGTTTGACCAAAGACTTCTGTTATTTATTGATAGATTTTCAATACTTCGCTATTTGAACCACCTCCACCAGGGTATGAGAATGTTACTGATGTGCTGCCACCATATAATGCTTTTTCAGCACAAGGAGTGCCAGAGGTAAGAAACAAATTGTTTAACAGTATTACAAACTGAAGTAATATTTTCTGAAACTCTTACTGAGATAGATTGTTCCAACTGTTCAAAAATATTTCTTGTAGTAATTTTAATTAACCATTAGTATAAGAAAACACAGGAACAGCTTGGCCACGTGTTATGTGAAGGTTAGAAGTCTCCTATTACAGAAAAAGGTTTACCAAAAGTGCTGGACATCTGAATGGCATAATAAGTGAAAAGCTTTTATCTTTACAAAAATATTGGATACATGTCAAGTTATTCCACATTGCTCAATGATACAGAGAGGACTTCCTTAAGTCTTAAGTAGAAATAGTAATATATAAATCAATGTGGAAGACATTTTGAATTAAATTAATGTCTCCAAAGGCTACAAAAGTCCCTCAATTAATCTGGTAATTCATTATGGAGGAACCAGTCAGGGACAGCATTGCACTGCATAGATGAATGAAAATGTGTAGTAGCGAGCATTTGTGTGTACAAGCAATGCCACTGGTTTTCCATGACCACAGAAGTTTGTCAGTTTAGCAAAGTACATTGGGTCAGTTTTCAGCCTCAGTTTAAAGGGCTGCTGCTAAGTGCAGGGTAATACAGAAAGTTGAGCTGTTTGAGCCAATACCTCCTATAGAATATTATGGAAATCTTTGGGTTTATGGGTACAAGTTCTCATCTGCAGAAATGCAAAAAAACCCCATATCATACATAGTGAATAAAACTGTGTATTTCTGAAAACAGGTGTTTTGTTTGTTGAATGATCTGTTGTCATGAAACTGCCTTTCTTTCCTGTGCAGGCAGAGCTGGTGTACGTGAATTATGGCCGCACTGAAGATTTTTTCAAGCTGGAGCGTGAAATGGGAATTAACTGTACAGGAAAGATTGTCATTGCCAGATATGGGAAGATCTTCAGAGGAAACAAAGTAAGGGTTGTGTTTTATTCTTTCCTCTGTGAGTTGAGCACTGCCCATGGTAGAGCTGGTGGGAGATGTGAGGGCAGGAAGTTGGAATGTAGGAGCAGAGGGAAGCATGCAATATATCCATTGTGACTGTGTTCTAAGAATAACTCCCTGAACAATAAAAACAGATGAATGTATTAATCTCCTGAGACTGAGATGACTGGAAATTCCTTAGGCAGTTCTTGCAAGAGATTAGTTTAGGGAACTGAGTAGTTTGTTGAGCCAAGACTTTTAATACTTTTCATCCACAGAACTGCAACAATTTGAAGATGTAAATATTTGATAAGGAATCTGATGCATGGGGATTGAATAACTAACTCTTCTGACTTTAAACTCTGACAAAGGTGGTGATAGTGGGACAGTGGGGATAGCGATGTGTTTCCGTGCCCCAGTTTTATGTCCTGTGCTTTATTTCATAGGCTTGAGCTATGACTAAAAGTATGACACAAATAATGAACATACTGTGTTTCACTGTGGTTTGTTTTGCTGACCCTGTGGTCATTTTCACTCTTCCATGTGTACAACTATGTCCCTGTGGAAGTAAATTCAGATGTATTCACTGCATTAATTTTTTTAAAGGCATTTCTTAAAAGCAATTAATTTCACAGGTCAAAAATGCCATATTATCAGGAGCCCAAGGGATCATACTGTATTCAGACCCTGCTGACTACTGCGCCCCAGGAGTAGATGCTTATCCAGATGGCTGGAACCTTCCAGGTGGAGGAGCCCAGCGTGGGAATGTGTTAAACCTGAATGGGGCAGGGGATCCCCTGACACCAGGTTATCCTGCAAAAGGTGGGTGAAAGATCTGCACCCTGGGCCATCAGGTACTTTATAAGTTGGTGCTGGTACTTATCATGGCACTCAAAATTTATCTATTCTCAGTACAGATGTAAAAAAAAACCCAAACAACCCTGCCTAAAATTACTTTTAGCTGTAGTGAATTCCCCTATTGCAGACTAAATTCTACCTGTATCATTTCAACTGGTTGTTCTTGAATTAGGCAGGGCAAGTAAGTCTTCAGGAACATTCCTTTGTATGATCCTAGCTTTTTAACTCTTAGAAAAGCAGGATGTGTAGGTTTACAGACAGTGAAGCAGTAGAAAATGGCTGAGGATTTATAGCCATTTTTAAATATCTGTGTTTCTCAAGAGGACCAGTTTAAACTAGATTTAGCCTACCATCAAAGAGGAGTAATAGCTTTGCTTGGAGGTATGTTTCCTTGCTGATCCTAAATTCCAAGGAGTAAACCAGTTTAAAGTCCTCTTTACAGGGAGCAAAATTTCTTATGAAAAATAACAGCCTGGAGTCTTTCAAAACTTGGCACCATGTGCTTGTCTTGTCCTTGTAGACATCCTGAACTCAATCTGAACTAAGATGCTTACTCGTCCTCTCTGCTGGTGGGATGGAAACACAGGGGTGCTTCTGGAAAGCTCACTGGCTTGTGTGACCAGTGTTGGGGGCATAAGACAACACCATAGTGAAAAAACGGTATAGATTGTGTGTGCTGGGAACACCAGGTTCAGAGACACATTGACTGTCTGCAGCATAGGTGAATGCATCTGTGGATGTCTTCTGCAGCTTGTCAATAGGCTGCAGAGGAACCAGCTTCACCTCACGTAGCAGCTTGATCATCCTACCATCAGTTTTGGATGGACAGCAAATCTATCCATCCATCCATCAAATGTGGGGACTTCTCTTGCACAGTTGTGCAGGTGCACTATGGGGTTTGTGGTTCTGTCATTTCATTTTGGTTTCCTGGAATCAGTGTCAAAGAAATTATTTAAGAATTTAAAAAAATGATGCATGCTTGTGGCTACTGTGTGGCTGCACTGTTCAAAAGTATTTCCAGTTTGGTGAAAGTTGCTAAGAACACTATAAACTTGACATTTTGTTCTGGTTTCTCAGAGTACGCTTTCAGGTATAAAGTCAATGAAGGTGTAGGGATTCCCAAAATCCCAGTTCATCCCATTGGATATCACGATGCAGAAGTATTATTACGGTGAGTATACATCAGTCCTCACCAGAAGTCAGTATTAACAATTGTGCAGCAAATTTTATTATTCTAGGATGATAAAATCTATGCTGTTACTTGTACTTATAGCTCTTTTATAGTAGTGTGTGAGAAATGTAAAGCAATCTCTTTCTGGCATCAGGATTTTAAGAACTTTGTAAACCCACCTCGGTTTAGGTGCAGAAATCAGTAAGGGAATGTAAGGTTTTAGCCTACTGGTCAACTACATTTGTCTTGGTTTTCACCTAACAGTGCAATGGGAGGACCTGCACCTCCAGACAGCAGCTGGAAGGGAAGTCTCAACGTGTCTTACAACATAGGGCCAGGATTTGCAGAACACCTTTCTACAAGGTCTGTTTTAACACTTGCCTATTTATAAAATATTTTGAAAGAAAAAAAATCTCAACAAGAGAAAGACTGTGAAACACAACATCTAGAGATATTCCGGAGAAAGTTACTTCCTTTGTGTGGGTAACACTTTGTAATAATTATGAGAAATTGATAATAAATTATCAAAACTACAGTTTTGCTCAGTGTCCCCAGTATCAATGGATAGACTCATTCAGAGGGTATAGGTCCAGCCCTATCATTCCAACTTTGATCCTTTAATGTTCAGACATTGTTTCACTGGTCCTTTTAACAATGGCTATATAGTTGTAAGTAGACTTTTTTTTTAATACCCTTGAATTCACCCTAAATTTCCTCCTTACTTCAAGCTTTGGTCTTTCCTGTTTCTGGTGACCCAGGGGACAATAGGACAGCCAGCACACAGTGGTCCAACAGGGAAGCACTGACCATTCAGTAGTTCTCATTTGTGCATTTTCCTCTTTTTCATTGTAATCCTCCCAAGGTTTCTGTAAACTTAAATCTGTGAGGTGTGGAAATTGTTTGGGAATACAACAGCTGTGCCACAGAGCTGGCAGGCCCCGTGGTTGAAAGCCCTGAAGAATAACAGGACAGAAGGGTCCAAAGCACATATACCTTACTTGTTTGGGAGGAATTGGTCTTTGACCAATTGTATTAGCAATAACCTGTTTGTAGTTTGCATTTTTTCAGCTCAGAGAGAGAAATACAACTGTCCAGGTCTCTGGCAATAATACTCTCTAACAGATTGAACAAGAATTGCATTTGGTGGTCAGGGATTTGACTGTCAGGGACTGTCATAGCATTCCTTCTTGATTATAACTGATGAACTGCAATGGACAAAGCTAAAGATCACATTATAGTTTCAGTTTACATGAGTTTTTATGCTGTGAGGACTGGTAGCCGACAGTGTGGGGAAGTGGTGCAACATTATCTCTGTTCCACCTCCTGCAAAACAAGAGTGTGTCTGAATACATAGTTTTGTAATGGCTGCTCTGCTTTAACACTACCTGAAAATGAACATAGGACGAAAATGAAGAAGGCATATTTGATATAATTAAGGTGCTGTTTGGAATGTCTTGAAGAGCAACAGTAAGAAAAGAATATGATTCATCCACAAAACATACATGGCAAATATTTTGAATGCACTTTTATATATATATATATATGCCTTCTTGATAGCAACACAGGCTTCTTAAAGATGGGCTAATCCTATGTACACTTCTCTCTCAGTCTAGCTCCAGACCAAAATGAACCTTTTGGGTCTAGGTAGAAAGTCACTTGCACATGGCAAGTATGCGAGTATATGTATGCTCAAGGCACTGGTGTCAGTTATTTTCTGGGCAAAGGTCCAGTAGCTATCCTGAAGTAGGTTTTGATTTTGACATCTGTGCAGATTTCCTGCTGAAAGATAACTTCAAATGTGAAACTCTTGGGGTTCTGCCAGGCACAGAACAAAACATTGTTTGATGCTTTGTTTCTTCAACAGGTTAAGAGGGGCTGAATTAGCTCTCCCAACTCCTGAATTCCTTCCTTTTTATAAAGTTTCATGAACTGATTTTACTGGGAGGTGAGGGATGGAGGATTGACAAATCTTGATCACTTGGATCTGCTGTCATAAACAGAGAATTCCATTTATTCCTGGTTGAATATTTCTAATGACCTTCTCTCCAAGTTGTAGCTTATTACACAGAATTGTGCTAGAAAACCAAAGTGTATTCTTTATAAAAATATGTAACATCCATAATTATAATTTTGGCCAAAATGTAAATATATTTTTAATTACTGTATGTGCTTTTCAGTTTACTCCTTTAACACATGACTATCCAATTGGCTCCCATAAATAACAATTTCATAAACTCTGTAGAGTGTTTGAGTTTATGGATTATTCCACCTCATAGAGTTGTTTCTAAGGAATCTTTGTGTAAGCAGACTCACCTGAAATAAAAAATGGGACACCGGTACAGTATGGTGACTTAGATCAGTGCTGAACACAAAGAAGCACAAACTTTCTGGCTTCCAAACTATTACACTGCCTTTTTATTTCCTTCTTGGTCAGAAATGGTTACTCCATAATGTTTTTGTTTCAGGAAAGTCAGAATGCATGTTCATACAAACAACAAAATAACACGAATTTACAATGTCATTGGCATCCTCAGAGGAGCTGTGGAACCAGGTGAGCATCGGGTGCTTAATGATTTTAATTTCTTCTTTATTTTGTGTTTGTTGAAAATGTTGTTGCAAGAAACTTCATGGGTTCTAGATAGCCAGATAATACGGAATCTGAGAAACTCCTAATAGTTGTCCAGTCCCTCCCATCACACTGTTTTTCATTGGCATTCCAAGTATATACTTGAATGGCAATGGTAGGATGATAGATGGCAGAGAATTTTTTTTTAAATGTCTGTCATTTTACAGTAGGGTTCCTCTTACATCATGACATCATTCGTGCGTTTTGCCTTTGCAAAAACTAACACAATGCAAAGTACTAGTGATCTAGTGATGATTTGGGACCTCAGCATACTGTTGTTGATACTTACTTTGTAGCAAGCCATATACATGATATAATTTTAAATTGAAAAAATATTTTAAAATATTTTTACATTTTAATAAGCATAAAATATTTCTTGGCTTCATTTATATATGTCAGTAGAATAAGTGAATGATAGCAGATTACTTTGAAAAATGTGTGGCACTGGTATTAAACCTCATATTTTGTTTGATGCAAGTAGGGATGCGATCAAAGTGAATACAGATAACCTAAATGCATTTTTGATTAAGTATTGATATTGTGTGTTTGTTTCCAGACAGATATATTATTTTAGGAGGTCATAGAGACTCTTGGGTATTTGGTGGCATCGATCCAACTACGGGTGCAGCTGTTCTGCAAGAGGTTGTCCGGAGTTTTGGTAAAATGAAGATGGAAGGTAACTTACTTCTTAAACACATAAAATGAAGATATGGAGAACAGCAGCTTTGAGGAAGTGTGTTGAATGTTCTCATAAGTAGTTGTGTTGATTTAACTTTTCACCTCCACAGAAAGCTGTGTCTCTCATTATGAAAGATGCAAATTCATTGAGATGCATAAACGGCATTGCATCTTAGTTGGCAGAATTTATTCCTTCGTGTGCCTCATCAGTGTAATAGTACCCTCTTAGTTGTGTGGAATGAAAATATTGCATTAAAATGAAATGCCTCTGCAATATTATGTTCCTCTCAGGAGTTTAAAGATGATTTTTTTAAACTGCTTTATCAATGAAGAGCTATTTTTTAAGATTTCAATTGACTCCAGTCATCTCTCATTAGGTTTTCTAAGTTGAAGTTGAATGTTCAGGTTTAACTATGTGATTACAGGTTGGAGACCTAAGCGAACTATTATTTTTGCTAGCTGGGATGCGGAAGAATTTGGATTGTTGGGTTCCACAGAATGGGCTGAGGTAAATAAAAAACTGAAAGCAAAACTTGAAAGTCTGTTTCTAGCAGCTGCAGTACCCAGTGGTATCTATTCCTAGACTGCAATCAATAACTTCAAGGTAAAATTGGAGCACAGCAGACTCCTTCTGTGAGCCTGTGAGGCCCTCATATATTTATACAAATTACGTACTGAACTCCTTAGGACATTAGTGCACTAACTCTTCTAAGCTTCAAAAATCTGCTTTGATTCAAAGGTAATGTCCCTCAGTGGTCTCTATGTGGGACTCTTAACAGTTCATTTAACAGAATTACAGCATTTTATATAACCAAATTGCTTTACTTTCTAACTTCCTGTTGGAGAAAGTCCTTTATTTCTATAAATTAAAGTCTAGGTCATGGACCTGTGATCCATAAACACAGAAAGCCCTTTGTGAGGAAATCAATCCTCCTGGGCAAACGGAAGGGCTGGTAATCTATGAATTAGTAGTTCCAAATTCCTATGAAATTTCCAGTGTTGTAGAGTGTCAGGAGCACGACAATTGATTAATTCTGTAGTAGGACCCCTGACTCTATTCCTGCCTGATAGAAAGACATTGGGAAATTCAGAAGTTATTTTCTGAATGTTTTTATCTCCCTTTCCTTGTTGGGTATGTTCAGTTTTTAACCCTGTACAAGGATTTGTTCAATCCTGATAAAAAATACAGGTCTTACCAGAGTTTTCATTTCTCTGTAAAATCCAAATTAGAAATAGAGAAAGCAGAAATCTGTCTGATGAAACATATTTCTGCTGAACTATGTTAATATCAGTACTGAATGGGTTAACAGAAATGCGTTCCTTGTTCTTCTGCTAGCTTTTTTATATATAAGTTTATATTTAGATCTATGGATAAAAATAAAATATTTTAATTTTTTCCCCTTTATTTTAGTTTATTGTCATGTATTTTAGTAAATCAGAAACTGACATGTTACTGAGGAAGGAACAAAACCAGAAACATGCTCCCAAACACAAACAGGATTCAATAATATTTTTGCTAACAAAGCCAAGATTTCTATTCCTTTGGTTCTGCACTACTTGTTTCACCTACGAAGTTTTTTGGTTTCCAGCTGCAATAGACTCTCTGTATCTTATTGTTGGTTTGTGGGAGAATAGATGAAGGAAGTATAATTTAAATTATCTTTAAAATAATTTAGTGAGAGATTTTAAAGAGTTGGTATTAAGCTTTCATCCCACCTGAAATCCACTGTATTTAAAACTTTGGGATTTTTTTGCCTACATACCTGTTCCTATATTTACCTTCTGTCAAGAAAAAACACACAATTGTTTTAACTGAGGAATATGAAACAATTACACTTAAAAGATTATAGAATCACAGAATGCTTTGGGTGGGAAGGGACCCCAAAGCCCATCTAGTCCCAACCCCCTGCCATGGGCAGGGACTCCCTCCACTAGCCCAGGGTGCCCAAAACCCCATCCAACCTCGCCTTGAACCCTGCCAGGGATCCAGGGGCATCCACAGCTTCTTTGGGTAAACTGTCACAGGGCCTCACCAGTCAATTTATCTTGAGAAAGTCATGAATAAATTTTGCGTTGTTTTTATGTTTGTTGACGTATTGCTGCTGCTGTTCTGTAATGTTTTTTGGTTTATAATATCTAGTAATCTATCTATTATTTCATTAAATGACCACTGTACCAGGTTAGAAATCCTTGAGCACAATTCATATCTAAACATCAATGCTTTTATATTATTATTTTCTTGCTTTATCTTGGTAGTGTGTGCTCCTCTTTGACAACAAAATTATATTCAGTTTCTCTAGAAACATTCCTCACAGCTTACATTCGTGTTTTCTGCAGCTGCCAGATCTGCCTTCTACTTAATCTTGAGGAAAATTAACCCATTATATTCACTGTCTGTGTGTAACAAAAAGCTACTGCAACTGGGGCAACATCCTTTTGTTACATAGACAATCTCTATTGCTCATAAAAGATGTTCTTTATGTTGCAAATATGCTTTTGCACATATGCAAGGCCTTGTGCCTGCATATACAGGCTTGCTTCCTCCCATTGTATTCTTTTGCAGAATGTCCTCTGCTGCTTGTTTTAAAGATATCAATTTGGTTTTGGAGTTATGAATTAGCAATCCAATTTTTATTACAAATGATTACTTGTGCTATAAATTGAATGAATTAAATAACAATTACTAACCTAATTAGAATATCTCTCACAAAACCAAGACTTTGTAAAATGCCACTTACTGATTAGAATGTCAATTTCAAACATAATTACAAGTTTGCAAAATTTTAAACGTGTGTGTATATATTTAGCATGAAAGCAATCTTGGTTGACTCAAAACAGTCAGTCAAATTCATTTTAATAGGAAATGTCAGTGCTTTGACTCATCCCTTTTTTGAATGGAAGAGTGTGGAAATCACAGCAATACCCAGTTTATCAGTGTTGAGTTCAGTGCATGTTCAAAAAGCACTTCAAGTGCAAAGTTAAAATGTGTCTATAATCTTAATTTACACTGTTATGATGCTGTTCAACAACTTTACTCTTCAATCTTGCCCTTCTGTGATGCAGTGGACAGCACCTATACTTTGTGGCTGTTTTCCAAATTAAGTCTCAGAAAGCAGGATTTAATTTCAGGTGCCCAGATCATTGACCAGTATTCAAACTTTAATATAATTAGTAAGGTACATAGTGCTACTTATCCTGACTGTCTTCTTAAAGGCAACGTCTTAAAAAACAATGCACTTAACATGTTCTTGTCTAAATGTGACTAATTGAAAGTAATAATTACACTTTTACAACCCCAGGAAAATGCCAGAGTCCTCCAGGAGCGGGCAGTTGCTTACATCAACACAGATTCTTCGATAGAAGGTGTGTCTTTTATTTTTAAACTCACCTTGCTTCACAGATGTCAATTTCAGAAGTTCACTGCATATTACTTATTGCATCCAGAGCTGGGAAACGTAAGACAGATAATGATGTTCAGAATAAGTGTAACAAATACAGAACTAAGTGGAGAGAGCGCAATTTAAATGCACGTGTTGCTTTCTTGTTGCAAATAACACCATCCAAGAGCTGCAGCCCACGTGTCTGGAGTCCAAAATGTCTCTTCTAGGGGAGTTTAGTATTCTGTAGTTTAGTATTCTGTGCTAGTGAACTGAGTGCTCTGGACATTAAACTCTCTTTTAACTTCATTAGCTTTAATTTGCAATTGCAGTTTTAATATATGGCAGAGTGCTCCTTCTTCTGCTTGCAGCTCCAGTTTCTTCTCCTGTGGAATTATAATATTTTGGGGCACTCTAATTTATTACAAGGCAATTTGTGCCAAGACCTTTGCCTTACATTTTGAGGGGATGGGAATTGGTTTTGGTACTTTAGGCTTGTGTGGTTATCTTTGTTTATTGCTATGAGCTGGGACAATATGCAGGCAGTAGCTTGCAGGACTCTCCTAGAAAAATAAGCACAAAAACCTGATCCAACATTCACAGAATCACAGAATCGTAGGGGTTGGAAAGGACCTCAAGAGATCATTGAGTCCAATTCCCCCCAGTAGCAGGCTCCCTAGCTCATATTGCACAGATAGGCGTCCAGACGGGTCTTGAATATCTCCAGAGAAGGAAACTTCCCAGTCCCCCTGGACAGCCTGTCCCAGGGCTCTGTCACCCTCACTGTGAAAAAGTTCTTCCGCATATTGGTGTGGAACTTCCTGTGCTCTAACTTGAAGCCATTACCCCTTGCCCTGTCCCTGCAGACCATTGAAAGAGGCTGCCGTTTCCCCCTGTGTTCCACACTTGAGATATTTATAAACATTAATCAGATCCCCTCTTTGCCTTCTTTTCTCAAGGCTGAACAGCCCCAGTTCTTTCAGCCCATAAAACATTGTCCGATTTACTATGCCCTTCGGATTCTGAGAAGAATCTGGCATACAGGAATGCCACTTAGAAACTGGACTTGAAATTCTGGCCCCAAGACTGTAACCTAAATCACAAAATATTTCTGAAATAATACTGAGCTTCCTCTGCTGCTGTCTATGCTGAGATAATAGCCACTGAAGCCCTGTGAAGCTGCCCTGCATCGTAACCTCAGTGATCTAGGACATTGCTCTTCCCATGTTACATCCAACTTGGGCTTGCTGTGAGTGAATGAGACAGTAATCGACAAGCATATTTAGGAACTCGTTTTATTCCTGTCGGCTGAAAATTTTGTCTGTCACAAAAGGATTGGAAGAAGAGCCAAACCCAGTTTCTAAATGCTCAGTTGGAATTGGGGTATAGGATGGGTTAGAGTTGTTCCTTCAATTATGCAGCCTACATGCTGTGTAAAAAGTAGAGCAGAATTTCACGCCTAGAAGATCTCACAGACGAAAAGAATAGCTTTACAGCTGCTTCATATTCTCAGCATGGATTGTAACACATATTTTTTAGTTGTTTTGCAGCCAACATGCTGCTGCCTTAAGAATTTTCTTCTAAATCTCGATTATTTGAACATGTCTCATGCTTTATGCATTAAAGAAAATGTGAAAGTAAAACCACTGGAAAAGAAACATGTAATAATGAAAAAACCATCATATTTGGTGTACTGTTTTAAGTATATTAGACATCTTTCACCTGACCAAGCATTAAAATTCCCTGTAGAGCCATAGCATCCATGCTCTCTGCCAATTACTTTGTTTTTCATCATATGTTCTCCACAACATTTCTTATGCCACCGTTTGGACAGCAAATTATTTCTATTCATTGACCCTTAGCAATAAAAAGAATAGTGAGTCAGCCTTTTGATGGCCTTTTAAGCATTTTTGTGACTTTAATTTCCACTTCTCAAACACAGACTCTCCTTGGAAACACTGTTAACTTTATCTAGTATTTTTTTCCATCATCATGGGGTTTTCTGTAGTTGTCAGTCTAGTCCTCTCATAAGTACAGACTGTGTGAAGGACGACCCAAAGATCTAAAGCCATATTAAAACCTAGTAACAGTAGTATCTGAGAGCTTATGTTTCATTATACCCAAGCCTTCTCACTCATCCTCTCTTTGTTGTTGTCTGTATTTGAGGGCAGAGGTGTTTGCCCAGCTGCTGTCCGGTGGCTGTAGTCTATAGAGGAGCCCGCTTTACACCCGCACTCAAAAGTGGGGATAGTTTCTTTTTGGTGGGGGTCTTGCTGCTGTAGCTGACAGCTTTGGTATGAGATACTTACCCAGCTCAACTTACCCACCAGCAGCACAGAAGCCTCATGTGTGTAAAATGTAGAAGCCACAGAGAGGTAGTAATAGGGGAGGTTTAGGAGACAGTAGATGGAAACATTACTCTGCATCTTTGTTACCTCCTATTTGGGTGAGACTTAGTTCTGAAATACAAAATGCCAAATGTCTGAGTCTCATACTCAGAATACAGCCTGTCTTTCCAAAACTGCCTGCAAAAACTTTGAAAAAGTCAAGTTTATGATAAAAGTGGGTGCATTGAAAGATTTCTTACATCTTCCAGGGAATATTTCTTTCCTCCTGCACAGTTCCTGAATGCAATAACTTTATTTTAACATCTTATGCTTTGTTACCATTGCCTTCTTTTTAACACAAGTGTAGGAGTGACAGCGGTTTGTAGCTAGTGAGGGGTAGCTGGGAATATTTTGGAACTATGGGAAGGCCTAGTTACCTTACTGTGTATATATTATAACCAATGCATCACTGTCATGCAGTAGGAGTCACACAATGTGACCACACAGGCTATTTCTGTATATAGGCAACATCTAAATTCTTGCCTTCGAGTCAAGAAGTTTGCCTGAGAAAGGACTGCAGGGCTTAATTTACTAAGAAGAAAATGCCACTGGTATATGAAGGGGAAACTTTCCATGTCTTTGTTTCATTTTCAGGTAACTACACATTAAGAGTTGACTGCACCCCTCTTCTCTACAAACTGGTGTATAATCTGACAAAAGAGGTACAGAGTAAGAGTGACTGTCTTAGACTGTAAACCTACAGGTTTACTTGATAAAGTCAGATAATTGAATAATACTCAATGTATGTTATTGTTGTACTAGAAGAATCTTGCTCCCATCAGAATCCATAGCAAAACATCCCATTGCTGGTACACAGTCCGGGCTCACAGTTCCTCAGTGTCCTTAGAAAGGTTGAAATGTGCCACTGGCAGAAGTTGAATATTATTTATAACATACAGTAAAAATAATAATAATAAAACCAAGATAATAATACACTTGAAATTAGTTCTCCAAAGTGATAATCATTCAAGGAAATAAATGGCATTTTAAATTTCTGTTTCATGCACAACAGTGAATCTATTCATTTTCATATTGGCTAGCTACCATTTTCTGTCTGTTCCTCCTGAATCTCCTGGAGAGCCCCTGAAATACTGAAGGATTGAGTGGGTTTTGCATGATTATAAGTGGTCTAATCACATCTGCTTTGTGTTCAACTCTCAGGATGAATTATCATAAGGCTGAGAGATTCTGATCCATTAAGGCGTGAAAGTTCATTGCCCATATGAGGAGTTAACCAGATTAGGCACCTAGCGTGAGCCAATGTCACTATCCTCAGATCTGGATTCATCTCAGTTAACAGAAGACACCTCTATCTGGCCTAAGCAACATGGGCTCCCTTTAAAGGCAGCGTGTGGAAATACAGTTTGTCTTCCCTTGTACATGCAGAACTCTCCAACTATTTCCCCCTGATACTAAGGGAACCCAAGAGACTTGGTCCAGTGTAAAGTACTGTGACAGCACTTGGTAGGATGACTCCAGCCACCAGTCTCCCATCCCATTAGATGCATATATCCCAAGTAATTTTCAAATGCAGTACACTTTCTTTTAACACTGGAAAAATCATAGAATCATAGAATATCTGGGTTGGAAGACATACTTTAGATCATCGAGTCCAACCATAGCCTAACCCTGCCTAGTCCACCTCTAAATCATGTCCTTAAGCACTTCATCTACACACCTTTTAAATCCCTCCAGGGATGGTGAGTCCACCACCTCCCTGGTCAGCCTGTTCCAATGCTTGATAACCCTTTCAATAAAGAAATTCTTCCTGATATCTGACCTAAATCTCCCCTGGTACAATTTGAAACCACTTCCTCTCATCCTATTGCTTGTCACTAGAGAGAAGGGACCAATCCCAACATCTCTTCAACTGCCTTGCAGGCAGTTGTAGAGAGCGATAAGGTCTCCCCTCAGCCTTAGTCTCAAGACTAAGAAGCCCCAGCTCCCTCAGCTGTTCCTCATAGGACTTGTTCTCCAGTCATGGTTTGAATTTGGGGAGGTTATCTAAACTATCCCCATGTTTTTCTTTTCTAGGCTTTTTTTTTCATATCAAGTCTTCCTATATTAGTCTTTCTTCCTTGCGGGGAAAGTGGCTGTGCTTGTTCCAACAGTAGCTGTGGCACTTCACACACTGAAAGGCATTTTGTTTCACCTATAAAAATTTCCATGTCCTGAGTGCTGCAGGGCCCTGGATAAAATAATTTACTTTCTGTCTGTAGAAAGTCACTTACCCAGGCATACTTTTTTTAAAACAAAGTAAAAAATGCTCTGGGCTAAAAATAGTACCTCGCTCATGACCTTAAATCAACTATTCAACCAGTGCTGGGTTCCATTGAAGTACCACACAAAGTACTTGAGACTGGCTTTTTAAAAAATTTTCTTATTCGGTAGTTATTTAAGCTTTTAACAGAAGAAGCATATTATAAACAACAGAAATCCTGACATCTATTCCTTAATTCCATGCTGTTTCCATGCTTAAAAGCTCTTAAAAGTACATTTTATGTATCGATATTCTTTGTAGCTTCATTCATAAGGTGGATTGTTTTATGGTAGAGAGTTGTCAGTGAAAAGTCAGACTATTCCCAGAGCTCCTTAAAGCCACTGCTGGTACAAGAAAGATAATTTTTTATCTTCTTAGTTTGTTGTACACAAAATCAACAAATATTTTTTCTTTTCTATTGTTCTACAGAGCAGGATTCTTCAACAACATTCTGATTCTCTGCTGATCTTTCCTTTCTGTACAAAGTCATGTTGTGATTTCTCCCAGATTTCTTTTATCCTGTTATCTCTGTCCAATGAATATAATCTGAAATCCTTTTCTTAACTTTTTACTTCATTTTCCCCCCCACTGTTTTGCTAAATAAATTTGCAACACTCCTTGCCACATTTCCCTAGAGTATTGGTTTCTTCTTGTTTTACTACTAAACCTGGGACCACCTCTCATGTTTTTGAAAAAGAAAAACATGGGTTTTTTGCAGTGATTCTACATTGTAGTCTTAATTTCCAAATACTCTTTAATTTACCCGTGTTGGTGTGCCAGCAGTGACCTCCATAAATCACAGGCTGTGAAACCCTACTCTAGAACATTTACACTCTTTTGAACTTTCCTGTAAGAACATTCACAGAAATTGTTGGAATTTTCCCAAGGAAAAACATGTTTTGATGGACTCTTGGAGAGAAGTCAGGGATACCAAAGGCCATTTGCTGAAGGACCACTTCTAGCTAGGACACCATTTTTGTTGGCATTGAAACATATGTACAGATGACAGATAGACCCTGTACAAATGTGGCATATCTTTTATTTGGCTCATTGCTCCCAACATTGCAGAATAAAATTCATGTAAAGGTTCAAAAATCTTTATTCTCCAGGTCTCTACAAATTTCAATGGATTGCATTACCAAAATAGGGAGCCACAGCCAGAACAGGGAAAATCTGTTTTGCAGAGGGATCTAATTAATTTTCTATTTTCTATTAATTTTTTTTCTTCACTTGTGTTTAAGTAGCTTCTCACAAAGATAACCAAAGACTACAATCTGTACCTTTGTTAATCAGTTGTCTTTTTTCTGCTTATCTAAAAAAAACCCCACTTTAACTTCTGTAAAGGCTAGAAGGACTAAGGTAGAGTGATAATATTCTTAGTTTTGCTATTTTAACTGCAATGCTTTTGGTTTTGGATGACATTGGGAAGCCATATGCTATATGTACACATCAAAGCCACAACCCCTTAAATCTTTTCATATCCTGATTGTTACTTTCTTGAATAGGAATAGTGAAAGTCCTGTGCACCTCAGGAATCCAAGTTAATTATTGGAAACAGCATAAATGGGGCTGAAAGATTCTCTATATTTTACATTAGACTTTTGCATGGGATTGAATTTCATTCAGAAAGCCCAGTAAGTGATAGAACATCAATGCATATGCATGTCCAAAAGAAAGTTATTTTTATATCTAATAAAGAGTCAAACATACAAGTCTCCAACATCCCAAGATCTCTTTTCTCTTCTTGGCTTTTACTCAGCCACTTCTCACCAAAACAATGTTGTGTACCCATGAAGTGGTGCCTTTCAAAGGGTTCTGTATGGAAGTGTGGTTCTCAGTATACTGTTGGGACATTTCACTGTTGAAAGCCTTTTTTGGCCATGCTCTACTGCTAGGCTTTAAAAATTTGTAGCCACCAGCCAGTGCCTGCAATATTTCAGTCCCCCTGCTCTAATCATCACTTTTTAGTTTGTATTTGTAAAAAACCCTCTGCATTTTCCCTTGAGGGAGCAGTAAGCTTATGCTGATTCTAGATTTGGATCTAAGTCAAGGCAAATAGTATGTTTTGTTAGAGTCTCAGCATTGTTTGAAAAAAACTGGGCACTGTTTTTTACATGACCAGATCTGTCAGAAATAACATCTCTACCAGAGCACGGAGTACTTTTACTCTCATATGTCAGAGTTCAGCTTGCTCTTATTAATGTGCCATTTTCAGTTTAGCCCTAGAATTTGACCAAAGTGTCCTGAAAATGACAGCAGCCCAGCAGTTACTTCACAAAGTTGTTATTTTTCTGATGGCTGCTGACATAATCTCAGAGGTCAGAACTCTTTTGACTTTCAATTTGGAGTGTGTATATTTCTCAATGCAGAACTGAAGTCTCAATAATACTGTGGGACTGTGTATGTAGCCATGAACATTTAGGTGTTGTATTTTGGAGAAAAAAAAAATACAATCCAAATCCTCACATCATAACTAATCTTACATTTAACGGACTATCTCTAGTAAAGATTGTTTAAGTCTAGATGGAGACCAGGACCAGAGATTTTATTTATTTTTACCTCTACCACAGATTTTCTAAGAGTTTTGCTTGACCAAATTTATACTGTGTCATAGTCTTCCAGGTGGTATGGTGGCTGTACTAACCTTTTCCATCCTGGTTATACAACTTTTGGATTTTTTAGGGTTTGCCTCCTTGTTGGCAGGGCCTGGGAAGCTGAAAAGTCCCCCACTTAAATGTAGATACTTCTTAGCTATGACTAAACAACAATGTGTTTTCAACATTAGACTCATCAGAAACCCAAAACACATCTGCTAGGAAGGAAATGACTCTGTACCAGCAAAATCTTGGACAGTGGCACCTAAATTTGTGCAGACAGTGTCTTGCACAACGGTGCTCCAGTCTTGGTTGAGGCCCCTTGGCACTGCTGTAATATAGTCAATGCTTTTGATCCTTCCTCCTAGCATATGTATTTTGTAGTTTTCCTGTGGAAAAAGCAATCAAATTTCAAGCTCAGCCTGTTGAGAGCATATTGCTGATGTGCTGGGCAAACCTCCATGGGGTTAGGGCTGTTGCATCCCCTTGCCTGCTCAAAGCAGCTGCGGCATCCTGTCTGCTGAAGGTGTTCCATGGTGCTATATATGCTGTTCAGTGTGTACATGCACAGTGCTATAATAAGGTGGTAAGAAGTCCTAGAAATCCCCAGGATCCACTTCCCCCAGAAGTGAGTGAGCTCCAGCTGATGTCCTTGAGCTTTTAACCTGCTCTTTCCCACTATCTGTGGTTGATTCCAAGTGCCTGTGAAATGCTTTTCATGGCTGGGATCCATGAAGTATGTAACAAATGTAAACTGTGTATGTGTACTTCCCCACAGGAGGCAATGCTGTTAATTAAGAATGATGCAGATAGATAGATAGCTGTAAAGGTCTCATTTGACAACGAAATGAGTTAGAGGTACTTTCAATGATACTATATTATTCTCCTCTCTAGATTTTAAGCCCTGACGAGGGTTATGAAAATAAGTCTCTTTATGAGAGTTGGCTTGAGAAAGATCCTGCAACTGAAAATAACAGCTACCCCAGGTAAGTTCTTAATCTGTGTTTTCTTTCCCAGTATTTTCACCATATCATGGTATGGCTACTCTCCAGCATTTTTCAAGATGTGCTATTGGTAACAGCAGTACAAAACCTTTTAGTGCAAGGTGAACTCACTAGCAATATCTTTTAAAGTAAAATAAAGCAAAATTTTATTACTTCTTTTTTAATGAAGGTGACATCTATGCCTGCTGTAAAATGAAACACATTTTAAAGGCCTTTTATTATTAGAAAAGCAATTTGGAAAGCAGTCAAAAAAGAGAAGGGCAGGGAAAGAGTTCAAAATACAGTTTAGTCACCCTACTAGACAAGATAGTATCAAAATTGTTAGGATAAGCAAATGCTCAGAAGAATGAAACTGCCTGGAGCGGTAATTAAAAAGCTCTCATGATCCTTATTCTTTGTTTATACAATAGATGTAAGCATAATGCATTAGAAATCTATATCTGAAGGTATTAAAACTTCATAGTTGAAGGTACTGAGACTCCTAAACTGTCTTGGAACCTGTGACTCCTGGGGCTAAATCTTTTTCATAAGGTGGCGTGTAAGGCATGGAATTTTACACCTTACTCGTGTAAGGTAAATAAAACTTCCCCTTTGTGTGATTTTACCAAAATGCTCTGCTTATATTACCTAGTCTTTCAGCCCTGGTTAGAGGAGTCTCTGGATTCCTTAGACTCACTGAGATTTCTTCCTTTTGAAAAAGCTACCAGATCTGCCCTTTTTCAGTTAATACAAATAGCTCCTTGCAGAAATTTATACTAACACAAGAACTTTAGCTGGGTTATTTTTCTTTTTTTAGCTGAGAAACACCAATTGTTCATCAGACTAGATATATAAACCTAACATTCAATATAAAACTTAAATATTTGAAAATATGTAGAATGTCTTTACTTCTGCCTTGCCACACTTACCCAGCAGATGGCAATATCTACTTGTAAGTAACAAATGCTAATTATATCTTCTGCAGTAGAAATAATTTATTCCTCTGATTCTGCTATGGAATATGCTAAATATATCAACTCATCTTTCTTTACATGTATTGCTGCTCCATTCATATTAGATTGGAAAGAAATGGTTAATGTTTTAGGATGGCAAAGATGTGTCTGATATAATCTTATGGCTCTTGTGTATAATGTGTTGGGTTTTTTTTAAATGTGGGCAGTGTCATAAGCAGAATTGACCTTTAAAAGATCGTCCAAGTAATGCAAGATGCTGAAGTAGGTAACAATCAATTAGAGTAATTAAGCTTGCCATTCATATTGTCCCTGATCTTAGTAGCGTCCCTGATGTGCCCTCCAGAAGTGACCTTAATTTCTTTGAAAAATCTGTATTTTGCATTAATTACTACCATTCTATAAGGTAAGTGCTCTCACTAAGATGTTGTCTTTTTCTATATGTAGAATAAACAAACTGGGATCAGGCAGTGATTTTGAAGCTTACTTTCAGCGCCTGGGAATTGCATCAGGCAGAGTCCGTTATACCAAGAATAAGGTAAGTCTTACAGATTCCATGAAGACGTTTGATATCACTGAGCACTCCCCTTTTAAAAGCATTTATTCTTAACTAATAAAAGCACATTCAAAGAATCTTTGATTGGTTTGTATCTCAGTGCCATTTCTTAATTTAGAAAGAAACCTAAATGTTTGGAGAATAAAGCATGTTGCAGTGATGTGTATATTCTGTAGGCTGTCAAGTTCACAGAAGGGTTTTTATAGAGTGTGATTGGAGGTGTATATGTCATTCCACTGTACTATTATTATGCTCCTTCACATACAAATCTTCCTTGATTACATTCAGAAACAACTACACAAGATAGGAAGGAGCCATGATTGAGGACTCTGACCATCCAGAACCCCAAACTGTTTTCCTTCTCGGTGAAGGTGATCTCTGTCCAATAGAACTGAAAGCAGGTCTGTGCAGGTAGAGAGAAGGAAGCCTGCTTGCTTAATTTGTGCAGCAGTCCATGGATTCAGGTTGGTTTAGTTTCTTAAGATGAACCCACAAAAAAATGTAAAGTTAGTAAATAGTGTTTTGTAGCAAATGGCATTTTTGATTTGGGAACAGCGCAAAATATCATAGTCGCTAAGTGAACAATACATCCCTTAATTGCAGCTGGAATACAGGGCACTGACATATCTGCTTGCTCTTTTTCAGAAAGCAGACAAATTCAGCAATTATCCTGTTTATCACACCGTGTATGAGACGTTTGAATTAGTGGAAAAATTTTATGACCCCACTTTCAAGAAACAGCTAACAATTGCCCAGTTACGAGGCAAGCTGGTTTATGAACTTGCAGATTCCCAGGTCATTCCATTCGACTGTAGAGATTATGGAGAAGCCTTAAAAGGATATAGTAATAGAATTTATAAATTGGCCAAGAAACATGAAGAACAGCTGAAAAATTATGGAGTATCATTTGGTGAGTANGAGGGTTATAATAATTTCTCTGCATATTACTAATTTGGGGGATTATTGCAGTGCTCACAAGCAGTCAAGGACCCCAATCAAATGCAGAGCAAAGAGGCAGTATCAGCCTGCTTCTCACTTTCTTGCTTGAAAAAGAAGACAACTTAAATATCAATTTATGACAACTGACTGCAACTTGGGAGAGACAGGTGCTGATTTGCCCTCAGACATTGTCTGACCCCAGGACACTTGCTTATCATCTGTCTGAGTGCCTGAATACCACTTTTAGGTAACAGAATAATTTCTCTAACTCTTCTGTTTAAATATATCCATTCGCTGAGCACTTAACCACATTGCAATGAAGAACATACACCATGTAGAAAGCAGCAGAGTGCTCTGGATCCCAAGCTAGGCTAGCTTCCATGGTGATCTTCTTTCTGTCTGTCTTCCTGCCTTTCATGTTGTCTCCTTCACCCTTTGTGTTTCTGTAACAATTTTTAGTCAGTCTGAATAACTTGGCATCTGATGAACCTATGGTTTAGAGACATAAAGAAGCATTTTAGAGCTGCAATGATACTTTGTGTTGTGTGAAACCTTAGAAGAAACTCAAATCCTTATTTAGGGGAAATTAAAAATTACATTTGTAGCTCCACTTAATGGCTTAGATTGACTATTTCAAAAAGACACACTTTTTTGTAAAAGGGCCACTCAAGTCAGAGGACACCTTGTGTGATAGATCATCTGGTCTGAGATTTTGCATAACACAAGTATTTAATTCAATACATTCCTGTGTTTAATGCAGTGTATCTTGTAGGGAAGCATCAAATCCAGAATTTCTTTTTGTTCTAGTGGGACATCTTCCAAAATTTCAGTCATTTCTTTTCATTGTTTAAGTTTCTTTCTCATTTCAGATTAGATGTTGCCCAAGATACCTTCTCACTAATGTATCTATTTTTGTTTCTATATTCTAGAAGCAATCTTCATTTTTTTAAATTTGTTTTTAGCTTTTTCCCCCCAAATGTCACTTAACACTCTCCCCTTAATAATTTTATAGTTATGTCACTTTGACCATTTCTTGCAAGGCATGTTTTCCAGTCTTTCCATTATTTTCATGCCTCTTCTCAGATCTCTGTTCAGTTTTAAATTTTTATTGAATAAACCCAAAATTTTTAATTTTTACTTATTCTATTTTAGCAGAGTGCACAAACATATATAGACAGTTTTTACAATACTGTGAAAATGAAAATTCATTTCACTCGGCTTTTTCCTAGCACTTCCTATTAAGAGCAGGGAATGTCAGAAAAGTGCTAATTAAGCCTGAATAAATCACGTAACTGTCCTTCAAAACAACACATTATGGTTTTTATTTGCCATTGGATTCACGTTTCAGCTGTTCCTCTACAACAATGAGGGCTGGAAACCTTTTTTCATGAACTATATACTTGTAGTCGTATGCTATCAGAAACTAAGGTTTGCCAGGGAAATATAAAACACAGAAATGCAATATTTTCTAAAATAACCAACACTGACAGCACTGAATAGCTAGCAAACATGGGCACAAATTCTTTTACATATTTTCAGATGACCTTTCTTTTTTTCTTTTAAATCCCCTCCTACTGCCTCTGAAATATAATCTGCTGCTACGATATAGCCATGATGTCATCAGGGCAGAACTCCATCCTCTGGCAAACATATAACTTTTGCCAGGGGTGTGGAGAAGTGTCAGTTCTCACCCTCACAAGGTGACATGGGTCTGTCTGTGCTGCAGTCGAGAAACAAGTTGCACACATAAAATCCGTGCCTCTAATTATGTAAACTAAACAAAAATATTAATACAAAACCAGGCAAGTGTAGGCTGGTGATAAATAAGTTTGCTAGAAATAGAAGAGCAAACGAGACTGCAGAACAGCTTTCAGTGAGTCATGGGAACAGAAAGCCTGTCACACTGAATAGTGCGATAAATCTCTCTGCAGAAAGCCTATCACACGAAAATAGCGTGATAAAGTTATAAACAGTGGAGGGTCATAGTTGCCAACAGAGGACCTGATTTAGGAGATGACTTAATCTTACACCCCATATTCCTGTACAATAAAGAGGGGATGCTCTGGTTTACCTAAAGTTTTCTCAAACTTGCAGACAAAATGTACAAGTTAAATCTTCTGTCTTTGTTAATTGGATTGATTTTTTGTAAGGTCAGAGGTTCTTCTCATAACATCCATCTTTTACTTATTCTACAAAAAATCAGTTGTATAAATTGATACTTTTACCAGGGCTGTATTAAATAGACCCTCCCACACAAAAATCACAACAGCTGATATTATCATTAAAAGAAAGGCCTGGTGCTTCTTTCCTAAGTTATTCCACAGGGTTTGAATGTACTGCCAGGGACAGAGCAGGAAAAAGCAACTCACCCACCAGCCTGCCTGCATGTAATCAGCCATAACAGGCAAAATCCTGGGGCTTGAGTAGCATTGCCGCGGGGTGGGGTGGTGGGTTGAACCATGCTGAGGCTAGGTGCCCCCCAAAGCTGCTCTAGCCTTAGCCCTCCTCAACTGGATAAGGGAGAGGAGATATAATGAAAGGCTGGTGGGTTGAAATAAGGACGGGGAGAGATCACTCACCAGTTACTGTCATGGGCCAATCACACTCAACAACAACAAAATCATCTAATTACATAATCAAAACAGTAGGATAATGAGAAATAAAACCAAGTCTTAAAACACCTCCCCCGCCACCCCTCCCTTCTTCTCAAGATCAATTCCACTCCCCATTTCTCTCCCACCTCCTCCCAGCAGCACAGGGGGATGGGGAATGGGGGTTGGGGTCAGTTCCTCACACATTGTCTCTGCTGCTCCTTCCTCCTCAGGGGGAGGACTCCTCACAGCCTGCCCCTGCTCCAGCCTGGGGTCCCTCCCACAGGAGACAGTCCTCTATGAACTTCTCCAATGTGAGTTCTTCCCATAGGCTGCAGTTCTTCATGAACTGCTCCAAGGTGGGTCCCTCATGGGGACACAATTCTGACAGAAACTTCCAGAATCCAGTGTGGGCTCTTCTCTCCATGGGGCCACAGGTCCTGCCAGGAGCCTGCTCCTGTACAGGCTTCCCATGGGGATGAATCCCATAGGGGTGAATCCCCCTGATCCAACATGGGGTCCTCCTTTGGCTGCAGGTGGATGACTGTTCCGCCATCATCCTCCACGGGCTGCAGGGGTACAGCCTGCCTCACCATGGTCTTCTCCAGGGGCTGCAGGGGAATCTCTGCTCCAGTGCCTGGAGCATCTCCTTCCCCTCCTTCTGCACTGACCTTGGTGTTTGCAGAGTTGTTCCTTTCCCATCTTCTCACTCCTCTTTCTGGCTGCAGTTTCTCCTGGTGTTTTTTTCCCCCTTCTTAACTCTTATCCCAGCGGCACTACCACCATTGTGGATGGGCTCAGCCTTGGCAAGCAGTGGGTCATCTTGGGGCCAGCTGGTGTTGGTTCTGCCTGACTTCAGTAAAGCTTCTGTCAGTTTCTCAGAGAAGCCACCCCTGCAGCCCTCCACCACCAAAACTCTGCCACTCAAACCCAAAGCAGATGGCATGCAGGGTCACGGTGGAGAGACTTCCTATGCTGTAACTGTAGCGCACGTGTGGAACAAGCACAGGACTGTGCTGCTTCAATCTACCTTGTCTATCACTGTGCTTTATGTGAGCTCTGTCTTTTCTGCTTCACCTAACACTATTCAACATACCTATCACACTACTGCTATGATATGAATAGGACATAATGTTCCAAGAGGGAAATCCTGCTGTCCTTCCACAGCCTGCTGGAAGAGCTGGTATTTTTTATGTAAGTCAGGCTTTTTATACCTGAACACTGCAGTGCACCCCTTTGTTAAAAAGGAAACTGCAGAGATCTCCATTTGTGATGCCAGCCAGCCTTCTCCTTGCCAGGCAGAGGGAAAACATAACCTTGTGAAACCTTTATTGAGGATTCTGCTCTACGGTTGGCCTCATTCCACAAGGTCTTTGTTACTCCTAGTAGTGCGGGTCTTTAAAGTCCACACGAGGGAAACTGATGAATTATGGAAGGATAAAATTAATGCAATTATAACAGTAAAACAAATGTAGTTTTTCTTCCACTGGGCAATTGAAAGGTATATAGGGATCAGCAGATATACTGAAGTTGTTGGTAAAGTCCTTCCTTTTCTAGATCCTCTTTTTTCCGCTGTGGTGAACTTCTCAAAGGCTGCTGCTGAATTTCATGGTAGACTTGAACAAGTTGACAAGAAAGAGTAAGTCTGAAAAAAACTAATTATATGTATATATATCTGTATATCTGTCTTAGTATCCATGGTGGCAGTTCTTTCTTTTCAGTGACTGCACAAGGAGTCTTCCTGATTAGTGTAGAATAGTTTACCTCAAACTCAGAGTCAGGCAGTATCTGCTAAAATGAATTCTGCTTCCTGTGATGAATAGTGTCAGCTGTAGAGCTTATTGCTAGCATCAAGTTGTCAAGGGGTTGGACCCGATGATCTCCTGAGGTCCCTTCCAACCCCTGCAATTCTGTGATTCTGTGATTAAAATTATTGTAATATGTGGAAAGGCAGGTAGCAATGAAAGTTAAAGTTGGACTGAGCTCTGTGTTTAGACAGCTACATTTGAGGGCTGTAGGTGATGCCAGAATTTGTACTTCCAGCACACCTGGAGGGGACAGGATGATGCTTCAGAGTATCTAAGGTATCCACATGATGCTTGCAAACCAAAGGGCCCTGTGGGACTCCCGTGACCTCTGAGTGAACTGGCTGGAGGCCGGGTGCTCCTAAGTACCTAGTACAGTAGCAGTTGTGTTTAAGCAACTGAATCCCATTCTTACTGTGTTACCGTATAGATTAGACCAGGAGCTTGGACACTGGTTTACAGGTGGACACCAAAATCTAGCTCTCTTCATCTTGACCTAAATCTCAGCCATGCTCTCCCCTCTGTCAAGTGCGATTCTTCTAGTGCCATTTAATACTAAGCAAGTATCTGACACAGAAATGCTAATGCATTAATTTTTAGTATCTCCATTGGCAAAACCTCATCTTTTTGCAAAATTTAGACAATCTTTGTCTTTTTTTTTTCTGTCTGAAGAAGAGGAAAAGTGTTTAGATGAAACTGGGAAGTCATGTTCCCTCACTGTGTGAAATGTCTATGTCTCTATTTTCTGCAGTCCAGTCGCAGTGCGAATCATGAACGATCAGCTGATGTTTATGGAAAGGGCTTTCATTGATCCTCTTGGCTTACCAGGAAGGAAGTTTTACAGGTGAGGCAAAAAGTTTCTTGGCCAACTGTGTAAGGCACTGCTTTTTTCCAGGTGAACCCCACCCTAACAGTTCAGTTATCTGCTTTGTAGGTCTCATATAGGAATTACAGCTCAACAGCTTCTGTTTTAGGTACAATCCAGTGACGAGCAGACTTTGTTTACAACCCCCAAGGAAAATTCCTTGGCTGTACCAGTCTTGTGGTGCCTAATTCTTCTTGGGTCTGGCACTCTGTTTTTATTATCTATCATACTCTTATTTGGAGATGTGTAGTAACTACTTCTGTTACCACTTGCACTTTTAAACCTGTACAACGTGAGGGCTGAATGGAGAATTAACTGTATGGCAAGGAAGGAGAAACAAGGGAAGAGCAAAAGGGAGAAGAGAAAGAGAACAGATATGAAGTGAGGGTCAGGTGAAGAGAGAAGTCCAGAAGAGAGCTTGTGCAGAGGGTAGATAAAGGGTAAAGAGGGTACACCATGAGCTGTACTGCAGGGTCCCATCTGTCCCAGCGCTGGCTGCTTCTATAGATGCCCCTCCTAGCTTAAATCATTAATTAGGTATTCTTGAAGTTTTCTCTATAAAGCACGTGGACCTGGGGAAGGACAATGTTTGGTGGACCATAATACCCTTTAGAGAAACCCAGTGCATTTATTAGAAACACTCAACAAGAGGGTAGCCTCCCGTATCAGGTGTGTGATACTTCACTCCCAGTGTCCCCCTTTTGCTATAATTGGGTGCATGTGGCTCACTGAGTGATGGCTTTCAAACCAAGCCAGAAGCCCCTTGGGCAGGTGCAATGGGATTCACAATTCCAGCCTCCTAGGGTGAACTCCTGTGCATGCTTTTAGAAAAATGAAATGGTTGTTTTCTACAATCCTTCTTGTTGGGTGTCAGGTATCATTTAGAGCTGTGTGGAGGTTTGGGTTGGGTTTTGGGGATTTTTGCTGGTTTTTTTTTAAACTTGCTTGCATTTATTAATGTAGTTTTAGTCTTTACTTTGAGAGGCCTCTTACATGTGTGCTTTGATACTTCACATACTGGTGGACTTGGCAGTGCTAGGTTTACAGTTGGACTTGATATGAAAAGTCTTTTCTGATCTAAATGATTATATGATGTTATGATTGTTATGAACAATATTGTTATGATATGTTATGAACAAAATCAATTTAAAAGCAATTCTGCAACTATTCATTATTTAAGAAAAAAAAGGGACAAATAAAATTTTGCCCAGTTCTGTTTCAATATCATCACTTTTCTGGAGGATTCCTGCTGTTCTCAATAATTTTCCCATAGATTTCCCCTCTCTTTTCACATTCCTTTCCCAGATCTTCTGACCAGCATTCAATTGCTCAGTTATTTTTTGAGGTTTATATTCCACATCTTCTCATTGTACATCCTTAACTAGTTTTATTCCCTGTTCCAGACTGCCATATTAGTTCAACAGATTTGTTGAGCTCCAATTTTCAAAAATTTGAACACAGGTTCAGCCCTAGTTAAGTAAAGGCATCACCTTTTCCCAAGGAGAAGGCTACCTTTCCTATATCATAGAGTCATAGAATCATAGAATGGTCTGGGTTGGAAAGGACCCCAAGGATCATACAGTTCCAACCCCCCCTGCCACAGGCAGGGCCACCAACCTCCAGGCCTGGATCTAGACAAGGCTGACCAGGGCCCCATCCAACCTGGCCTTGAACACCTCCAAGGATGGGGCATCCATCACCTCTCTGGGCAGCCCGTTCCAGCACCTCACCACTCTCTCTGTAAAAACCTTCCCCCTAATAAATCAATGCCACCAAAGTAGTGATTCCCCATGGGGAATCAAACCTCTGTCTCCCATGTGACAGGCAAGAGTTCTAGCCCTGAACCACCAGAGTAGTACACATCTCTGCCCTTTCCCATGGATTTTGCCCTTGGGGCTGCTTCCCCCTCTCCATTTAAAGACAGGTATTTAGTAAGGTTTGATCTTCATGGGATTCATAGCTGCTTTTTGTAGCACACATGCAGTTCCCTATGAAGAACATGCACACAGTTAATGGTTATTTTATTTATTTAGTATAACTACATTATTTTCTTTCCTTCTTTCCCCACAGACATGTTATCTTTGCTCCCAGCAGTCACAACAAGTATGCTGGAGAGTCCTTCCCAGGGATCTATGATGCCATGTTTGATATTGAAAGCAAAGCTGATCAACATGAAGCCTGGGAAGAAGTAAAGAGGCAGATTTCCATTGCAGCCTTCACCGTGCAGGCTGCAGCAGGGACACTGAAAGACGTAGCATAGGATGATGGCTTTGAAGAGCTCAGTAAATAGCACAGCCTGAAATGCTCTGTAATCCAGCTACCACAGCGACCAAATCTCCCCTGCCTGCCTGCTCTAGCTGAGTCTTCAACCTTCTGAATGCATGCAAGTGTACTGGTGTGGTGAGCAGGTGCTCTGTGCATCAAAATGCTCTTGAGCTAGAAATCACTGCTTCTCCCATACTGAAAAAACTGTAGCTTTAAGAGAAGAGCTAGATGGAAGCAAATTTTGGGGTGGGGAGAAGTCAGAATCAGTTCCCAGTTAGAGTTTTCTGAAAGATCTGCCAGTTTCGAAGCCAAGATATTTTGGATGTACAAGCTACAAAACCAGTTATTTGCCGAGCTACCTGTAAATCTTGTCTGTAGCAGTGATCAATGGCACACATTTCAAGAGAATTAATATAACACTCCACAGGATGTGCATTTTTCTTGTTCTGATAATTACTTTTATTAGATACCAAAGGCAGCTCCGCATTTTAGAATTTATTCTGCAGGACTGGTTAGCGCTCATTATACTGATTTGCTTTCTTTTCCTGAAGAAATAAAGTACTGGCCATCGTGCTGGTTGCCAAAGTGGTACTACCCGTTCTTGGTAGCCAGAGAAATGATCATCTTATATGCAGAAATCAATCCAAAAGCATTTTCTAGGGGAATGGGTGTCCACCTATCCCTCTGAAAGATCTCCCTCCTTTATTTGCACTTTGGGATACACATTATGTATGCTCCAAAATTCCATCAATATTCCGTATTGTGTATCACCATGACCTCCCTGCTCCTTTTGGTGCTTTTCCTAGTCACGAACTCATTTTGTTTGGCAGCTTTTGTTTGTTTTTTTTTTTTTTCCTGGGAGTTCTCTTTCATGTAGGTGTCTTCTTCCAGTTGAGGGGGCTGGAGGACATTGTCACTATTGGCATGGGGCTTGTGGTTACTCTGTATTCAAGACCTGTAGGAAGCTTTCCATCAGGAGCTGCTTCAAAGAGAAACTGAAATAAATGCATGAGATGTGCAATTGTACAAAACTTTAATTTGTAAAAAAATGGATTCTTGCTTCATTTGCCCTTTAAATGTACTTCTCATCTACATGCTTTACAACTAATACAATTGCTAGAGTTTTATTAAATCACATTGCAGATAGTGGGTGCTGATAATAACCTATTTCTTGGGTTACGTAAAATATAGTGCAGGTTTTCTCACAACCATAAATTGCAACAGGTTGTGGGAATAAAATCTTTTTCTTCCTTTTTCTTTTTTTTTTTTTTAAAATGGGAACTAGAGCAGATGTCATACTAAAAAAAGAGAAACAGGACAGCTACGAGGCTAGAGAAGGAGTTGTTCTCACCTCATGTGCCTTAAATTCAGACAAGGAAAACAGAAATTACTATAGTCCAGTCATTTGGGAAGGTGCTTTGAGGTATATGCCACCAAGAAGAGAGGCTTTCATTGACATCACTTCCCGTAAGCCTCTCTGAAAGTCAAAGGACTGTGCACCTCTAGATGTTGTGCTCATAATTTACCGTTAAATTTCTTTTCACAAACCAACCCTTAGGTGCATGAGGAGGAAATTACATGTCCACAGTCCACATTTTACCTCTCCTGTTGAAAAAGTGGTGCCTGGCTGGCCTTGTCAGCATGCTGCTACGAGAGGTGAGCAGTCAGTGCTGAGGACACCAGCGCAGTGACTACATTTCTGTTGTTCCCTTCACTTTGGCCTAACTGGGACTGCTCACACTTAAGTTACTCATCTCCCCATGTGTAGTTTAAGGATGTGATAAGGTGCCTGGTATGTGACTGCACTGGTTTCTCTTCCCTTTTCCTGCATCCACCACTCTTCCCACTCCATCAGGGCTTCATGTCAGCTGGAGTGGGCAGGGACTGAATGTGCCCCCAGAGAAGGGTTAGGGCAGCTGGATGGAGGAAAAAAGCTACTAGTTCTTCCTTATGAACAGCAGCCATCTGTGGAGCTCTTAGTAGCACTGTCATCAGATTGTCAGAGGATAAGGCAAAGAAGGAATTTCCACATAAAAAGAAGATATCTGATGAAATGTGCTTGCTCCTTCATTTTCAGGTACCTCCTCAGTAGTATAAACCAGTGCACAAGTGTTTCACCAACAAATGTACCTTGTCGGTGCTTGTTAGCCTTTGAAGTTCCATGCCATTACCTTGCTGCTGCAAAAGAACATGCTCTTCTCACCTCCACGTGCAGTTTGAACCTGTAAGAAGACATTACACTCATACCAGACTGAGTGCATGGCTGGAGTGTAATCACTTTGTTCCTCTTCTCTAGTTAACCGGTAACTCGCTATGAATGTGTGATGCATCAGAGCCTGAGCAGTATACAAACCAGCTTAAACCTACTTCCATTCCTCTTTATGAAGTCCTACTGACTTTAAATTCCTCTACTATCATTCATGGGGTTTTGGCACACAGCTAGGAATGCCATCAGGAGAGCTGAATGGTGGTGAACGTCATGGATGTCACCTCGGCAAGGCGGAGAAGACATTCATTAAATGAAACACAGAAATCTTGCTTCTGACAGGTATTCTCTTCCAAGCCGAACCAAAGCGCTGCGTTCCTCTCTGAGCAGCACCTGCCTCACAGAAACTGTCCCTAGAGAAACGAGCAAGAGCTGAACTTGGTGAACCACCTTTTTTAAGGTCAAAAACTGTTTCCATTACACCACTGAGACTAAAAGTAGCTCCGGCAAAGCAAGAGTGCCTACTGGTTAACCCTGTAGGTTAAATTGAGCAGTTACTTCTCATAGTCAGCGTCAGCAGGAAGAACTTCAGAAGCCTAAATGGTTTAGAAGCTGTCTGTCCTGGGGATTGCTTCTGTCCTTGCTTGAGCCAGTTACAAGCTGTGAAGTGAAGGCAGCGCCTGTATGTCAACACGGTGTCTGGCCTGATGGATCCTACACCTTTAAACATCATCTTCCTCAGCCAGGAAAACCTACGAGCTGTTCTTCATCCCCACCTGTAAGGTGCATCCAGTTTTTGGATGAGTTTGGGGAGCTCACAGAATGGAGGAGGAGGTGGGCTGGTTTGTCTGGCACTGCACGCAGGAGGGGCTGGACTCGGTTCAAGTGAACGGCAAACAGGTTACAGCCTTCCATAAAGGGACAGGAGAGGGGAAAGCGTTTCACGGGAGGTATCAGATAAGAATAGACGCGCTATATTTACACGGCACCTTCCCCAGATGTGCTTTGCTCGCTTGCTGACAGTAAGCTGCTGATGCATTCCTGATGCTGTCATCCACATTACCTCCAAACTTGGCTGTATTTTTAGATGGAAACTGAAGCCACAGTTGCCGGCCACAGCGACTGTTGTGGCAACAGGGCCTTATGTAACCCTTACGCAGCAGGATGTCGGGCTGGGGAAACATAGTCAGGGCTGAGCACTGGAAAATTCAGCTCCCTCTCAGATCCCTCTCCCCTTCCGATATTCCTGGAACCAACACTGCCCTCCTGAAGCATGGCTTTTGCTTCCTCAGCTTTTCCCATCTCCCAAGCCATGTTCCCATACTCTTTCCCTCCTGCCTGCACTAACCCACCAGCTCAGACAGGACGACCCGGGCACCGAGCCCCACACACCTCTGGTGCTTCTGTAGCGCTGCCCTTTGCTCGACAGAGGAGTAAACCATGAGCATCCCACCTTACTACAGGCAGAAAGAAACACACTTTGAAGGTAAAGACAAGCTTGTTGTGTGCACACTGTAAGTCTCCGCTGTGTGACCAAAGAATGCTTAGTCTCTATTTCAGAAAAAACCCTAAAGAATACTATTACAGCCAAACCTTTCAATAAGAAAGCAGCTGCAGTGGTTTAACACTCAGTTCCTTGCATCTACCCCTCTTGCCTCTGCCCTGCATTGGCTTCAGCCCGGGGACAGCTGCAGGCAGCGGTCAGTAACGCAGGTGCAATTTGGAAAGATTCAGTGCTTTGGTCATCTGTAGTGGGAGCTGCATTACCCCTCAGACTGAACATGTGTGCCATGGGTTCATTTATCTAAAACCATTGAATCATAGCATGGTTGCAGTTGGAAAAGACCTTCAAGATCATCAAGTCCAACCATCTATCCAGCCCTCCTAGGTCCAACACTAGACCATGTCACCAAGCACAACATCTACTCTTCTTTTAAACACCTCCAGGGATGGTGACTCAACCACTTCCCTAGGCAGCTTGTGCCAGTATCTGACAACCCTTTCAGTAAAGACATTTTTCCTAATATCTGACCTAAACTTCCCCTGATGCAACTTCAGACCATTTCCCCTTATCCTGTCACTAGCTACTAGGGAGAAGAGGCTGATCCCACCTCACTACAACCACCTTTTAGGTAGTTGTAGAGGGTGATGAGGTTTCCCCTCAATCTCCTCCAGACTGAAGAATCCCAGCTCCCTCAGTCGCTCCTCCTAAGATTTGTCTTCCAAACCCTTCACCAGCCTTGGAGCTCTTCTCTGAACATACTCAAGCATCTTGATGTCCTTCTTGTAGTGAGCATGTCATGGATGGAGAGATGAGGAATGCACTTCACTATTAAGAGAGAGGCAACAATATGTTTACTGATATAAAACAAAAGGTGTAATAAAGGCAACAGTGATTAAGGTTTGATGGAAAGGTACTCTTGATTATTTAGTGCACAGAAAACAGGTTCAGGCGAAGCTGTCAGGGAGACCCTCCTGTTGAGTCGCGAGGTTCAGAAAGGACCCGCCGAGGGGCAGCTGGATCTTAGTCCCAGACTTGGTCAACAGTTTATGTCTAAAGGATTCTATGTGCACAACCAATCTTTTATATGTCTTAGCTAAGATCACAAAGTTTAGTGCACTTATTCCCTATTCAATTCCCAAGGATCTGTTGTGGCAAGGATTCTCTTGACCTCAAAGCGTCACCTTGAGAGGTGTCCCTTTCAAGGGGACATCCTGACGTGCAGCCTGCTGTCATCTCAAGAAAGCTCAAACGGCTCTTGGGCTGCTATGTATAGAGTAAGATGATTGGCTCATAGTCATATTTACCCACCCACAGGTGCCAGTGGGCACTGCCCAGCACTCTGTCCAGGTTGGAATATTAGCATAGATAGCTCTTGGCAACCGGTGAGGCAGATGCAGACATCACAATCATCACCAACGGTTACTGATTAATCCAGATTTATGGGAAAAAGTCAGGCAAAAGTGGGGGGAGCGGGGGAAGCATACTGTCACAGGGCCCAAAATGGAACACAAACGTGAAAACCTTTCATTTTTAACTACATTTGAATATCCTCCTCTCATTTTTATCTTCTTTACAGCTGTTAACTTTCTGGGAAACCATAAGCATCCCATTTAATGTATAAATCCACCGAAGTAAAAATTTTGTACCAGAAGTGCCAACAGGCTCCTGATTTGCAGAGCTGCAATTAGAGCAGAATTCTGAACCGAATGCTTTCATCAGAGGGTCTGTCTGCGGGTAGACAATCCACGTTAACTGCTTTGGGAGGTGAAGGCAGAGCATTTGAAGTTTGGGTTTATGTTTATGCATACAGCAAAATAACCTGATTACAAGGCCAAAAAAATGACATCCCTTGGGGTCTAGAAGCGCAAGGATCAGCTCTGCCTCTTACGCACGAGTCTGACTTTCAATAAAGGCAGAACAAATCAGGTTAGGCATCTTAGGCTAGAAGCACATTAGGTTAGTTTTCTCTCGAGCACTGAATTCAGCAATAAAACTGCAGTGTCAATATTTATCATAAAACATATTCCAGAGAACAAGGTATTTGGACTAAAAATATTCCGTCGACGGCTGTAAGGGAATAGCCTGCAGCTTTGAACAACTGCTGTGGAAACACAGCTTTTATTAATATTCAACAGGAACTAACTTTCAAATACTTGTTTCCAGTAGGCAACAAAAACATTCAAGAGGATCATGGAATCAGGGAATCATAGAGTACCAGCTTGGAAGGGACCTCAAGGATCAGATTTCCCTGCTTACTGCAGGGGGGTTGGACGAGATGACCTTCAAATGTCCTTTCCAACCCAATACATATCATGACTATCCGGTCCAACCTTTCTTGGCAAAAGCACATTCTGGACCAGATGACCCAGTCCCCTGTCCAGATCAATCTTACAAGTGGCCAATACTGGGGAATCTATCACTTACCTGAGGAGGTTGTTCCAGTGGTAACTGTTCTAGTGAACAGAATCTCCCCACAGTAACTTGTACCCATCACCCCTCCTCTTTTCCATGTGACTCCTTGATGGAGACTACCTTTTTACATATTTGTAGGCACCCATGAACATGGAACATGGTGGTAGTGTCTCCCTTTAGGCTGCCTGTTCCCAAGGCAGAACAAACCCAGCTCTCAGCCTTTCCTCATATGGCAGTTTTCCCAGTTCTTCTGTCACCTTTGTGACACATCTCTGAACCCTTTCCAGGCTCTGTATCAGTAACCAAAACTGAATGCAGTGTTCCAGGTGTGGCCTGAAAGGTGTGGAGTAGTTTCCTCCTCACACAGAATCACACTGGCTGCAATAATCCCTGCATGCTTTCTCCATAGTCATAATCAGTCATCACTGATCAATTAAGCTAATGACAATCTGATGCACTTCATGTACCTCTGGATCACAGGTACCTGTTCCTAGAGGCCTCTTCCTTTGAGACTGATGGGACTGGCTACACAGGTGCAGTTCACAGTGGCCACATATAGTAGTTCTTCATTTTCATCCATGCCAACATCGTGTCAGGGAAGGAAAATGTTTGAACAAAAATTTATGAACAACTTTGAACTTACGTCAACTTGGAACAGTTGACTTGTGAACAGGGGTTAAAACCTGTGCTGCCTACAGGAAAGGCCTAAAGACCGTGCTCTTTACAGCCCATCCTCTTCCCTGCTAACTCCTACTGCCCCAGCACCACCCTCGGATTGCAGATGCTCTCAGAGAAACTCAGTTTGACTAACAACCATTCACACAGCAGCCCTGGGTTAGCTTACAGTGGCGGCGACAGTATCTTGGCCATCTTCAGTTAAAGCACACACCCAGCTTCGAGAAAACACTGAGGTTTTATCACCAGAGTTTCAGGCCCTGAGGAGTGAGCCCTTTTTCTCTGCACTGCAGGAATGCCAGAGGTTTTGACAGGCATCTTCTTCCTTTTCCCAATACAAAAAAACCCCAACGGCTGAGCTATGGTATCTCCAGCATTCTTGGGAACAGCCCAAACACACCGTATTTAGAATTATTCCAGTTCTAAGCTTGCGACAGCTCAAAATTCTTGGGCAGAACAATTCCTGGGAGTGAGACAGGTCCCCATCCCAGTAAAACACTTACGCAGATGCTGCAGTATGTCTGCATCCTGACCGGGCTGTTGTGCCAGAAACCAACAGGTAAAGAAACCAATCAAGGGGTGGGGAAACCCCTTTCCCAGTTTCCCTCATACACAGCTTGACCTGTGGAAAATCCTCGTATTTCCACAACCGTGTTGCAAATCCAAAGGGAAGTTCTTTCCCACAGATTCACAGAAGGGTAGGGGCTGGAAAGGACCTCTGGAGATTATCTCGTCCAACCTCCCTGCCAGAGCAGGATCACCTAGACTAAATCACACAGGAACACATCCAGGTGGGTTCTGAATGTCTCCAGAGGAGACTCCACAAGCTCTCTGCACAGCCTGTCCCAGTGCTCTGTCACGCTCACAGTGAAAACATTTTTCCTTAAGTTCCCATGGAATCTCCTGTGCTCCAGCTTGCACTCATTGCCCCTTGTCCTGTCACTGGACATCACTGTCTTTTTATTAAATGTCAATATAGAAAATGGTACAGGTCATCCAAACTCAGAGGTACTTTCAATGGAATCGTGTTGCATCCTCAGGAATTCAATGAGACATCTGTCTATATGCAACTAGCAAACTGACCTTTGCTCTCCTCAGGAAACACCCAATACCACAAAAAAACCCTCAAATGCAACCAGTGTGTAATAAGAATTTTATTGAATACATTTAGAAAAAACCTCTAGCATAAAGACATGAGATTAATTCCTGTACGTAAGTTTTAGGGATGTGCAGAGTTAAACAGCCATGCAAAAGGCATCTCCCCCTTCAACTGTAACTTGTGACTCTGAGAATGGCAAAATCATTACTGCCTTAACAGTGTTCCAGACACAGAATTCATCACTTTAAAAAGGATCTCGGTCCTCAACAGAGATTAATAAAAAAAACCCAAACCAGTAGCGATTGGGAAAGATCGATGGTTACCAGGTATAGTATTTAACTAATGCTCATGCCAGGTTTCAAGAGTGCAAGCAAAAACTGCATCATTATGGAGAATAAGTAGATTTATCTCAAGGCAAAATTCCTATTAAAACTAGTCCCTAAACTACTGAAATGGTGACTTGATAGTGTACGTATTCCAGGAGAACATCCAAGTCAGGAGTTTTTTGTCAAGTTACACCACATAAAACATGAAAGTCAGAGTACCTGAAGAGCCCAGTGCTTAACTGTATCTTAACATCAAAAATAAGTGCCAGCTCCTGCAAAAAACGTTGGTAAGGACATAATATGTAAGGCTACGTGGGGGAATGGGCTTATACCCAAGGGAGAAGCTTAGTATTTCTGTCACAAATTTGTATACCCGTCCAAATATTTGTATTATAAAGGGATTGTGAGAGAAGTGTTTTATACATGCCAGGACAGTCAGTTCTAAGACACATAAACCCATGCTGAAACACTCTACAGCTTTTGAAGATTCATTAATGATAAAAACATAGCTAGAATGTCACAAGTTAACTGACTTAAATACAGAACAACTTGGGAAAACATGGGAAAGGCGAGTTTAACTGCAAGAATTCCAGTACATACGCATTATCCAACACCAGGGCACAGGAGCCTGTTCTGGGGAACTGCTTGAAATGCTCTGACCAGTGACTCGGCTTTTCCAGCTCCACAATGGAGCAGGCACACAGCTACAAAAGCCTGGTAACAATCACTGCAGTTAAATGAGAGACTTACAGTGGTCTGGAAAGCTTTCCTTCTGTTTTGAAAAACAAGACATGCCACAGAAAACTGGGCTGTTACTTGTAAAACCTGCGCCTTCCTGCCTGATCAAAGATGGGGTTCTCTGCTGGCTGGTTTGCTTACTTTTTCAACAGATGAGTATTAAAAGTGGGTTTATTGTCCCTGATGGGGGAAGTTGTAAGGGAACTCCTAAAGTATCCTCAATTTTCTGCTGAAAATGTGAACAGGAAGAGAAAAGGAATGAGTAAAAAGCAGACCTGAGGACAGTATTTACAGGAGCTTGCTTCCACTTGTGACCGAGACGACCAAGCTACCAGCAGAACATCCTTTAAACGTGTGTAACGAACTACAATCAGGTCCCAAAGCCCACAGCACTAACAGCAGGTCAGTCACCTGCTCTTTTCCGAGTTTAGCCATCAGGGTACTAAGGGAGCAGATGTATTTCTTAAAAATAGGAATTCTGTTTTCCCAAGAAATTCCATTTCCCCTCATAGTTCTTGACAAAGGATTTTACATGACTGAAACCCACTGTGTGAGGATACAAATAAACTGAATATACATGGAAAAGAAGATGTTTAGGGTATTTATACACCCACGTGCATTGATACACGCCAGAACTGGCTTGTCAAACAGGGACTTTACCCTGACAGTTGAACCCTGCTTGTTTTGCTGTCCCAGGGCAGAGCTCTGTACACCAAACCACATACAACAATGCTACTAGCTATAGCCACCTCGACCTCCTCATCCGCTGAACTGAGCGCCCTTAAGAGCTCTGTGGGGTTCAGGGAACATCCATTCCATTCTGAGAGGACCATTTGCAGGCATACGTTTTTGTAAGCTCGTAGCCTCTGACTTAACAGCACCTGACATTTTCAATTTTATTAAAAAAAAAAATAATCCCGCCTTTTTTTTAAACAAAACCTTTTAGGCAGAGCTTTTAATAGGAGCCCAAGAGAGCAAGCAAGCACACTCCCACCAAGTCAGTGAGGAAACAGGATCCTGAAATGAAGATAAAGAAGCACCAAGATAGATTTCTTCTGTGCGGCACCAGTGTTATGCTCTTGGTGTTTGGGGATGGTTTCTTTGGTAATGTGTCTCCTACCCCTTTAAGCATGAAGTAGGATTTCAAGTACTGCCAGAGAGGGCTACTTGAGCTACTGCTCAAGTCAAATTACACCTGTGGGAGAACAGTAAGATTTCACTTCAGAATGCCTTTATTGTCTTCTGTGATTCTCCTGGTGTTATTTCAGGAATGTCAAGGTAGGTAGATGAGCATCCACAGATTTTGACAGTCCACAGGACAGCCTGTTTACATGTGTAAGCTTTGGCACAATAAATAACGGTGTGTATTTTGTGTGACTAATGAAAACATTATTTTTCTTTCAGCTGCAATGCAAAGTTAAGAAACTGCTTCAAGCAGACAGAGAAAACATTACTGCACAAGTTGCTGCTTGGACAAAAGCCTCATCTTTAAAACTATTCTGCTATCAGCCACAAATCTTTACTGATGGAAAACCCAGGTCTTGATTTCCAATTTCTGAGATCAAAAGATACACATTTTTAAAAATGTTTCAAATCAAAGGTACGATTACAATTTCAGACAGACACTTTAAAGCTTGCTGTTTGATTTTCCTATTTGTACTGTAGATAAACTCAGTTCTTAAACGGCCATCCTCAGAAAACAAGAGCTGTGCATATCTACAGGAAAAAAACTTTCCTGAGACACCTATAGTGCGCACTGCCTTCTCCTACTACATATCCATCTACTCTGAAGAAAGATCCATAACTTCAAATGTTGTAGGACAGAATATACATTTTAAAAGACTGTCAAATATATACAGAACACTCTGGTAACTTTACAACAGCCTGCTATTTGTATACTCTCCACAGCTGAGTTATTATTCAGTCATTTCACTGTCCATTCACTTTTGTATTTCACAATTCAAACACCAAAGGTACAGGAGGAAAAAAAGAAAAGAATAATCTCCTCTTGCTAGCTGCTTTATTTTAATCTGATCTCCTGGTTTTGTGCGTGAAACACAGCAAAAGAATCAGCAAGTACTGAAATCCTTAGCAGAACACCTTTTAATCCATCCCTCCACAGCCAGCAGATACTGAAACAAACTGTGGCTTCATAAGAGAAACATGCAAGTCTACAAGTGCTCTTTCACTTTAACCTTTATGTACCTTTTTACTCTAGGTACGGAACTGCATGTTAACTGCTTTATAAACTCAGATCTGTTTTACTGGATGCTTCATAATGCACATTGGTGGATTTAACTCATGCTACCTTGTAGACGCAGTCTAAACCAAACACATGAAAAACTGCCACTCACAGTAGACTTGTGTAGTCAGCAGAGAAGGTGGTAAGCAAAGGGCAGTAGCTCTTCTACTCTAAATCCCCAACTAGAGACACTCCAACTAGAATAAATATACTCATGGGGGCAAGAGTAGAACTAGCTATTACCCTTCAAGTTTACACCCCTATTTACTGTGCATCAAATTCCTCTCTAAAATGGAACACATGATGTAGCATTAAAAAAAATGAATCGATATATAAAAGTTAAATATTTGATTACAGTAGCAAGTCACCACTTCGTAATGGGAAATAACTTGTCTCTTGGAATCATTATTGATCTGAATTCTCTTTTTTCTGTTGTGCGTTGGGTACTGGTAATTCAAGACTTGCCCATAATAGGGGCTCTGCTTTTCTCATAGTAAGTTCAATCTTTGTAGCCGTCATGTTCACATAACTCCTCTTTACATCGATTACCTAGAACAGACAATGTATTTCACACTTCAGTATTAAGAAACAGACTTCTAGGTATTAGGGATTAAGTTAGGAAGAGTACCTTATCACTTAACTTCAGCAGATATTTAAGTAGACAGAGTGCGCTCTGTTATCTGGAAACCTCAACACTCTCTGATTCCCAAGCTGTAAGCATACGCCTGGGCATACAAAACATGTATGTGTTGGTCTAACATGAGCATGCAATTACATGGTGTCAAGGGTTTTCTGCAACACCACTACCACAGCACTGGGACCTGAGGTCAAACTGAGCCAGAAAGGGCCTCAGAAGGTCACCTTCTGCTCAAAGCAGCATCAACTATGATGTCATACCTGATCACTTGGGGCAGCAGATTCAGATTTTAATGTACATTACTGAATACAACACAACTGAATTTCTTAAAATTCAGAAAAGAGGAAAAACAGTTTTGAAAGAGAGAAAACTGAGTGTCTGTGTTTTGGTTTTAGAACAGAATTATTCTTATACTTACGCCCCATAATTTCACACTGCGATGAAATTCCTTTTCTCCTTCAAATACAATATGGATATTTAACTAAACAGGACAAAACCCAGAAAATTTTGTCAGACAAATAAAACACTTGACATCTCAAGTATGCTTAACCAAAATGTATTACTGAGAACCTACAGTAAGTCAAGTGATCAAACTGTCCCTCAAGACACAGAAGTGAACAATCCATTGTAACAGACTCATATACAGCCTCACAGGCAATAGTGTCCATATACACAGCCTGGAAGCTCTTTAATTTTCTCCGTGTGATTAAGAAATCAGAGAAGCATTTTAACACTTGTTTAATATTAGGACCTGTGAAACTGCATACCATAACGAACAGTATTAAATTACATTAAGCCAAATATAATTAAATGATGAATCTGTAACTATTTACACATATGGCAATGCAAATCCATCACACTTGGGCTTTAATTGTGGAAATCAAATTAAAGATTTTTTTTTACATATCACAGTTTTAAAAAAAAAATTAATATTAAAGTACAGATGTCCAGACAGAAGGGAAAAAAAGCTATCCATAAAAGTCAAGCAAAAGCCGTTACTCAAAAAAGATTCTTATGCTACCTCTGCACTGTAAGAAAAGCAGAAGCAGGATATTCCTAACTTCAAGATACTGGAAGAATTTAAAAAAAAGGAGAATTAAAACTTAAGGTGGATACTCACCATTGTGCTATTTGCTTCTACGTAGCTCAGATCAGGAACAGAGTTTTTAGCATATACAGAAATAGTCACTTCTCCTCCAGTCTGGTGCCAATCATGCCTGCATGGAACTACTTTCTTTCCCTATATAAGGAAAAAGTTAGGAAAAAAGATTTGAAATTGCATTGAGGAGTATTTTTACAAGATTAATCAGGATAAAAGCTCAGGACTATTTTAATAGCAATAAGCACAGCTAATAAAGGACTACAGTTCATGTTCACAGGAGACTGCAAGGCTCCACTTACATCTTTTTTTTAACGAAGTATTTTTGCTGCTAGTCCTTGACAAACGTTAGAAATGAGAAAAAACAATACTTGTGACGGAGACTGCAGTAAGAAACTGGGGCAGAAAATGTAAACAAAAATACCCATAAAGAGAAATAAAAAAAGTCACTCGTTTGATTACCTTCCTTTCCAAGACTACAGTTATCCAGCCCATAGTAGAAAGGAACCAAAGAAAAAGCCATGACTCCAAGAAACGTTGATGTTACTGCACTGAGCTATTGAGTATTACCGTCTGTTCTTTGATGCAGAATAAACAAACAGTAGAAAAAACCCCCCAGAATGACACAAAAAAGGTAAAGTCAACCCCATGCCCTGTTAGCTCAATATGCACACATTTAATATACATACAGTTCTAAGCATCTGGGTCAACTTTTTACAAGAATACTCTCCTGCTTTAGAATCACAACTTTGGCTGGGTTTTGGGCTTTTTAAATCCCTCCTTTCTTTAATTTCAAAGTAATCCTTAAACAGAAACAGAAATTTCAAAGCAAGCAGCAGTTCCACGAGTTGTGAAGTAATTGTCAGAGAATGAGGAAACTGAACTACACTTTCTATAATATATCTTGATCTTCTGTTTAATGTTTGAGATGTTTGCAGTATCAAACACATTTTGCCACAGCAACTGATATTGCATCTGTAACAATAACTTTGTGTTCACCTGCATCCAACAAGTGACCAGCTAATGTTTTTGAAATAAGTGTTCAGTTCCATGATTACATTCCATGTTTTCTAAGAATCTTTTTTAAACCTTGAATGCAGAATTACAAGGTGAAAAATACTTCCAAAGAAATACCTACAAACCAGACTAAGGCACTTACTATTTGTTATACTGGTAGCCAAACCAAAACACCGATTTAGATTCAGACCAGAATAATATTTACTTGTGTAAACAGAATTTAAATTCAACAGAAAGGGAACCTTCCATCCCCACCCATGAAACCTCATCAGCCTTAGCTGGCTTGCATCCCTAAACAACTCAACTACTCAGAACAAAACTGGAAGTAGTTACTTTGTTACAGAATACCTATGGCTGCTCTCTTCATGGTTTTGGGGGAGGAAAAGCTTCTAAAAAAATCAAATTTTAAACTAATGTATTCTATATGGAATACCATAGACCCTCTTAACTAACAAAGCAGAAGTCCTGAATTTGCCAAAAGTGCTTTTAGTACAAAATAGTGATACTTCTACTATAGATTACTTCATTTCTCTGTTGTCATGTGGTGCATAACATCCTCCATGCTATTTCAGAGGCAGTCATCTCTAACAGCTCAAATTCAGTAATAACTCACTCCAGCTACTAACTCCATTTCAGTATTCCAGAATCAGAACACAACTTTCATGCTACTTACTGCATCCTTTTTAGTCCATATGTGTGTTCCTGTTGTGCAGCCTTCTTGAGCTAAAAATGTATTGAAGTCAGATGTTTTTCTTTTGCAACAGCTCCAATACTTCATCCTTGAAAGTTTTCAAAGTAATTAAGAAACAATAGTTAGGACACCATTTATTGCAAGTCCTTAAGACTTTCCATTATGCAGTATTACTGTTAATTTACTGCACCCTCTTCAAGCATTGCCATTTTTGACTGAAGATAAAACACAGAGGTATAATAAGGCAGTATCTACAAAGAAAGCAAGAATAGAGGAATTAAAAAAAAAATTGAAGTTAACTGAATACTAACCCTTCATGGAATATAGGTACACCAGAATGGTATATACATACTTCTTCTGAGCTGTGTGGTCCTTCGTATGTCTAGTAAAACAAAGCATTTAAGGCCTATTACTATTACAGGGTGTGGACCAAAGGAAAAAACAAACCAAAACACAACCCACAACACAAACACTGAACAAAATATTACAAAGGTTTTGAGTAAATAATCTAAATCTAATGGCTTGCCCTAACTTTTCAAAATAACCGTTTAGCTGTCATGCACAAAAGGCTCTTTGGCATTCATTCCAACAAGCTATACTTTGTATTACTTCAATGGAGTACTTCAGTGGTGACATCATCTATGCTCATAAAGGTCACTTCAGATCCTCACAGATACCTAATGTTAAAAATATTCTGAATATTTAGAGAAAGCAAGTAGTAGACTGGAAAAAAAATCATTCATAAGCCAAATGGATTTTTAAAAATGTAAATTAAACAATATAGAACTCTGAGTATCAAAGCAGTTCTTCTAGCACAAGTAAGAGAGCAGCCCCAAGCAGAAGGATGCGGGGGTGTGGGTAGATCTAAAGCTCAACATGAGCCAGCAATGTGCACTTGCAGCCCAGAAAGCCAACCGTGTCTTGGGCTGCATCTAAAGCAGTGTGACCAGCAGGTCAAAGGAGGGGATTCTGCCCCTCTGCTCTGCTCTGGTGAGACCCCACCTGCAGTGCTGCATCCAGCTCTGGGGTCCTCAGTACAGAAAAGACACGGAGCCGTTGGGAGTCCCGAGGAGGACCACAAAGATATCAGAGGGTTGGAGCACCTCCCCTACAAGGACAGGCTGAGATAGTTGGGCTTGTTCAGCCTGGAGAAGGCTCCGAGGAGACCTTAGAGAAGCCTTCCAGTACCTGAAGGGGCTACTGGAAAGATGGAGAGGGACTGTTTGCAGTGGCAGAGAGTGACAGGACAAGGGGGAACAGCCTTAAGATGAAAGAGGGTAGACTGAGATATTAGTAAGCAATTCTTCCCTGTGAGAGTGGTGAGGCCTACTTAAATTCTACTGTTCTGTAACACAAGGATGTCAGTCTGAAAAAGCTTTCACTTAAAATGACTACGATATATAAAGTCTAATTTTGGTGCTTTAAGAGTTAAAACATTTTTTAAGATATTCTTTTGGCACAAAGCACTAATTACTAATATCTGCAGATGCTTCTGACCTACACAGATTATCAAGAGCAATTCAAGTGTTATCAGTAAGCCACTTCTCACCAATATTTTATTTTACATTTTAATATGAAACACATCAGTATATGGGCTTGGCGAGGTTACTCAGAAGTTCAGGACAGGCTTAAAGAAAAGTAATCCCAAGCCTACTGCATCCACAGTACAGAACAGCTCACATTCATTCATATCAACTGTGTTATCAAACGTGCATTTGTTAAGTGTGATGGACTTTGTTCCATTTCCAAATCAATTTGTAGCACAAAAAAAGCACCCAATAAAGGACAACAAAAAACTGTGTATGAGTGAACTGAACCACTTACTTTTGAACAGCCTGCATTTTTACATGTCGTCCCAATCTTGATTTCATCACTGTCTTCCTCTACAGAGTAATATTATAGAAAAAAAAAACAACTGTATTGTATAATGTACTACATAATCTTCTTTTACTGAGAATTAAAACAAGCTAAGGAGCAAAACCAACCAAACCAAACCCCAAAACCCTCTCAAGGTATCTATTCGCTGCCTGGCACTGCAGTCTGCCCAAAAAGTACAAAGGGAAATTATGGAAATATTTATGGAAAAGGTTTATCATGTGTGTATCAGATTCTTGGTTCTACCCCTTTAACATCAGTTTAAGATGAGAAAAAAAATTGAAGAAGAGGATTATTACAATAATAGGGGAAGAGAACAATCACTCATCTTGTTCGGTTCCATAAAACTAGGAATGTAAAAGGCTCCAACTGCTGCCTATAAACACACAAAAGGAAAGGATCTGGATACCACGTAGAAAGAAGAGCTAAATGACATTTTGGAATGGGAGCAAAAGAGTGTAAAATAGCCACTACTGTGGTTTGAAATTGTAAAGTGTTTCTTGTGAAGCAGTGCAGTTCTGGAACCAAATTCCAAATAAATGGTGGAAAGAAAAAGAGAGGAAAGACAAAAAAAGGAGAAAGAACTCTTCTTCAACAAAATTTTACCAGTTTCTCCAAGATTTTATATGGCATTGTATTTGCAATAACGTAGGAGTATAGTTCATTTCTTGGGAAACTCTTTCAGTCATACATTCAGAAATGGGTGTTCTCATGATGTCAATTCTGCCAGGAACTATGACAAAATTATTTGAACTGCCTATTTTAATGGGAATGTACTGCTCCCAACACCCGAATCTTCACATTGTTCCCATTTAAACTTTATCATTCCCCAGACCAGAAAATATTTTGCTGATTATTCAGAACAAGAGCATAATTACTTTAAATAATTACTGCAGAAACAACAACAAAAATAGTATGTCATTTTTTCAAGTGGTAATTAGCATCATAGACCTACTTAACCTCCCTAAATGCTTACCTTTTTTCTCTTCATTTTCGGATGACAGTTTCAGTTTATCTAGTGCTTGCTTCAAAGAGGCCGACACTTTCAGCTGCAAATTTATCATTGGCTCATCTGGGCTAAAAAAACCAACCAAAGAAAACCCAGATCTAAGTATTCATGTCAGCTTTGTAAATAATTTGTAAATAATTTACAAAAGACAATAAAGTACTAACTTTTACTCTTGCTATATATAAGGCTCTTCCTTACAGCAACAAACAAACTAGATTTGTAAATGACGATTCTTAACGTTTGTTGAAAAACAGACTAGAAGTTTAAATGGCAGTCTTGGTATTCAACAGGTAATCCTAAACAATATACAACAACAGAAATAAAACAGAAATTAAGGAATCTAGATACAAGCACACTGTAATTATTTTTACAAATGTTTAAAACAGTGGCAATGTTGCTAGTGGCATTTTAAGCTCTGAGGCTTTAGTCTGATTTTTTGTTTTCTATATTCAGAAATCTGGTGCTACCTTGTCCTAACCAGAACTCTCTTAGCTCATTTTAAAGCTGAAGATAACATCACCACTGCTACCAAACACGAGCTTTTTAATTTTGGAATTTTCATACTATGTGTAATAATGAATAACCAAACAAGCTCTTTACTTGGCCAACCAACCATAAATTTGGCAAACCTTAAGTTTCATATACCACACCTTGGTCTTTTAATTGTTTCCAGTGGTTTTGGTGCCTGAATTATGTGCTCTTGAAATTTGGGTTTCAGTTCAGCTAGTTCCTTTCGTTCAGAGGTAGTTTTGACTTCAGGTTTGACAGGCTCAGGAGGTTTCTCACTGTTATGGAGTCCCTTTGTACAGCCCTATTATGGAAAGCATACGTTTAAATATATATACAGCATAGTTTGAAATTATCAAGATTTGCAAAAAGTTTTTCCTGATTTACTCCTTCAGCCCCATCTTCTCTTTTAGCCCACTTGAAACATTGGCTGCAAAGGAAATCCTACAACTAAACTGGAAAGTAATTTGGACATACATTAAAAGAAAAATGCATACTTTCTATCATCAAGAAATGTAACAAAAATATTGACCTTCCTTCTTGTTACCAAGCATCATTTTGATAGAACTGATTATAACCATTAAAGCTTGAAAATGAGAATCAATTCCAACATTACATCAAGAAAAACATGCAAGATTTAAGGCAATTTATCAAAAGCATGCAGATCTGAAATATGTAAGTATATGTAGCATTTAATATTTATCACTGTCATTTGACAAGTATAAAAGCATTAACTCATCATGGGTACATACCGCAATGCTTAAGAAGTCAGAAAAGTCTGTTGTTCTTCTCTTACAACATGACCAGCCCTATAAACATTTTGGAATAAAAACAAAACATGACTACCTTACTCGGCAACAGCTTATTAAAAAGCTAAACATTAATTATATTCCTTTACAAGATAATTAAAGATTATTTCCTTCCCTTCTTTGGACAATATTATAATCATCTGTGTTTTTAAAAGCCAAAGAAACCAGTTAGAGCTGCCATCTCTAGTTCACTCCTGCTGCCTTCATCAAAAAAGTTGATAAACATGAGGCAGTATTTCCACGACAAGTTAGGTGCCAACTCTGTTCAACAGGAAACAGAAATTTTACTTGATCTCATAAGGAAATTCAATTTTAGAGAAAATTATCTTGCCACAGTGAATAATGTATCTTACACCTCAAAAGAACCTTAGTAAAGGCAACAGTTTGACTAATAAATGCACGATTGCTTTGAAAGTTTAAGCAGAGCAACACAGCAGGATTTAAAACATCTTAAAATATTAACTATTTCCATGGTTGAGCAGACAAAAGGTTCACCCTGCCCACTTAGATTATGTGGAATTCATGGCAGGAAGAAAGTTGCCCATACAAAATTATAACAAAATTTTTAACTAGGCCAAGAGACAAGATGGGGGTAGGGGGTAAGGGAGGGGGAGTAGTAATTGTTTTAAAAATGGTGTGTGTATAAAAGAAAGAGGGAATAAACACAAGCTTTTGATGTAACTGTACAACTTCTGGTTTTATTAGTTGAAGTTTTATGTACTGTGTTTTGAGTACAACTATAATTTTGTATAAAACAAATCACCATAGTCTAAGAAACAGTATCCTGTTTGCTCTAACAGCATCTGTCCCAGTTTGCCAGTGGAGTCATTCTGCAGAAAGAGCAATAGCTTACAGAAAATTCATTAAGCAGCACATACGCACCAGCTTCCATGAGCCCAAAAGACATCACATTATAGGGCAGGGACGAGATACACTCCTGGCAGAAGCAGTTTTTGTACCTAAAAATGATGCTTTCCCCAAAGCACAGCAGTTTCATGTTCTAAGAAAGGTAATTTAGGCTGCATCTGCATTAGTACAATTATCAATGCCAGTGTCTGTTTCTGGACACTACGTTTCTGGCCATTATATTGTCAGAATGATTTCCAGTACTGTTTTGGTAGTTTTGTCTCATGTAATTCCCTGTGGGTGCTTTAGATGCATGCAGTAGATCCTGAAGTAGCAAAACAGTGTAATATAATGAATATGGGCTAAGCAGTTGGCCTGAACACTGGACACCAGTCACAGGTGTATTTAATTCCCTACTGAAGATACAGCTCAAGAATCCTGGGCAGCTGCATCAGAGGCATGTACAACCAGTCCTAACTTCATCAACATACTCATTTGTCACATCAGCAGAACACAATTATTTTTTACAGGAGGTAAATGTCACATACACTTTATACATACTAAGACCACAAGCAGCTCATTTGAATTCCAGGCAGGTTAATTAGGTGAAAGAGTATGACACCTCTCAATGCCTCCAAAGATCTATTCGAATGACCTAACTAAAGCATTGAGACTTCTAAAGTCAATCAATAGGAAACGTGTCATACTGACTCGCACACCATTTAGACCATGAGTAGAGCTTTTCATCTGAAGTTTTGGGTATATGTGCTTTTCTAATTTCATGGAGTTGCTCAAACATCATAGGCTGGACATCAACTTACATACTACTGAAACATTCGGAATGGAAAAGAAAAAGCATATTGTTTTACATATATAGAAAAAAGATATGACTTTAAAAGATAGTTGCATACTTACTTTGAGAGCATCATGAAAGACTGGCACACCTGGATGATATGTGCATGAATCTAAAAGAAAATTACTATTATTAATAACCAGGGATACCAACAATACTTATTAATCTGATACACAAACCCAGCAAAAATTTTGTGCTTGCAATCCATGTACGTCATGAGCTGTCCGACTTCCCCAAATGCACATAATTATGAAAGAAAATGCAGACTCCACAGAACAAGCTTTCTGAGTGAATACAGCAATCCTAAATAATCAAGATTTCTTTTTTTTTAACCTGTATTATACCCCACAAGCCAGAAATCAGTCACCTCAGAGAAGCATATTTCCATAAGGAACAAGTAAACTCTCTATGGACCATCCCTTACCCTCATGAATAACTAGTCTTCACTGGTAATTCAGTAGAATAAAAAAGGGGGCCCTACAGCCACCCAACAGACACAAAATACTAGTTTACAGCATCAAATACATCTATTCACACCTGATCATAGAATAGAATCATAGAATCATAGGGGTTGGAAGGGACCTCGAGAGATCATCGAATCCAACCCCCCTGTCAAAGCAGGCAAAAGGCCTTCTCTAAATAACCACTGTTAAAAAATTCTCTTAACAAATCTTCAGTTTGTTATTTTATCCATTATAATTAGCTTGTTCTTTTTGTTGTATCCTAGGCCACTTAAGGACTTGAACCCAAAGGCCAGTCTTCCATACATACAATTTAGACATGTCAATGCTGTTAATTATTAAAATGTTCTCTACAAACAGCATGCTAAAAGACAACTTCCACTACCTGAACTATTTATATTCCCAGATATTTATCAACACTACAGCTTTTTTTATGTATCGACTGTTCCCTTTTTATGTAACAAAATGTATTTTTCAAGTGTACTATAAATGTCCTGATTATATAACTTCTTTGACATATACTGCATAGACAATATTTTAATGACTTGACTCTAAAAGTGATGGGAAACACCAGATATCTTTTAGCCTTTAAAGCTCAGTTTTTGTTGAAACAGCTAAAATTAAAAGTGACACAAAAGGTAACAATTTTAATAATAAGCCTCCATAAAACAGAAGAGTGAAAAATATCACAATTCACATAATATGCAGCAAAAGAGAAAAGTGATAAGCAACTTTATTAGTAATCTGCCTACAGATATTAAACGGGCTTAAAGACAGATAACTTTGTTTTCATTTTTATAAACACGTAGTTTTTAGAGAAATCTTACTTCATCTAATTTTGTTTAATTTCATATTTAGGGCCTAAGTCTAAGGCATTAATACTGTGTGACAGACACGTTGCTTTAAGGTGACAGCTCCTACCATAACTCAAAAGGCACATAATTAGATATATTAGTTTCAACAGGACTTAAAATACATATGCATGAACTTCTACCAATTCTTTCAGCTTCAGTGTAAAAAGCTAATGCTTTTGTAAATTAAAACCTCAGGAAAATAATTTTTAAAAAGTGCTTATTTGGTATAAAGAGCCCAGAACTTCAGCACTAAATCAAACAGAAGTAAAAATAGGAGTTACTCTTTTCCTAAAGTATAAAAGCATGTAATCATAAACATCATGGCAGTAAACCTAAACTCAGTTTGCAGCAAAGATTATTTCTGAGGCAAAAGACTTAAATTAATATTTCTAATCCTTCACAAGCACCTGGATTTAAATAAGATAAGTGGCATTAATCAGTGCAGCATTTCTAGGGACCAAAACCATCTTAGGATCAATTAACTCAGGGGCAGCTATCCTCCAGTTCACAAATCAGGCACAGAGGAGCATCTGTTTGTCCATCTGGCCAAGGCCAATCCTTTTTCCCTGGCCCCTAAAGCCTCTCTGCAGGAGGTAGATCATGGAGCAAATAACTGCTGCTATCTCACCAGGGCCATGCATACTCTGCAACAGTAGACAGTGTAAGAAGTCCTTCAGTACCTCAAGAAGAGGCACTGGGACTTACCCACTAAGCTGTCTGACCATTCCGCATGCCAGAGTGCAAGAAAATGTACCTCATTGTCTTTCATACTGAGCCAAACAACTCTTACCTGATTAAAGATTATATCCATAAAAATATGCCATCTCAGACTAGGTGGGGAAAATTAGGAATTCAGCACACATCAACAGTCACCTGAGTAGTTAGAAGCCCACCTATTTTCTGATTTGTCAGAGTTCAACTTCCAGATTTTGGTTCCTATTCTACATTTTTCAGTGTGGGGCGGGAGGATGGAAATCCAAGTCATGTTTCCACTGCTTTTATTACCTTTCCTTAACCAGGACAAAGTTAAATTTTTCAAAATAAGGCATTTTCTCTCCCTCACATAATTTTTGGAGATATAAGTACCTCAAATTTTCAGGCTGTTCGGTGGGCTCTTTTTTTTTTTTTTAAATGCTGATTCCTTAAGTTCCCATGGAACCTCCTTTGCTCCAGCTCGCACCCACTGCCTCTTGTCCTGTCACTGGACATCACTTTCTTTTTGTTAAATATCAACATAGAAAATGGTATAGGTCATCCAAACTCAGAGGTATTTTCAATGGAATCGTGTTGCACCCTTGGGAATTCAGTGAGACATCTGTCTATATGCAACTAGTAAACTGACCTGATGCTCTCCTGTGCAAACACCCCAATACTAGGCAAGCTATGCTTTACAGCCCAAAAGCAATTAAGGGTCATTAAACCTGATGAACTTCAATCAGCATGTAAAAGTTGTTAATGACTGCAAGTGGTTGCTGAGGCTAGGAAGTTAATTCCACAGGGTAGGAAAAACGTATAGAAAACAGGGCAGACAAGGTATGGCAAGAGCTTATAAATAGTTCACTGAGAAAAAGAAGGCTCAGCCTGAGAAACAGAAAGCCACAAGAAAGGTAAGAGGATCGAGGACGTACTTCATAGGAACAGTGTTTGAACTATGGAGACCTGGCAAGGTTAAAGAAGCCCGACTTTAGGCATACAGACTTGAAAAATCTAGGCTACCATTTCTTGCTAACATCAGTTTTCATCAGATCTGTGATCATGGGGTTTAGCATACAGGTGCAACATCACTGATCCTTCAATCTAAGGAGAAAGTATGTGCTACTGTTCTAGTAGTGGACCAAATTAAACTGCATTAAGAAAGATCTCAATTATACTCTACAACAAAAACTGTTGCATTACAGTAAAGAAATTGAGACAAACACATGCATAAACTTTCCATCTGTTAAATTCTACCTCTGTGCCAGATGCTGTGCAAGTCTTCAATAGTACGGACTAACTAGTAGTTAACATATCTGAAATGCATCTGAAATTTGTACCTTCTCAGGTGTGCCACAGATGAAATTGTAACTGTGCACCCCATCACAACTGTGCAGGCACACCTTTAACGACTTCCCTTGTGCTTGTTTTTCTACCTAAGAGGCATACAGTCCCTCACATCAGCCAGCTGCCACTTGCTTATAGTTTGAAAACAATTAGTTTTTACAGAAAATACATGTGTGTGTTATTTCAGCCACCTGGTTCTAAGGAGATTAATGGCCTCTTCCATCAATCATTATTATGTGAATAAGCTATACTGCAGGGTGAGTGTAGATAAAAAAACCCCGAAAGCTCCAATAGTGCTTTGAGGCTAGCAGGATCTGTATCTATTTAAGAAAATTTCCTAAAGATACATTGATCCTAAGCTTATCTATTAATTATATTGATATAAAACTTAATAAAGGGGTAAGTATTATGATGTTTAACACATATACTAGCCTTAATCGCCACAATATTTTAGAAGTAAATCCAAATACAGTTCTGAACAAAACCATTTGAAGTTGTCAGCCATATGCAGCTAACTATGCATTTAGATGCCTAAACAGTAATCACCCCAATGACCTTGGTGAAGTTTAGGGATGCCAGAAGTTAAAATCACTCTATTTCCACTGAAAATGTAAAACCTGGCTTCCTGAAGTGGTGCGTGAATAACTACCTTAAGGCCTGTTTAGTCTAGGACACAGTAATTCCAGTCAGTGTTCCAGCCATTTACCAAAATAAACTTCACTGCAAGAAGTTATTTTCCCCAGTCCAAGCACCACACAACTAACATAAGGCCATGCTAAACAGATCAGGTCTGTTCTAACTTTCATCACGAACACAGGATAAAAAACTGTTATTTTAATAACAAATCCAATTTATGAAGCCATAGTGATAATTCTTAATACAAACATCCCTATCTGCTTTGTCTTTTGGTGCAACAGGTTATGAGGGGTGGTAGGGGTGGAAGAAACCACTTCATAGAAGTGCCTGCTTTATCTGTTGCTAACATTAATTAGCCTTAAGCAAAATGCTGCCCCTCTTTGGAAGTACTTAGCTCAAATAAAATAAACACACTTTATGCCGTGGAGCTGAATCACAGAATATGCACGTGCTAGAACCTGTTAGCCTACTTACAGTCTTATGGGTCACTAAAAATTAAGCAAACACAAAGAGGCCATTCTAGAAATTTAGCCAAGAGAGTTACACTGCAAACTAGTTGAGGGCAAACCTCCTGAAAACTCAGATCAGTCTTTTGCAGCCTCTATGGAATTAGGAAACCTAAAACGATAGTGCTTTAAAGATGTTTCGCCAGGTACTGGATTCCCAGCATGCACAGGAGCAGCACTGCCAAGAGCCCACAACACTTGACAGAGCAGACACACGTATCCTAAGATACATTTAATTACCTGCAGTAAGTCCACGTATTACAATTAAAAAAAAAAAGTACCTGGTAACTGCTACATATGCAACACCCACAGAGGCCCTCAAAAGAAAAAAAACCCTCTCCCTCAAAGCCTCCAGTTTCCATCTTTGGAACAAATGACAGCAATGTAAAGAACCACTTCTCATTGCCTCTTTTCCCTCATACTGCTATAAACTGTACTTTTATTACTTTATTGCTACAAAGGAACGCCAGAGCCAGCCCCACCACCAGCCCCGCACCTCTGCCCTGACGGGACAATTCCCGGCCCGGGCTCGATTCGCTGTCCAGCTACCACGAAGCCGGCAATGGAGCCACCGGCGCACCGCTTTTCACGCCGGACCGCCCCTGCATCCTTCAAGAGACAGACCGCACTAGCGAAGAACACGGGATTCGCGGGGAGAAGCGAGCCGGGCCCAGCACCGTGTAGTACCGGACGGGCGCTGGCGGGAGGGCCACACACAGGGGGCCTGCCCCCCCTCAGGCCAGAGCTTTCCCTGCCCTCAGTGTTGAGCGACCCCGCGGCCTGCCTGACAGCTCCGCGGAGCGCAGCTCCAGCAACCGGGAAGGACACCGCATGAGGCGGGCATCCCGAGCGTCTCAGACCGCCCCTCAGAGCTCCCCTGCAGAACCCTCGCAGCCTCCCCCGAGGCCCTCCTTCACACCCCCCAAACCGAAAGCGGGGGTAGGGGGGGGAGCAATGCGGGAAGCACCCCACGCTACCCTTCTCCCTCTGCCCCCACCGCTCTCACCCTCCGTGTTAGTTTCGGGGTCGAAGCGCTGACCGCAGCCCCGGTTGTAGCAGAGCAAGGACATGTCGGCGGAGCGACCAACGGCCCTTCCTGCCCCACCGCGGGAGAGCGGAGCCCGGCGGAGCGGCAGGCGGAAGCCGGGCAGTGCCGGGGGTGGGCGGGGCCGCTCCCTTAGCGGAAAGAGCCGGCCGGAGCCTTCCGGAATCTTCACGAAGCTTCGGGGGAAGGGGAGAGCGGGCGGCCGCAACTGCGCAGGCACCGCCACCCCGGCGCGGGAATCTCTGCCACAGCGAGAGGAGGGAGCAGGACTCCAGGGCGCATGCGTACGACAAGGCGGGCAGGGAGTGCGCGGCGGTGGCGCGCATGCGCGGTGGGCTAGGGTAGGGGAGCGTGGATGCTGGTGTGCTTTGGTCCGTCTGGGTGAAACATCCCTGGAAAGCTCTGCAGATGTAGCGGGAGGAGGTGAATTCTCGCCGGGATGCAGCAGTGCTCCCCGTCCCAGGGTGCTGTCCCGGTGGGCTGGTCTCCTCACGGCCCCGTCTGGGGGCTGGGCCCGGGAGGCCCGGAGGGAAACCCAGAGGGAGGCAGGCCGGCCGGGGCTTGCCTGACTCCGGGAGCGCCGTTGATCGGCTTAGTGATCTGGAGTCATGAGCTGGCAAGCAGCCCAGCCCGAGAGCGGCTGGGGGGATGCGCAGCCTCGGCGAGTCTGTAACTTCTGTGAATGCAGGTTGTCCTCAGTCACCTCAAAAGTATTTGGCTTCATAAAACGACTGTGATCAGAGTGAACGCTTACTTGTTAAATGTCTGTGGTATGTGTGAGTTTAATTAAATAAATCTGTTGTGTTTGCATTAAAGGATTTTCTTATTTGCACAGAACCAAAGACCATAACATCAATTATTATGAAAAAGATAATTTTGTTTGTTCACTAGAAGTTACCCTGTATGCTACAGTCAGCTTGACCAGATTCTGTGTCCTCTGTGGTGTGCCAGCTTCTTTGATGTATTATAATAGCTGTCTACACTTCTGGAGGCAAATGCAAACAGATTTCCCATTAATTACATACCTAATGGACAGTTTTTAACATAGAATTGCCTAGTCATTCATAAGGCACATGACAAATGCTGAAGCAGATGTGCAGAATGCAATTAAGAAGTGATTCCCACAACTCGTGAGTATGCAGAAAGGATAGTCAGGAGAGAGCTTCAGCAGATCTCTGTGTTGTGAGATGTGCTCCACATGTTTCTTCCTATCTTACATAAAGATGGACATGTAGCTTCTTGGTCAAGAAGCAGCTTTGCTTAAGCCATCAAATACCATAGTGTTGCTTCTGCTCTGAAGGTCCAGCTGAGGCCTGTTGTAAGACTGAGAGGATAAGCTGCACTGCTTCAGGCAGAAAAAACAGTATTTTGTTCTTTGCAAGGAGCATTTTAAAGTTATAAAAATGTGTGGTAATGATTTGGAAAAAAAAGGACAGAAGTAAGAATACAAGTTTTATGCTGCCCTCTTTATATACACATCATTTAAGATGTTTCTTTTTGTTGTATACCTTTATAAGGAGAAGATTCATGTAAGCGTTGCATAACTGAAGTAGGTGTATTTACATTGTTGTCACAGGGCCAAGAACTGTTCCTAAAAAGTGCAATTCACATTTTTTTTAGTGAAAGTATGACGTGGAAGTCTGATTTATATCTACAAATAATTTTTGTAACTGCTTGTATTTTGTCCATAGTGAGCAAGTGTACTTCTGTTTTAGGAGGAGCCACCGTGTTTCAGCTTTGTGCAATGTAAAAAAAAAATAAAAAAATTACTGTTTTGCAGAGGCAGCAGTGCTTTCTGTTCTAGGAGTATTTCTATGAAAAATATACAGGGACACCCTCCACTAGTCCAGGCTGCCCAAAGCCCCATCCAACCTGGCCTGGAACACTGCCAGGGGTAACCACAGTTTCTCTGGGCACCCTGTGCCAAGGCCTC
>VZTU01014493.1:68022-80790 GCA_013400835.1 Zapornia atra | reverse complement strand
CTCACAGGGAAGAATTTCTTCCTTATATCTCATCTAAACCTGCCCTCTTTCAATTTAAAGCCATTCCCCCTTGTCCTGCCAGTACTTGTCGTTGTGAACAGTCCCTCCCCAGCTTTCCTGGTACTTTCAGGTACTGGAAGGCTGCTGTAAGGTCTCTCTGGAGCTTTCTCCAGGCTGAACAGTCTGTCTTCGTGGGAGAAGTTCCCCAGCCCTCAGATCACCTTCATGGCCTTCTCTGGACATGCTCCAATATGTCCATGCGTTTCTTATATTGGCGACCCTAGAGCTGGATGCAGCACTGCAGGTGGGGTCTCACTAGAGCAGAGCAGAGGGGCAGAATCCCCTCCCTTGACCTGCTGGTCACGCTGCTTTTGATGCAGCCCAGGACATGGTTGGTTTTCCGGGATGCATGTGCACATTGCTGGCTCATGTTGACCTTTGCATCCACCAACAGCCCCAAGCCCTTCTCCTCAGGGCTGCTCTCCATCCAGTCTCTACCCACCCTGTAGTTGGGGTATGTGGTTAATCTATATATAACTCTGTATGCAGTTCATCTCTGTATGCCCATCTCTCCAGCCTGTCTAGGTCCTTCTGCATGGCATCCCTTCCCTCCAGCATGTCAACCACACCACATAGCTTGGTGTTGCACACAAACTTGCTGAGGGTGCAGGTGATCCCACTGTCCATGTCTCCAAGAAAGATGGTTGAACAGTGCCAGTCTCGGTACTGACCCCTGAGGAATGCACTTGTCTCTATTTGGACATTGACCAGTTGACCAGAACTCTCTGACTGACACCGCCCAGCCAATTCTTTATCCACCAAGTGGTCCACCAGTCAAGCTTCCTAAAGAAAGGATTTGTCTCCAATTTAGAGACAAGTGCATTGTGTGGGACAGTGTCACACACTTTGCACAAGTCCAGGTAAGTGACATCTCTCACTTCCTTTAACCAGCAGCCCTGTAACCCTGTTCTAGAAGGCCACCACATTTGCCCTCAGTGAAGCCATGTTGGCCGTCACCAATCACCTCTATACTTTCCATGTACCTGAACATAGTTTCCAGGGGGATCTGCTTTATGATCTTGCCAGGCACAGAGGTGAGAGAGACTGGTCTGTAGTTCCCCAGGTCTTCTTTTTTTTTCCCTTCTTAGAACTGGGGGCTATGTTTATCAGATCTGGTGTGTTTCAGTAATGCTACCCTTGAAACTTAAAGGGATTCTGGATGCTCATGGAGAGTCAGAGCAGGTAGCTCAGTTTCAGATCTGGAAATATCAAAATGTGAAATAATTAAACAAATCCTTTCTTTAGGAAGCTTATCCAAGGTTTAAAATGGAAATGTAAATCCTGGGAAAGCTAAGAGAGTCAAAAGCTGGCAGAGCTTGCAAGAAACTGTCCAGCTCAACTGAATGTGCTCAGATTTGATGGGCAGAACATCTGAAAACATCGTATCTTGTGGAGAAGCAGAATGGCTGGATAGAACCCTTCTCTCCCTCTTCTGCCATCTCTGTTGCTAATGTTTTGCAAATGCCAGGTTTTTTTCCCCAGGAGGTAAGAGAGATTAAACAGCACCCGTTTCTAATAATCCACTGGAGTGCTTGCTGCTAAAACGCGGCCTGAATTAGATGCTTCATTAAAGTTCGCCACCTGCCTTTGATATCTGGCTCTAGCGTAGGCTTGCTGTGTGAGCGTAAGATTTCATTTAAGGCAGAATTTTCAAAGGTGTCATCTAAGTAACCTGGGTGCCTGCATTTCATTTTGAGAGAGGCTTAGTCACTTATGGCTGGGTTCTCAAGGGGCCTTTGAAACCTAGAAAACATAATTATTTAATCAGTTTTCAAAAGTCTGCTTTCAGGAGACTGGAAATTTTGTTATTGAGTTCAATAGGGTATGGGTTAGGTCCAAATAATACATCCATGCCTCCCCATTTAAATTTTTCTATGCCTTTGACCTAGCTGCAGAGTGAAACCTCTTTGATGCGATCTGTAAAGCCATTCTGTAGAGTGGTACTTTGTAATAACTTGCAGTGATGTGTGTATTATAATGATCTTTTTCATCCTTCCTGCAGCTGAAACCAGGATGAAATGCAACAGAATCTGTGAATAATTAAGTGCTGTGATAAAGTATAAAAGTTTGGCTCCTTAGATGAGAGAAAATACTCAGATAATTCATGTAGGTATGCATGGTGCCCTAACGCTGTGATCCAAAGGAATTTGAAAAGTCTATAGATTACATGAATACTGTTGGGAGAAGAACAAAACCTAAATATATATATTGGTTACTTAAAATTGCAGCGTAGTTATATAATCTCTGTAATCTATTGGATGTTTTTGCACCACCAAACTGGGTGTTTGAGCTTTCCTTTGCCCCATGTCCAGCCTTCTGTCCTTTTACCTTCTTTTATACTGGAGGGAACTAGCACAAGTAAATCTGGTTTTGTGTATGGGGAGAGGGAGTTCTGACCACCTATTCCAGCAACAGCAGCAACTTATATTAGGAGTAATGTGGCATCAGTCATGGGAAATAATAATAGAATCTTTTAAGGTTGGAAAAGACCATTAAGATCATCAAGTCCAACCACCTGTCCAGTACCACCATGTCAACTAAACCATGCTCTGGAATGCCACGTCTACACATTTTTTGAGCAGGGATGGTGACTCCAATACCTCTCTGGGCAGCCTGTTCCAGTGATTGACCACTCTTTCAGTGATGAAGTTTTTCCTAATATCCAATCTAAACCTCCCCTGACACAACTTGAGGCCATTTCCTCTTGTCCTCTTGCTTGTTACTTGGCAGAAGATACCAACATCCACCTCACTACAACCTCCTTTCAGGTAGCTGTAGAGAGCAATAAGGTCTTCCCTGAGCCTCCTCTTCTCCAGACTAAACAGCCTCAGCTCCCACATTAGACATATGCTCCAGACCCTTCACCAGCTTTGTTGCCCTTCTCTGGACCTGCTCCAGCACTCCAATGTCCTTCTTGTGAGGGGCCCAAAACTGAACACAGCAGTTGAGGTGTGGTGTCACCAGAGCTGAGAACAGGGGCACAATCCCTGCCCTGGTCCTGCTGGCCACATTATTTCTGATACAAGCCAGGATGCTTCTGACCTTCTTGGCCACCTGGGCACACTGCTGACTCATGTTCAGCTGGCTGCCAACCAACATCCCAATAATCTTGACTTTACTCTTGTATTCTTTGCTCACGTGATTCCTCCCACTTGATCAGCATTGTCAAACTCATTCAAGTTTTCTCATGGACAGTTCCCCAAATCAGACATTGTTTTTAAAATGTTAATTTTTTTTTTTTTAAATGTGAAGGGTTTTTTGTTTATGATTATATTTCTGAACCTTTAATCTTCCACCTTCAGGCTTTTCTTCAGCACAAGATTGGATAGTTACTTGATAAAAGAGCAAAAGAAAGAAGTGCTGATTTTATTACATAACTCCAGAAATTTTAAAAATAAATTGTGGCCGTTGTAGAAAAGGTCATCACATGGCTAACAAGACTGATGTAGGTTACACTCTTTTTTCATTCAATTTACTGCAAGCAAGTGCGTTGGAGTAGAAGCAGCCATGAAGCATACCGATCGTCTTTGCTTCTGGTACTGTGAAGTTAGAGGGAGTAAATCACATGTGCAATGGGAGAAGTGTGCAAAAGACTTTACAAGACAGCACCTTTTGTGAATTACTGGTTTAGCAATGCAACTAATTGATTGTTCCTTGATAATTAAATAAATTGGATTGAATCATGACACTCTGTTTTGCACGGATAAGAAGTGGAAAAAAATCCCACCTAGTTTTATGTCGAGAAGTTTAATTTCAATTATGTTCAATTTGATCTTTATCACAAAGCATTTTCAGATCCTTAAAAACTGTTAATATTTAGGCTTTGTTGCAATTTTTTGGTTGGTTGGTTGTTTTGGTTTTTTACCAAAACTGTTTACAAAATAATGTAACTTTTTTGTGTGTGTAAATCCTATGTCTGTATGGAGGAAAATGGGGCAGTATCATACGAAGAGTGCAGACTGAACAAATGGCAAACACATTATGATCTCAGGGTACGCCGGTTAAATAAGCGCTGAGAATTTCTGTCAGCCAGAAGGTGGTAGCAGAATTCTCCAACAACAGCTCAGAATCGTGTTCCAGGAGGCATTCTCAATAGAAAGTGATTTTGAAATGCATTTCAGAAAACATATTTTTTTTAGTAGCAGGAACAAATATCATTGACATTCTTTTTTTCATTTGGCAGCATCTTTGAGCAGAAAAGTGTCTGCACTTATGCCTGAGATGTCATGCGTCGGGAATGCGTGTGGGATCTGTTACTTGGGTTTTGTCTCTGTTTTTTTGCAATTGTAATTACGGTTTTTACAGACTTTTTAATGCCAAAGGGAGCCATTTTTGGGCTGAAATGACAAGAGATTTGTTTTGCTCATGGTATTGCAAGACTGGAAGATGTCAGTAGCATGAGAAGACCAGATAACACATTATTTCCATCCAGAGGAATCCTGTCATTCTTTCACAGACACGAACACAAATGTCGAGAGCGTTCTCTATCATCCAGGACTGAATCAGTACCCTAGTCATACTCCTAACATGTATATCAACTTGAAGATGGGAAGGGATAAGTTTTATTACTCTGTTTCATTCTTTTGTGATGGACTTGTGGTGCTCGTGTGACCCACTGATAAGTCAGTTCACGGGAAACAGCCATTCTCATTTCACTCTTCATCGCTGAGAGAAGCTTGTGGGAAACTTAGGCTCTGGAACACAGCCCGTCCCTCATTTTCTTCTGAACCACTGTATCACAGCTCTGATGATACTCTGTGCTCTTCTTTTTCTTTAAGAAATTGTTCTGTATCTTAGAGATAGTTTCTATGGTAACTATAGTTGTGCATTTTTTGTTGGTGGTTTGTGGTTTTTTTTTTAACTTAGTGGGCAGTTTGGAAATGGATGGAGTAGAGTTTTAATGTGACATTAGGAAGAGTCACTGTGATAAACTAAGTTAGAAAAATAAAGCATTCTGTGCTTGATCTGTTTATCAGTAAACTGAAGCAACAGTTCAAGAGAGCATCAGTCTCACTGCCTGGCTTCCAAGACAAGCAGGCCGGCGCTGCTGGAGCTACGCAGGAAAGCAAAGGAAAAAGGAAGAGCCCCAGAGCAATCCCTGCCACTCTTACAATTTTGCAGCAGGCAGTCTTTATAAAATTAGCAGCTTTTTAGAGTGACTGTAGCTTTTATTATCTCCTCTTGCTGCAGTTTTGACAGAGAAAAGCATTCACCCAAGGTTACAACAACAGAGCGTTATTTCCTGTGTGCCTCTCTCCCCGTTTCTGGTTTTTCACAGTATAAATATAAAAACGTTTGGGCAGTATTTTTAGGGCAGTGTCTGTGGAACTGGTAGTGGAGCCACAACATTTACAGTGATGAAGATGCTGAATGAGCTCACAGACTCACAGAATGTTTTAGGTTGGAAGGAACTTTAAAGCTGATTTAGAACACAGGAAAAGTGGCAGGAAGTACAAATAAGGGAAGATACAGACATCAATACAGTTATGCACTGTTATTGATGTTAGAATACAGATACAGAAAGCATAGTTAAAAAGACCCAATATGTATGTACTATGTGAAAAACGTACAGAAATTGAGATAATCACAAAGGTCAGACATTAGTATTGCATGTATGTGGGGAAAGTGTATTCACACATAAGGCGTCAGTAGCTTTTAGGCAAAAAATTAAGTGTTGCAAAGATGCCAGAGGTAAAGTTGACTGTGGATTACGGCATAACACCTGGGCATTTGGAAAGCACCACAGCAGTTCTGCCAACAGCTGTGGTTCTTTCTGTGGAGGTGGAAGCTAGTAGGGGTTAAATTAACTTAATGAAAATGAACTTGTGAATCTGTGTAAAATACAATTTTTTGTGTAATAATAATCCTAGGAATTTTATGTTTAGAGATCATCACCATAACGCTTACCAATTCTCTGTTTTTAATTGTTTCATCTCAAAAGAAAAAGAAAAAAATTATTATGTTGGGGGACAAAAAGAGTGATAAGAAATCAAATGCAGTTGATGAAGGATGATGCAAAGAAAAAGTTGCTATTAGTGGAGTGCTTTGGTGTTTTGTCAGTACCGTTACAAATACCTTATCTTCCTGTTTCTTTGCAATATAGAGGAAAAAAAAATATATTCAAAAATGCTTTTCAAATATGGAGTTCATATCAGCATACTGAACATGTGTCAGTATCGGATAAGTGTGCTGAAGTTCACAGTGGCTTCACTTTCAGATGTGCAAGGTACAAAAGCATAATTTCTATATAGGCACAAGTGAATGTTAGAAACAATATAAAATTAATCTACAAGTCTGTTAAAAGTCCTAGTGAAACCCAAAGATGTTCTCATTTGGTTTAAATTGGCAGATGACATCTCCTTTGAGATTATTGAATGTTATTTTATCTTTGTGTAATGCTGAATGGCTATTAGCTGGAAAATTGAGGTTCTTTTAAGAAGTCTTATTTTGGACACCAAATTAATTGGGGTATCTGAACTCTATTAGTCATCTGAAACATCTTGGTCTATATTTCCTGCTCTTACTGACTTATTAATGTGGCTGTGGCAGGAGAGTAAGAGGGCAAAGAAGAAAATGTCAGTGCAGTTATTTGCGGGTGACGCTTCCATCTGGAGAGCAATGAACACCGTCACTCTTGAGAAGAGGCTAGAGTGTACAAAACTTCTGTACAATCACTTTCCTAGAAATGAAGTGAAAAACCTACTGCAGTAAAAAGTGGGGAACCGCCCCCACACACATTCCTATGCTGAACCCTTTGTAATTTTCCTCCATTGCTGGCAGTTATAGACAAGCAAGGAATGAGGCCACTCAACTGCTGCTTGTCCTCCACATGGCTTGTATTTCCCTTTATCCATAGCACTGACGGAGGTGGAACTTGTACCTGTGTCCACCTGTAAATTAATGGATGTGTCAATCAGGGAGAGATTTTAAAAAGGAGGAAAGCTGTGCGATTGATCATGTGTAGCCACCATGAGTAACTAAGCACTGAAATTGCTGACACCGATCATGTTGTCAGGCATGAGTAATTAGGAAGAGTGGCAAAAACAGTGTACTTGTAATTTAAACTCACTGTTCTCCAAAGTGGTATGAAATAGTTGTATTACTAGCTGTTTAAGCCTAAATCCATGATAAAAGTAATAAGTTATTGCATAAAATATATGATCAGGCAATCAATAACCAGAGATCTAAACCAAAGTACCACTATTTTTGTGTAAAGGGGTGCCAGAGATCCTTCTCTTCAGACACTTGTGGTTGGAGAATAAGCCCCGTTGGGTGCATGTGAACTTGTGCTGGCAGTAGAAGACCAGAAGAGCTTTGGAAGAGCTCTTATGAGTGGATGCTGAGCTGGAGAACAAGTGGTATGATGGCTACGTCTGCTTTAGGATGCTTTCCTAAAGGTCAAATCCTAAACAGGACAAGGTCCTGCAGTAGTACGTAGTGGTGGATCTGCTTCTGAGCAGTGTGAACATATGAACTACACACCTTAGTATGAGCGCAGCAGCACTTGTCTGAGGATGGATTCATGTTCTAGGAAGGCTGACACACTTAAAGCAAAAGGTGAAGGCGTTACATGAGAATAGTTTACCATTATTTTTTCTTAATTTTTACTTTAGTTAAATTGTCTGGTTTTGGTGTGAGTTTTTTTGTTTGACTCTGGTCTTTTTCCCCCCAGATTGTTGCTCAGATGTCTACAGTTGAAGGCAGTTTCCTTTCCATGTAATTTGCCTTTTTTACGGTGTGCCGTAATCCCTGCTTAACATCCCCATAGAAGACTATGGCAGTGAGCAAAATATTTATAAGCACACCACAGCCTGAGCTTAAGGTGATGAGATGTGTATTTTCCTTACAATCTTTTCGTAATTTGATTTACTGTTCCACATTGGAAAAACAATCTCATCAGTAAGAGCTGTGAGATTTCCCTGTTTTCACAGTTATGTGAATGCCACCCTTCCTGAAGTAATAATCACTCGTTAACCTTACATTTGCTGCTCTTTCAGATTTCACAGTCAGAACTGACACCGCTGACAGCTTGATAAACTGTTTGCCACTTACGATGGCTTTGCCTCTTCCAGGAGCACTCTTTTCTGTGTATACTCACTATCAAGAACCACCCTGATTTTAATCTAAAGCTTCCTTGCAAATTAGGCAGCTTGTGCTGCTGCAAATTTACCAAGGGTAAAAAAATATGAAATTCTGGCTCAGGAAAACGTTGCCTATAATAGAAGATGGTTTGTGTGGAAGAACAGTTCTGCAGCAAAAATAATGTTGGTATGCCTTGAGGTAGGTCCTGGTTTCACGTAAGGGTCTTGGCAGTAAGGTGATACAAATGAAGATGTAGTTTGGGGGTTGTATCTTAGCTTTTCGTTTCATGGTCTGCTCTGATACTTTTCTGTTTGGTTTGTAGACAACTTGGCGACAAGTTTTCTGACAGGTGATGCTGCCGCACTGAACCCTGCACGTTCTGTCTTGATTTGGGAAAGGAATGCTGGCACTCATATTTCTACATCCTGTAGAAATACATCCTGTCAGTTTCTCAGGCTCCAAAGAAAACTATTATGAAATATTACTTGGGTATAATCTCTTCCATGTATTCCTGGGAAGATAATTACAATAATGAATCAGGATCTTTTATTATAATGATGTTGCTGAGCTTGTATATAGCATCTCTCGCAACTGTTAAACTCATGCCACACAGGAAAGATCTTGGACTGTGACTCTTCTTGCCATAATCTCTTGTAATATGCAACAAACATTTTCTTAATTTTCTTAATGCACACTGAAGTAACTATTTCCATACGTAATGCTTGGGAACAGAGACATAGAAAAATGACTTGTCTGAGTCATGTGGGAAGTCTTCATCAAGGCAAGGAATTAAATCCAGGTAACTGGTGTCATACCTAATTTGCTCACTGTTGGTCAGGCGCTCCTTCCTTTGGAAGTGATTTGGGAAAGGATGTCTGTCCTGTCTGGCAGTGACAGAAACATCAGCGTAACAAGAGTGAGCAGGAATGTGGTTATGCTCCCTCCATCCTCCTTTCCAGAAGCAATGAGGCATAGGTATTTTATTATGTTTGTTGTCGTTAGTCAGGGCTACTGCTTGTTTGTCTGAGGCTACCAATAAACCCAATGTGATTCATGCACAACTCCTGGAGGGATGGCTCAACTCCAAAAGCACAGTTTAGCCTTTATTTGGCAGTTGTTTGCTTAATGCAGAAAAATGTCTATGGAAGCAATGAAAAATGAATCTGTGCTGTTACACACAGCTTGTAAAATCCACTTGATTTCTCCTGCAGAAGATATTACAGTATAAAGGAATAATGAAGACAATGCCTACGTTCATTTTCTTTTATTTTTCGGTTATGCTGTCATCTTCCATATTATTGTAATGGATTCTGTCCTACATGGAGTCATCATAACTAAGAAAATGTCTTTATAATCAAAGATGATCTGTGATGCTGAGCTTTGAAAAGGACATTTTTTAAATCTAATTGTAACATATGTGGAATTTTCTTTCCCTTGTCTGATTACTCTGATTTAATCCTGAACCCTATGGGAAAGATGCAGTGGCACGGAGTAGTAGAGCATTTGCAAAGGCATAGCTACCTCTCCAGAAGTAGGGCATTGTCTGTAAGTACTCTGTTACTGTCCTAGGCTGATTATTGGCTCTGTTCTTTGTTCCATGGGTAATCTAAAGCAGTGGTTTCCTTTCTGGGGCCTCTCAATCTCTAGAGATATTCACACCCCTTCCTTGGAGTCCTATGCTTTGGTGATGGTGTCAGACAAAGGCAAGCTGATAGTTTAAATGTGATATACATGGATTGCCTTTTCCAATGGAAAAAATAAATCTATTTGTGTTCTACGAAGTAGCAAAGTTTAAAAAACACTGATGGAAATTATGCTCCCTGCAGAACCTAAAGGTATGAGGGTCAATAACACAAACGTAAAAATACAGAAGGGGAGTCCATTTTTTTCTGACCTAGCTGAAAAAGCCTAAAAAGACAATGCCTAGCAATTCTGAAATGGCAGTGCAGACAATTGGGCTAGTTTGCATTAGTGTTTTATTTTGGATCGAGACTCTCACAGCCACCTCCAGTTTCTCTGCTTGGGTTCAGAGTGGTCTCAGAGCGCTTAAACTAGAACCATCTCAGGCTGGAAGAGGTACTCCAGGAGAACATGTAGCCCATTTTAGTTGGTAGTGAGTGTGCAGATGGGATTGGACTAGAAGTAGTCTGAAGGAAAGCCTCTGAAATGCATGTGGTGTGGGCATCATGTCCTTGGGCCCTGGGCTTTTGGTCTGCTGATCTACTCCTGGTGACCACTACTACTTGTTAACAGAGGTGCAGCTTAGCAGATAGTGTGCAATGGGGTTCCACCACTGGCTGTGGTGAGGCTGTGGTCCAGGTTTCACATAGAGATGTGTGACAGCCTTCATCCTTCCAAAGCAGCCTTCACTGAAGCAGGTGAGCTGTCACAGATGTTTCTGTTACAGGTGAGACCTAATTAACCCTATTATTAACAGGAAGAGAACAGCACTGTGCTCAAATGAGCTCCAACAAGCAAAGCTGATGAACGTTGGTGGCAGGGGACTGTAGCAGGTGGGCCAGCCATTGAGAAGGGGGACAGCTGAAGGGCCAGGACACAACTGTTTGTCCAGCAAGAAGGAAAAGGTCTCAAGAAGCTTGAGGAGTGTGGTGTTCTCCCTGCTGTACTCCCAGTTATGCATTATTGTTGTCCTAAAATGTTCATATTGCCTCACCCAAATATTTTGTTTTTAAAATTTTCAGGTCCTGATAAACACAAAGGTTTGCTTAGCTCTCCTACATAGCGTGAATAATTTTCTTCATTGCTTGGTATTACTTCCTTCAGGGCATTTAAACTGGTTTATCATTTCCCTTCAGGCTGCTTTTATCTGACAGTATATATTATACTTCTGTTTTCTCTATTTTTATGTCACCGTCTCCAATCTTGCTTTCGTTTATTTGCCTATCTCTGTCTTTAAATATGTGGGATAAGCTAGCACACTGATAGGGCATTTTTCTAATGTAACAGAAAACTTCATATAATTCCACATAGATCATTACTGCATCATGTAATGAGATTCAAGTTGGACTGTTTTGAAGGCACTGGCTGCTCCAGATTCTTTCACAGCCTCCGTTTTGTTAAATTAATGGAGGAGGTTTTGTGTGGTTTTATTTCAGCAAATGATATCTAGAGAAAATGTGTTTAATTGTCTGCTTTTTTTTTTTTTTTTTTTAACTTGGTATACGTTCTCCTTTGCTTACAGAGAAAGTCTGCAAAGTCTGCAGTCCTGCAGCAGGATGGGTACAGATGCCCTTGCACTTGGGAATAATCTTATTAGTATCATCAAGGTTTCTTACAGGCATTAAGGTGCACCAATATAAATCCAATTTAGGGATTAAGACATATCTACGACAACACACAAACCAAAAGAAAAGCCTTAGCTAAGGAAATGATGAATGGTGGGAGGATGAGAGACAGCAGAAGCAGGCAGGAACAGGAGAGGTTCACAGGTTACTCAGAGAAATTGTGCAGTCTCTGTGTCTGCAGGTTTCCAAGATGAGATTGGATAAAGCCCAGTGCAACCTGATGTGACCTTGGAGCTGACCTTGCTTTGGGCAGCTCCAACCCAAATTTCCCACAATCCTAAGAAGAACGGGTACAAATCTACATGGTGATATATGGGTAAATATTAATAGCCCAAATGAGTAAATCAGTGTTTACTGAGCTTCCATAATCATTATTATATTAGTTTTATCCAACCTTATGAAAGGAGAGATTTTAATTTTAACAGTTGGAAGGAAACAATTGTTCCCATAATACCTACTATGGAATATTTTTCTGGTCGTATCTTCCAGGTGGCAGAACTAAATTTACAAACATCTATAGATGTTTATGGTTGAAAACAGATCCTGATTTGGGAACCATAGTGTATTTTATAGGTAGCTTGCTGAGGCAAATACCCTTTTATATGACCATTTGAATCAGTCAGGATTTATGACTGTGAAGGGGCCAAGGCCATAAAATATAACAGGGCGTAGACTCCCTACTAAAGAATCTTCTGTAATCATACAACATTTTATAATCTTATAGCAAGTTCTACAGCACCTTTCTGTAAATGTGGACTGCCTATTCACAGAGAATAACCTTATATTCTGAACTACTAAACTACTGGGTTTTTTTTTGTATAGATGTATTTTTTAGAAGATTTTCCATCTAAGTGTAAATTTAGGCCAAGGTTGCTTGGCATATGAAGTCAGAAGAGATCATGACACTAAGCAGCACAGAACAGACTCATGTGAGGTATTCTAAATGTGTTTGAAATTGAGAAGGAGTGGGGGGTCAGCTATATTACTACACGGTAGAATGATATAAAGGAAGTTTATATATTCAGGATGAAGCAACTGAAAAAACAAGGATAAACAAACAGAAATTAGGCACAGATTTATCAGAGAGAAAAAATTTTAGATGCAAACATGTGTTTTATCCACAAGGGTTTCCATAGAGGAGAACTGACTGATAACCACCTCTTGTGCTTTGATCTAGAGTTCACCTGGCTCTATTTTGCAGTGCAATCAGATGTGTTGATTCCTCCAGCTATGGGTAGCTGCCCATTTTCCTTCCTCCCTCCCCTTTCCCCCTTCTTGCTCTCATTTTCATAGGAAGGAAGAATCCTCCCTCCCTCCCCCC
>VZTU01014493.1:33131-67750 GCA_013400835.1 Zapornia atra | reverse complement strand
TCCTTCCTTCCTTCCTTCCTTCCTTCCTTCCCCTCACACATCTGGAGAATAACAACCTACAGACAAAACTTTCCCAAACACCCATTATGTTGCTACTACATTAATACAAAAGCAAAGCGAACGAGCCATAAAATCCTTGACAGATCAAGAAAAAAACTGGCACGTGTCACATGGGACCACAGTACTCAGAACTATGTGGCGGGTTTTATTTCTAAAGAAGAATTATAATGATATGTAAATTAAAGGCAGGAGTAACAGAAGAACAGAGACCCAGATTGTTACATGAATAATACTACTGTAACTCCGAACAATGAATTTCAGAGTTTTTCAGATGGCTTGTTCAGCCACCTTTATGCCAGTCATATAGGAAACTGTATCCTACATGTCCAGACTTTTAAAGTATCAATTTAGGACTTTCTGTTTCGGAAGCATTCCTGGTGCTCTCACACACTGGTGAGAGGAACATCAGAAAAATTCAACACAGACAACACTGGATGGGTGTAGAAGATGTAGTTGCTCACCTTTTATAGGCAAGTCGACTGAGAATGTCAAATCTAATGTTCTTTAAATTATGGAAATTGTCTTATGGCTGGAGAGGATGGCATATTCAGTGACAGGGACTTTTGTTTTCTTTTCATGTATGGTGCTGAAAATAATTGAGCAATGAAAAATCCTGTTTAGGACTGTAATAGCAATTAATCAAAACTGGGCATGTTATAAAATATGGCTTGGATGTTCATCCGATGCAAATCAGCTCTTGTTTGAAATCAATAAAGCTTTGGCAATTTATGCCAGCAAAGGCCTTGGCTCTTTTTCTTTTGAATGAATAATATACGCAAACTACTAATTTTTCTTCCTTATAATAAGTGCCAGATTTCAACCTGTTCATTCTCAAAGCTGTGGAACACAAGCCTCCCATAATTCAGTGCTTTCTAGGATGGGGTTTGTCACTGTCCATTTTTCTCTTCAGCATCACCCAGGTGAAGTAATGCAATTGTGAGTTTGGTCATGCTGCCAGTCTGAAATTAAAAGTTAAACAGGACTGGAATCTTTTCTTATCTATGCCTCCAAAAGTCTGGTGTAATGCTCGTGACGTCTTGAGTGTTACAGCAGTGTGAAATAATTCCTGCCTTTGGACATGGAAGAAAACAGCAGATTGGAGCTGATGCAGAGCTGTTTTTTGACAGAGATGGAGAAGTATTTTGTTGGACATTGTGCTGCAGCATTGTAGCAGCAGCACAGCAGATCCCAGCAGGGGACCTTCGAGAGTGGAAGGTAATTATATTGTAAACCAAAGCTGGCTTCATTCATTCACACACACCTTTCCACAAGTATGCACAAGCACCAAGAAATGTGTGTCCAGATCATCTGTCTGCCCTTGAAGCACCAAGATGCCGGTGTGTGGGCAGCCAGAAGGAGATTCCCTGTGGTCACACAGAGGACAAGAGGAACAGGTCAGTTCCTCCTATCATATTCACACATCTCCTCAAATCTTCTGGGTTCATCTTAGGTTGATGATTTTGGATATGCTTTTTTTTTAGTCCTCACAAACTGGTGGGAATTAGTCTCTGCATCCTGTCTTACTTATGAGACATCAGGATTTGCTCATTATCTTTTGTTTTCCAGCCTGGGTATCCTGAGAAAAAAACTAGGGATGTGCTGGGATCTTGATGAAATCCTGATCTAAGTGACATCAACACATGTCATTCTTCTAGCCCTTCTCCTGCCATTTGATCCTTCTGGTGCTCCCACACCCATACAGTTTTCTTCACACCAATGTAAAGATCTCTACTGTAATTCTCTAAAACATGGGACTTATGATGTTCTCCTAATATTTACTGTAGACTTTTGTAATGAACAGAGATGTCGAAAAATATGTTAACATGGGTGTTACAGAACTGATACGCAACTCTTTTAATAAATTGTAATTTTAAATGCCATATCATCAGTGGTGTACTGCTTCCCGCTAGGAGGAATGTTGCAATAGTAGGACTATTATGGGCTTGAAGACAAAGGTACATTAAGCTTGTTTCTTGCTTAATCCACAGTTCAGTATACCTCATAGCTTAGGTAATTGCTTTTAAGAAGCATTAACATAATCTGCATCTCCTCTTGTTCTTGGGACTGAATTAATCTCATCTAACTATAGACATCTGCAGTGCTGACATTTACTTTTGAGCTACCCACCCAAAGTTTTAGGTTGCTGGTGAAGAGAAATGGGCACTTCTAAGATGCAGTTGTTTTCAACTATTTTAGATGCTTGCTTTAGCACAAGAATAATAACTAAAAAATGTTTCTTTTTCCCCACTGATTATAAAGGAAGCCTATAGAGAGTAGCTCAAATATCGAAGTCCACATTTGGTTAGTAAATATCACCCTGAATGTCGGCTTTGTATAATAATGCCTACACAACTATCATTGTGACCATGTGTGAACAAAATAAGATTTTCCTGCTGCCCCAGAAGAGTCACATCAGTGATGGAACTATTTCTGGAATATAAAGAATTTGAATTGAAGTGTCTTTTCCATATGTGCAGGATGGAACAATTGACTTCCTTTAGGGTGTAATTAAATATATTTCCATTTAGTGCGGGGGGACCAAATCCATTTATGTAAGGGGAGAATTTGATACAGAATCTCAGTTTTTCATCTGACACACGAAAAAAGTCAATCACGTGTCTCTGCACACGAGAGCATTTTGTATTCAATTTGCTTCTTAATGATCACTAAACTGATAACTCGTTTAGCTCTTCTAGCAGCTGGAGATCAGCACCCATCGCAGCTATCAGTGGCAGTTGCATTGTAGTTGTTCTGTCTTTAGTGTTTCGGATTTCAGTGGTGAATGCCAGAGTTTTGAACTACTGACACTCTTGCTAGTCTAAAGGCTCAGATTTTAACTTTTCCAAATGACTGATGTCCATCTTTTCCATCACTGCTGTTAAGTTGTAATGGCTATGAAACTCCTGTTTGGGCATTGCAGCCAAGAATTACAGACACAGCTACTGACATATGTAAGTCCAGCCAGAATGGTGTGGGTCTTCCTAATGATGCATCTGACAGCTCCATACCGATTGAATATCATAGGGGGTCCAAAATAGTGCTGCATCCCTAAGGTTAGAAACTTGTATGCTGTTTCAGCTTCTTTTGAAATTTATAGATTAAAATACCAGACAGGTTGGGTTTTGTTGGGTTTTGTTGGATGGGCTTTTTTTTTTTAGATCTGTTTCAGTAAGGTAAAGGAGAAAGTAACTTGTCATGAATGGGATTCCCTTTGAATGACTTAATGCTCATTCGTCTACTGAAAGCCACCTTCTCTCCCCCCCAAAAAACCCCCCAAACCTCAAGCTCTTTTCAACATGTGTAATTGCTATTAAATCTGATCCAGATGTTAAGCAATAACAATCTGGTATTAAAAGCTCAGTGGAAACATTTCAGCAAAATGTAGTGAAGATGGTCACAAAGTTATATTGTCCGATGTTGCACGGCAAGTGCTGAAGCATTATGTAGTTTTTGACTGTAGCCCACACGTTAACAAACCAAGCCTGAAACTTCCTTTCTTCTGTTTTTTAAATGTTAGTTTCTTCATACAAAAGACCTTAGGAAGTCATCCGCTTACGATGTTTAAAGAGCTTGGCTACAGGAAGGACTCTTTGAAAAAGCTTGTAGGATCAGGAATGCTGGTGAATATTTACTGGCTTACAACAGCAGATGCAAATTAATAATCAGTTGCACAGCAACACAAAAGTAAAATTATTGCACAAAACTGCAATTAGTCCTTGAGATGTTCTTCTGTTCATAACGGGTTCTGCCAAAGCAGATAGAGAGGGGATCAGAAACAAGTGCTCCTTCAGAATAAGAGTTGACAGCAAAAGGAGAAATTCTAACATGTGCCATTTGAGGTGGGGACAAACTGAGTAAGAAGAGTTAAACTTATCCATAGGAAAAAAGCTCCTGGAAGCATGCTCAGACCCAAAACTGCTGCAGAATGAACTATGAAGTGAAAACACACAACCACACAGGATTTCAAGGGCAGTGTCCTGTGCTGGTGGCAGTGTGAACGGTATATTTGAAAGGCAAGCCTAGCAAAGACTGCTCAGTTTCTGGGGGAAGCTCTTTTTATTAAAAGAGCTGCTAATATCACTGCATGAAATAGGTTTGAGAACTGCTGATACAGCCTTTATGAAAAAGGATGAGAAAATGCTCCTCATAAATCCCATCATCCCAAGTCAGTATCATGCAAAGATGCTCTATGTAGATGAAAACAACATGGTTTGACTTCCTTGTCAGGAAGGTCTCCTGGATTTTTTAATTCCTCTCTCTTCAGAGAAGAACATGCTACATCTGCTGAGTGGGAACTTTTGCAAAGACTAGGGAGGAGGAGGTCCTTGGACTAACATTCTCAATAATGCTTCCCATCATATTGACTCTATTGGTCTAGTTTGCACCAAACCTGACAAAACACACCTTTTCTTGGTGCTGACTTGGGTCCCTGTTCAGCATCATTACTAACCTGAAAGCTATGGTTTGAGCTGTACCAGAGAATGCTGATTGCAGGTTCTGTTACATTATGTCAATACTCCTGTGTCATCAGTGCTACCCTTTCACACTGCTTATCATAATGGTCTCCCACCTGCTGTGGTCCGCACTGAAGATTTGCACACCTATGGTCAGGTCTTACTCTCCTTACGTACACAGTGCATTTGAGACAATGGCTCAGCAGCAGTATGTTGCAAGATCAAGCCCTGAAGTTTGAAATAACCTATGCCAAACCCCTAGTCAATGAAATCAACGTTATTAATACTATGGTTTCTACCATCTCTAACCAGAGGTCTGAAGAGCACACGTGGGATAGTGCAATACTTAATGATATCTGAATTCTGTCTGTGATGGATACAGCCCCAGAATGAATAAGGCAGAACTTATTCAGTATTCTCAGGCAGAAAATGTAATTGAAGCTAAGGACAAATGTTCCTTGACTTCAAGACATCTCTTTTAGAAGCTGTATCACGGCCTCCCTTCCGAACCCCTATCATTCTTAATTAGATCGCAGTGAATATTGATGGAGAACAGTATGAATATCTACATGGTGGTGCTTTATCAGAACCTCTCCGGATCTGTGCCTTCATTGCATTCAGATGCTTTCATGGGCTAGTGTGCAGAAAGAAAATGCATAGATTCTGTTTTGCTGCACATTTCATGTCAGAAATGCTGGGAACTTAGGCAGGGAGGGAAGGGGAATTCTTCATTCTGCAAATGGCCAATACAAGCTGCGTACATGATGTAAACTCTGTCCCATGCAGCAGTGTGACTTCAATAGCTGAAGGCTCTCTGCTGACTGTGCTCACAGGATTCACAGGCTTTACCAGCCTCGTTCAAAGGAGGGCTGAGCAGCATGGACAGTGACTTATAACACAGCAGTGGAGCTCCCACTCCAAAACACACACAGCCCTGAACCTCGGGCAATGGGGTGATTTACCTGCCCTACCTCAAGCAGCTGCAAGGTCAAAGACCAAATATGAATGAATCATTACAGGCTCCTTCTGCAGTGAGGGTGTGATTCATCTCACGCTAGCATGGACACTCTTAAACTAGCTCCCAGGACTCCAAAGTTTTGTCATTCACCTGCTTGCAGTGCTGCATATTTCCAGGACCCTGCTATTACATTCATTTGCAGTTTTTTTAACAATTTATTTCAAATGCTCAAAGATAGTTATCCCATAATATTAACTGCTGACAGATGTGGTAGTGATTCAAAGTTACTGCCAAGGCTCCCAAATGCTCAGGAAAGTGGAGACCCCAAAGAAAAGGTATTTCCATGTACAAATGGGCACTGAGTGATTTACACAAAGGCATTACATGATAGAAAAGCCAGTCAAAGTCCAATGTGACTCTCATTCAGTGAGTCTAGTGATGTTGTGCCTATTACCTGAAAGGAGGTTGTAGAGAGGTGGGAGATGGTCTCTTCAGCCAGGGGACAGGAGATAGGACAAGGAGAAATGGCACAAAGCTGTGCCAGAGCAGAGTCAGATTAGATGTTAGGAAAAAGTTTTTCACTGAAAGAGTTGTCAGGGCCTGGAACAGGCTGCCCAGGGAGGGGCTGAGTCACCGACCCTGGGTGTGTTTGAAAAAAGGGTAGCTGAGGTACTTAGCGATATGGTTTAGCATAGGACATGAACAGTTTGACTCGATGATCCTTAAGGTCTTTTCCAACCTTGGGATTCTGTGATTCTATTACAACAGGGTGCAGTTGCAAGAGGCAGGTGTTTACCACACACCTTCCCTTTCACTTCAGCGAAGTGTCTTGGGGCTGTATTGTGGCTGCTCCCTGGTTGCCCAAGCAGTCCATTGCATGGGTAATTCCTGCATTTGGTGCTTTGTCTCAAAGGCACTGGGAGCATTTTTCTGTCTCTGCTGTGTATGAAGCCAGGACCTAGAAGTTGTGGACAATAAGATAGGTTACCTGCCTGCTAGAGTGCCACTGTGCCACCTGCTTTTTGGCACTGTAGCAGTTACAATGGTGTATTCAGTGCCTCTATTAGGTGGTTTCAGCGTGACCCGGAGTGCTTTTTCACTTGAAAATCAATTACCAATAACAAAATGGCCTTTTCTTCCTCTGAGGATTTAAACACTCTCACATTAGAAAGCTGGTTTAATGGTTTAGCTGGTAATTATTACTCTTTTTCCTCACAGTGTGGTTTAGATCAACATTTCATTCCACAGTAGATCAACATTTCTTCCCACCCGTGAGCAGATGCTGTTGAGCACCGCAGCCTTCGCACACAGCAACAGTACCGCCAACTGCCTTTTGGGGGATCAAGTAACCGAGAAATGTTTACACAACAAATGAACATCAGAGCTATATATTATTTCCTAGTAAACAGAGACACAGTAACCTCACAACACTATAAATTGGTTTCTTAATAGCAAATAAACCAATCTCTCACTTTGTCAGTCAGCGGTGGAATCTGATATTCCCCGCACTCCAGCCCTGGTAATATTGTTTGTTATATACCCCCAGAGGCTGTTTCCACGCTGATTTAACAGGCATTAACATCAACCAAACTACTTGGCAAGTGACTCTGGAGATGCTTTATTGCCCAGCTCCCTGGTACTCTACTTAGGTACTAACACCATCCACTTTTAACCTTCTAATGACAGAGGGAATAAGTTGTGGAAAGTCTCTTTCCTAAAACAGGGAAGAGCTGACTTAATTGTGTTCCTTTTGGAGAAGAATGCCCAGAAGTTTGATGCCCAGAAATGGTGATGGTGGTGGTGGCAGCTAAGGGTTAGTGCTTGAGTAGGTCTACACTGTGAGAACTCTTAACAGATGCAAAGGAGTGATACTGGCCTCTGCCCACCATCATGATTGCCCAGAGCTCAGGGGACAGGAATATGACGGGCTGTAGCACTTCTTCTGTGTGATCAGCTCAGTGCTGGTGGCAGAAGCTTTCAGAAAACAGCTTCCTCTGGCCTTCTCCTTTCATGCTCTCCTTGCTGAGATCACAGACAAAAAAAGAGGTTGGGCAGACCTTAGTTTGGTGGATAACAGGTTGGCCATGAGTCAGCAGTGTGCCTGAGTGGCCAAGAAGGCCAATGGGATCCTGGGGTGCATCAAAAGGAGCATGGCCAACAGGTCAAAGGAGGTGATCCTCCCCCTCTACTCTGCCCTGTTCAGGCCCTACCTGGAGTATTGTGTCCAGTTCTGGGCTCCCTGGTATGAAAAAGACGGGGATCTCCTGGAGAGAGTCCAGCAGAGGCTACGAAGATAATTAAGGGCCTAGAGCATTTTCCCTACAAGGAAAGGCTGGATGAACTGGGGCTGTTCAGCCTGGAGAAAAGAAGACTGAAAGGGGATCTGATCAATGTTTATAAATATCTGAAGGGTGGGACACAGGGGGAAATGGCCTCAAGTTGGAGGATAGGAAGTTTGAAGAACTTTTTCACAGTGAGGGTGACAGAGCACTGGGACAGGCTGCGCCGGGGGGGTTGTGGAGGCTCTTTCTCTGGAGATATTCAAGACCTGTCTGGATGCCTACCTGTGTGACCTGTCCTAGGGAACCTGCTTTGGCAGGGGGGTTGGACTCAATGATCTCTGGAGCTTCCTTCCAGCCCCTCTGATTCTGTGATTCCATGAATCTGTAATAGGGTTTGCAGTGTGAATCCTTGTTCCAGAGCACATTTCCCAAGGCACCAGGAGACTGCAGCCCTCCAGCTCCCACGCATCAGCAGTGCTGGGTGGAAAAATACTCTGCATCATGAGAAGCAGGGGGTATTATGTCAAGGTGTCATGGCTGTTTAAGAGGAAGACAGAAACCTAATCTAAAGGAAAATGGAGGCTTATGGATAGAAGGAGGAGAAAAGATTTCAGTATAGGGCTTGACTACACCAATATAGACACATCCCTTTTATGATCGAAGAAAAGAAACAAAGATGTCTTTGAGCTATTATAAAATGAAAAAGGGGGACTGTGGCCTCACAGAAACCTGAAATAAAGCTCCAATCTGTGCTAAGAAACATTTCTGTGAGTGTACATATGGAAAGAGCCTTTGCCATTAATGCCAGAGCACATGTCCTCCTGAGGGCCCAGCTGTGATGGGAGGAGATTACCTCCACCGTCATTCCCCTTGCTGTTGACTGTTGTTCCTGTAGTTCTGCTTTTGTGAAATGATTGCTGTTAAGCAAAAGGAGCTGGGTTAGAATAAACTGAAATATCCACAATTGGTGCTGCCACAACGGAAATTGGAAAATGCCATATAAACTGCTCAAGTGAAGGTTGGAGAGAGTCACATCCAAAGGGTCTGTGGCAATATGCAGCCACGGTGGCATTGTTTGTGGGGAAGCATTGGAAGATTAGCTGAGAAATGTGTACTCCATGGTAGAAAGGCTGGTGGAGGGGAAAACTGGCTAAAAATATAGAGTATCCGTGTTGTTTGGTCTCCTCACCTCTTCCCCCGTGTTCTCTTTGTGCTTCCTTCCCAGCCCCTCTCTCTGTTATAACCTCTCCTCTTCCTGCTTATCAATACATGTCTCTGTGCTTTGAAATCCCTAAATTAATTTTCTTTCTTTACTCCTTCCTCTCTCTGAGGAAAGTAATCTCTTGTGTCTTCCCAAGTTACCTAAATTTCCTCTGTTAAAAGGAGCTATTACAAGAAAGACCTTTATTTTTTAATTACTTATAATTTGTTTTGCAAAGTCAGAGTGCAGCTCTATAAATAACAGCAGAGTTCAAAGACAATGACTGCATTCAAAACTAACCTGGCTGGAGAATCCGGGTATATTGCTTGGGGAAAAAAGGGAGAAAAAGAGGGAAATCTGGTTTTGTCTAAATATGTCCTTTAATTAAATTAAGTTGTAAGTCTATCACAGACAGTTCCAGCAAGTGGTACATATGGGGACTTCTAGAATTTTGGAAATCAAGTGCTTGATTTGACCAGGAAATTTTCCCTCATGGTATTCCTTCATCACACCAATAGATGGCAATCCGCCTTCACGTCCCTTCCCTTCTCAGAAGTGAACTAAAGGTGAGGAGGAAAGGGAGAAAACAATTTTTCTCAAATGCTTTTTCCCTTTTATGTGTCAGAGTTTCAAAGCTAAATGTTCAAATGCCCTGGAAATGAGAAATTATCTGAAAACTAGTACACTGCACGCTACCACAGCACAAATTACCCCATGCTGTCCTGTCAGATTTAATCTGCCTGAATCATTTTTGGAAGGGATGATATGGGATTTAGTTACCATGTGAGCTAGTAAACTGAGATTAGCACTGTTCCTGATACTATTGCATATTTTAATCTATGATTGAGTTTATTACCTGACTTCTACATTGTGAAATCTTCAATAGATACAAAAAAGATTAGGGAAAAAAAAAAAGGAGAAATCTCAAGTCATACAAAAGATCCTCGATCTTCCCATCTGATTCTGCTCTGTGCTACAGTACTGTAATTCAACAATAGTACCAAGAAAATACCTCAGTGTCAGGTTAGCAGATGTGATGGTAAAATTAAACCCTGGCTGCTTTGCCTGATCATTCTTTTCTGATTGTGGGAGCATTTGTGGAGTTTGGAGCTAGTTTTTCTCGTTCTGATGGCTTCAGCTTTGCTTAGAGCATCAGACTGTTGAATTAATTTAACCTTTGTACTCCATTTATTTATTCAGACCCCACCACTACATCCACAGAGTCCGGGAGCATACAAGATTTTTTTTAAGGAGGTATTTCCTACAAAAGCTAATCTCAGTGCTTCAGATTTGGTTAAAAAATAAACCAAAATGGTTGTCTTTGCCCTGACTGTGCCATTCTCTCCACCCAGGAGGAGGCTGCGGGCAGCAAGTTCAGTACTTACGGAAAATAATATTTATTTCATCCAAATTGTCTTGTTGATGTAGGGTGCCCCTCTCCCTTTATGCAGAAAACCACTAAATGGGGGTAGCAGTTGGTCTCTGTGGTCTGACAGCTGTTGCATTTCACCCACCGACTCCTGGTTCATCCACAGCCCTTCTCCTATCCTTCCCTCATAGCACACATCTTCACATCACCTGCTTCCCTCCTACAGCATTTGCACCAGGCTCTGGCTTTCTGAAAATGTGGGGGCACCTCTCATTTGGTCTGGCACCATCTGGCAACCCAAGGCTACTTGAAAAGGAATCATGTATTCCAACACTACGTACTTGTTTCTGTTGAGTTCTTGGCATCCTGTAATTTATTCTGTCCTTCCTTTCGCTGGCAACTGGAACACTGCTAGTCAGTAAACATGCTTTAATTGGAGCCATTGTCAACTAGAGAATACAGGTAGTGCTTAAAATAAATTGCACAGTGTGAAACCAGAGGTTTCTTATGCAGCCCTCCTCTTTACCAAAAATGGTGCCTTGTGTATAAAGAATAGCTACCATTTAGTATGCAAGTATTTGGGTTTTTAGGGCGCTCCTAGCTGTTGAATAGAGGAGAGGGCATTTGGGATGCGAATAGCAGCGTTGAGGAAGGTAGAACATCGAGCTGAAAGAAAATGAAGTTTCACTCACTGTTTACCCATTCTTAAGGTTTCCCAGTGTCAACGCCTTGTCCTTCCTGGGGACAGGGTGGCCTCGACCCTTCGAGGCACAGAAAACAGCATAAAGTACTTGCACCGTTCACCACCTTTCACGGTGTTTCTGCTCTGAATGTGTGCTGCCATTTTACATAGGTGTTTTGCATATTTACTGCCAGTCAGAGATTAGGTGGTTTCATAGTGGGACATCCATTCACATCCAGAAGGAATATTATTCTGCCTCTTCGCCTTTTATGAAGCTTTTCCCTCTAATTAAAAAGCAAAATCCCCCCCAAAAGCCCTGACCACAGTTAAGGATTATGTGAAGTGGGGAGAGAACACACAAAACCTGGCCTTCAGCTTCAGAGACGAATCGCCATAATCCGAAGCCGATGCCAGATGAACTGCTGAAGGGTTGTTATTTAAGCCTTGACACCATTACCTTTCATCTTTGACCTGAAGGGATTGATTACCTACTTCTGGAGTATTAATGAATTTGCTGAGCTTCTTTGCAGCAAAACCGTGGGCATGAGCTTCCTCTTGCCTGGAAGAATGAAGGAGAATTCTCTGAGTGTGTTTTCATGGCTCCAGTTTAAGTGCTGATATGGGGAATTTTGGCATCTCTGCAGTGAACAGGGGCAGGGTCTGTGCTTAATACATTTCCTTCCCCAAACATGCGGGGTGAGTGGTGTGCCTGTGTGCATGTGTGTGTGTGAAATGCAAGGAGGGAATGAGAAATAGGGGAAAACATGCTAATCTTATTTTTGCTGCTTTCAGAAACACATTTGTTAACACAGCTAATAAATATTAACCAGACACAAGCCTCCATGCGGCACTCGGCCAGGTCCCAAGTAGATCCATAGCACTCTGATCCATGCAGAGGAGCGTCAGCTGCATTAATGGCAGCATTTTCCCGACGCACACAAATTAATCAAGCATGTTATGGAAGTTAATGGGTATAAAATTAATAGGGTATTTTTGTTACCTTTGGTAGATATTTCTGGATAACCTAGAGTGCTTATTCCTGGAGCTGGAAACAAAGTCCAAAGACTGACAAGTCAGTAGTTGTCTTTTTATTCATTTTCAATGAACTTTTGAGCCAGATCTAGTAGCATGAGCACAGCAGAGAAATGTGGCACTGGGTGCAGTCACAAGACTCAGATTTAAAGTCATGCTGCTCAGCTGCATATGGTTCACTTCACCCGCCATGCCTCAGTTTCCCCCAGCAGCTACTTCCTTCTCACTTCAGGGTGGAATTGGCTCTTCCCAGTAGGGATTTGCTGAACCCCAGTCATGAGGGGTATGTGGACATTCTGTGAGGCGATCAGGGATACTGTAACGCAGAATGTCAGGCTCTGACTTGTAATCACAGGTTAGGAAGTTCCTGGACAGCACTCAGAGCCCAGTAAGCGTTTCTGTCATCCACGCTCCCTGTTCTGATTCACTGTGGACCTTTGGCATCTCCCCTGCTTCAGTTCTGGATCTTTTCTGATCACTGATTGTCAGTCCCCAAAGGACTAGATACAAGCAGTTTTCAAAACGAATGCCAAAAGCATCAGTTCATGCAATGTTAGCTTCAGTGTATGAGTGTACTCGGCATTGGTGAGCCTGCACCTTGAGTGCTGTGTCCAGTTCTGGGCTCCTCACCATAAGAAGGACATTGAAGTCCTCAAGCAACTGCAGAGAAGAACAACCAGGTTGGGGAAGGGGCTGGAGGGCAAATCCTATGAGGAGCAGCTGAGGGAGCTGGGGATGTTTAGTCTGGAGAAGAGGAGACTGAGGGGGGACCTTACCACCACCTACAACTACCTGAAAAGAGGATGTAGAGAGGTGGGAGATGGTCTCTTCAGCCAGGGGACAGGAGATAGGACAAGGGGAAATGGCACAAAGCTGTGCCAGAGCAGGGTCAGATTAGATGTTAGGAAAAAGTTTTTCACTGAAAGAGTTGTCAGGGCCTGGAACAGGCTGCTCAGGGAGGGGCTGAGTCACCGACCCTGGATGTGTTTGAAAAAAGGGTAGATGAGGTACTTAGGGATATGGTTTAGCATAGGACAGGAACAGTTGGACTTAATGATCTTTAAAAGTCTTTTCCAACCTTGTGATTCTGTGAGTGCTCTCCACATGCTGCTAGCTCAGCCATGCTGCGTGTCCTGTTTACTTCATAGTGTGCTTGCACACTTAGTGAATCAGTATGAAAAGGGAAAGCTGGCTTAAGGCATGCAACATCACCAGTCATCTGGGAAAAGTTACCTTGCTAATTTTCAGTTGTTCAGCAGTCCGAGCTCTTGAGGAAAAGCATCCAGAGATTTATCTCTGCCAAAGGATATGGCCTTTGGTGAACTGAGAAACACAGCATGCAGTTTGTGTCTTAAACTGGCTGTTGCATTGCTTGTTATCTTTATGCAAATATTCTCTGGCGTAGTGTGAGAAACCAGGGAGGCTCACATACAAACTCACCGGGATTGTATCGGTTCATCTCCTAAAGAAATGCATACTTCCACACAAGCACAGATTTTCCCATTGTGGAGGAACAGGAAGAATTCCTGTATCATATTGGAATGACTTACCACTAGTTGGAAGCTACATCTTCTACTGGCAGGGGTGATGGAGGCCATGATTGGTCCCAAAAGTGGAAAAGGGATTTATTCAGAGTCGTCCCTCCTATCAGCACATCTTGGTTTAGCCAAGGGTCTGTACACAGGGGGCACAGGAAAGACAGAGTCATATTAGTTCTGTCCTTAGTCGAAGCTGAGACCACCAACGTTAAAATGTCACAGCATTTTTTTCTGCAGCATTGCCCTGGGCAGAGCTGTTTCTGTGCATCCCCCAGATGTAGGTTTCCATAACACAGCATGTTGCGATGTCTTTAACATGTTGCCTTTCATTCTTCTGGGTTTATAGTATTCCTGGGCTTGGGGAAAAAAGTCCCTTTAAGGAAGAAAGCTCTATAAAGAAGAAATAAAGTAATGATCCCCTAGGAACCAGAAGGGAAATACAGGATCCATTGCAAGCCCTAAGAAGGGATTATGTAAATCAAACTCTTTTTTTTTTTTCTTCTTTCATTTTTTTCTGGGAAGGAGAGAGGGAGCAATTCAAGGGAGCTGGTACAAGAGCTTCTGAGAAAGGAAGCATCCTCCTGTCATGCTGAGGGCAAGCACCTTTATTTCATACTGTCCCTTCAATGCTCTTCACAACTGCCTGAGACCTCTTGTGTCAGCACTAGATTAAAATTTATTGAGAGTTTGGACACACTGAATATGCCTTCATTTTCCCCAGCGCTTTCATGGCTCTGTACAGTACATTCTTCCTCTCCAGCCTTTAAATCCACTTCTGCTCCCCTTCAGGAAGCCTCTGGTACTTTCACAGAATCTCTGGTGGATTTTCCCAATCTACTTTGGCTGTTTTTCTCAGAAAGACTGCCTCTTGCATTAGTAGCTCTCTCCCCAGGCTCCAGTGAGTAAACTTAAGATGGCAGTTTATGTCCAGATAATTTTGCAAAAGGGTCTAATTTACATAAACCTCTTCTGCCTGAGCAGCAGGACTCTCAAGCATTCCAGCAAGGCAGGAAATATTTCAGTAATGGAGATGGGATGCACAATTTATTGTTGGTTCATATTTTTATTTTACTAAGAGTATCTGATACTTCCTGTAATAGACTTTGTAAGATTTGCCTGAAAGTGTAGCACTTGGGGACAGGCATGTTCCCAGATCTGAAAACACTGAATGTGTCCTTGTGCTCTTCTTAGTGCCCTGTGCCTTAGCAGCCCTCAGGTTCCTGCAAACCTGGACTATGATACCGAGCGTGGACACAGAGGGAGCAGAATTACTGTGTCTGGGCAAGGAGAATGATGGAGAACGGGTGAAAATACAACCCCCAAGTTTATGGATTTGAATTAGAGGGCAAAGAGCGGGTCTCTGGTGCACTAGAGGTGAGATGGGAATGCCTTGGACAAGGATGCAACTGGGAGGGATCTGGGACAGTTGGAGAAAGAAGCCTGGAGCAGGAGAAGGAGCAGGGAGTTGAAGAACTGGACATGGATGATGACTGATGTCTGGGATCGGGATGAGGAAACTGGTGTGGCATGAGTGAGGAGAAGGGATGAAGATGAACCACGTGGAATGGGATGAAGAGCAAAATGAGAGAGGGGTAATGTGAGTCAGGCTGTGGGCAGGCAAAGGGAAAGGCAGACACTTCTGCATTCACTAACTGCTTGCCCTCCCGCACCGGGCAGGAGCACAGGCTGGGGTTTCCAACCCATGTTTCTCTGTTCTTTACACATGTGAAGGCTTCCAGCAAAGCATCTTCTCCCCTCTCCATGCTGATCCATGACAATTAGCTGTTGCTATCACTTACTGCATGTTGTGGTTGGAGTTGTACACTTCCCTTGAAAGAAAGAAGCAGCAATAAATTTTATTGATACAAGACAGTGAGTTGGCAAAGTTAAATGGCAAATGTGACAGTGGTTTAGCAAGATTTGATGGCTAGGTACACTTGTTTATTTACTGCATAGAGGGCTGGGTCAGGACAAAACTGTCAGGGAGATCCTTCTGTTTGGTCAGGAAGTTCAGAGAGGAGCCCCTTGCTTTCTAAACTCCTTCTCAGATGTGAGTTTAGGCATGGCTGGATCCAACCCTAGTCTCAGACTTGGTCAATGGTTTGTGTCTAAAGGATTATATGTGCACAATCAATCCTTTATATCACTTAGCTAAGAATTTTCAAAGCATAACATGCTATTAGTGACTTACCTGTTGCAGCAAGGAATTTTTCAACCTGGAGGACTAACCTTGAGGGGTGTCCCTACTTAACAGGAGATCCTGGCACGTAGTCAGGATCTCCTGCTATGCAGGAGAGCTCCAAGGGCTCTTGGCTGCTCACTGTTTATGGACCTAAGATGATTGACTCATAGACATATTTCCATACTGACCACCAATGTTAATTTCTTCTAAATTTGGCTTGAGTTGACCAGCACTGTGGTTAGGTGGGAATATTGCTCAAATTACTCATTGGCTGTTGTGTCAGTATCTGTCTCCGAATCCACTTTGATACAGATGTAGACATCATGACCAGATGCCTCCATTACCACCACCACTGCTGGTGATCGCTTGAGTGGGGCTACAGGAAATAAAGGTCAGGTTGGGGGGCGGGGGGAGCACACTGTCGCACCCCATTAGTTTGAATTGGTTGAAAGCTATTTGGTATACCTGCAGGATGCAGCCTGGCTTGAGCTCTATAACCGACGCCGTGTGATAGAAAAGCATCTGGCTTTTCTGATTGTGCTGTTTGCCTGCATGTTGCAGCAAGAAATACTTTCCCCAGATTCTGTTCCTTCATTTGCACATTTCACATTAATCTCTTGGCCATTCTTACAAGCTGAATCTATTCTGTTTATTTAGCTGTATAAATGTCTGATATAAAATCTCATTAACCCAACAATTACCTTTGACACCAGAGATGAAAAAGGTCTCTTTGCCATGTAAATTGGGAAATCACACAAAGTAACTTCCTGTTCTGAGAGGGCACAGTTTTGAATGGCATTCAAAATGTAGAGAATCTGTTAAAGTCAGGTGGAGTATGACTTGAGAGCAGCCCTGAGGAGAAGGATTTTGGGGTGTCCATTCATGAGAAACTCAACATGAGCCAGCAATGTGCACTTGCAGCCCGAAAGGCCAACTAGGTCTTGGGTTGCACTAAGAGAATGACCAGCAAGCCAAGGGAGGTGATTCTGCCCTTCTGCTCTGTTCTTGTGAGACCCCTCCTGGAGTACTGTGTCCAGTTCTGGAGTCCCCAACATAAGAAAGATAAGAATCTGTTGGAGCGGGTTTAGAGGAGGGCCACAAAGATGATCAGAGGGCTGGACCACCTTCCCAACAAACACAGGATGAGAGAGTTGGGCTTGTTCAGCCTGGAGAAGAGAAGGCTCTGGGAAGACCTTAGAGCAGCCTTCCAGTACCTGAAAGACCCTACAGGAAAGTTGGGGAGGGACTGTTTTCAAGGGCATGGAGTGATAGGGGGAATGGCCTTAAACTGAAGAAGGGGAGATTTTGATTAGCTATAAGGAAGAAATTCTTCCCTGTGAGTGTGATGAGGCCCTGGCACATGTTTCCCAGAGGAGCTGCGGCTGCCCCTGGATCCCTGGCAGGGTTCAAGGCCAGGTGAGATGGGACTTTGGGCACCCTGGGCTAATGGAGGGTGTCCCTGCCCTTGGTAGGGGGTTGGAACTAGATGGGGTTTGGAGGTCCCTTCCAACCCAAACCATTTGGTGATTCTATGAATATTTCTGCATTGGGCATGGTTCATATTGGACTGCCTGGATACAACCAGCCATAGTATTTTATTACAATTTCTCATAATAAAGATGTCCCTATGCATCATATGAAGACCAAAAGCCCAGTCACAACACTAATCATTCAATTTGATTCTTTCAGATCTGCCTGTATGATATTTCTTTGGAAAACAGCAAAAAGAACAAGAAGAACATGGACTGATCATCATAGGAAAGGAAACTAGGAAGGTGAGTTCATTCTTTGCAGTACTCCCATCAGGGTACTTTTTGTTTTCAATCCCCATTATTAATCAGTATTAAGCACTATTAATGCAAAAAATTATTCACAGTGCCAGAAGTTTAGATTTGGGTCTTGATTCCCTCCTCCACTTCTCCTGTATTCCCTCTGATGTGGTGAAAAGACTGTGTTTAGTGAGTGTGCTTGAAGCCCAAGTCCTTTTCATAGCCAGCACTGATCAGGTGCTTTTGCTGTTTGGAAAGTTTTGCCAGAACCTTTCTGAAGCAACAGGCATCGACATCTTCAATGTTTGGTTTCCCAGTCCCTCAGGTCCTTTCACAAGTATTATCCAAACAGAGTATTGTTTGGAAGTGGGAGCCTTTTCAATGGGCTGTGTTTGTTCAGAGAACCTGTGTAAGCTAACATGAAAGTGTGTGTGTACAGAAGAAAGAGTTTTGTGTGATTTTTCTGTTCATGTAGTTGTGTTGTAGCATTCTTTCATCATAAATGGAGATATGCAGTATTTCCCACACAGTAGGGAAAAAGAAGAAAGAACAAAAATATTTCAAACCAAAATGCTAGGGTCTTTTTTACTCAGGTGTACTTCTTTTATGGTACAGCATCTTTTCTAATTCTACTGGGCTGTTCTGGCCATCCAGGTCACCAACAGCCTCATTAAAGTGCATAGGTAGAGTATGCTCAGAGTGAAAACTATAAATGGTAGAAAGAACACATTGTAATTAACTGTAGCATGCATCTCAATCTGGGTAGATGTGGGGTTTTTTAATATTTAAATTACAGTTAAACACTCCAGCAAAGATGAGCAGAAAGCAGAAGTAGAGCGAAGCAAAATAATGATGTGATTAATATTCACACTATAAAGAATTCACTTTTCCCATCTGTCAGAGATCACTGCATTTTCCATACCTATCTGTCCATAAATCAGCAGCAGACTGACAATTTGTAAAAAAATTAGTCTTTTATTCAGAGAACAGCACTTCTTTTCATGTTTTAGCTTGTCTGTTATTTTTGTTTTACAAATGTGGCTATTGTCCATAACTCTTTCCTGATTTTTTTTGTACAAATGTATTTTCAGCCTCAACCAGAAAGTGTTTGTACAAGATTGTTTTATTAAGTACAGTAGATCTTGACTGTTGAATGCACATCTAATTTCTGCTGAAAGCAGAGGGATTTACAGCAATGAGCTTTAAAGATGTTTCTCCTCTCTGCCCTGGATCACTTGCTTAATCTCTACAAACTATATGGCTTTTGCTAGAGTAATTTCTTTGATCACTACACAAATCTTTTTGATTAAACAAATGTGTTCTGAGCCCAGAAGTCCTTTATTGCAAACATTTATACTGTTGTCCCCCTGACCTGAGCAGTTAGCATTTGGGGCCCAGCCAGGTTGTTTCCATTAAGAGGAGAAATTGATGACAGGAATTGGACTTTTTTTTTTTTTTTGGTGCTGTCCTGCTTATTTACAACAAATATGCATAAAGTTATGCTGCCCTGAGCCTGGCAGAAACCACTAGAGGCAGCTTTTGAACACAGATTAGAAACCCAATACCTCAGGTGCCTTCAACTTTGTCCCTCTCTCTGGGCCACACACACCAAAGCGTTTCATTTGTATTTTATCATAGATTCATAGAATCCAAGACCAGTTAGGGTTGGAAGGGACCTCAAAGCCCACCTAGTTCCAACCCTCTGCCATGGGCAGGGACAACCTCCACTAGCCCAGGGTGCCAAAGCCCCATCCAACCTGGCCTTGAACCCTGCCAGGGATCCAGGGGCAGACACAGCTTCTCTGGGCATCCTGTGCCGAGGCCTCACCGCCCTCACCGGGTCAGAATTTCTTCCTTATACATAGTCTAAATCTACTTTTTTCCAATTTGTAGCCATTACCCCTCATCCTGTTGTCACATGCCCTTCTAAATCATCCCTTCCCGTCTTTCCTGTAGCCCCTTCAGGTACTGGAAGCTGCTCTAAGGTCTCCCCGGAGCCTTCTCTTCTCCAGGCTGAACAAGCCCAACTCTCTCACAGTGTCCATTGCTGTGCATGGTTGGATTTTGCCTACCTCCTTAGGTACCAAGATGTGTGTCTGCAACCACTGTCCTGCTGCCTTTGGGGCCAGAGTAAGCCTGCACACATCAGCCATGCTGAAGCTCTCTCTCTCACTTCGCTTGGCTGTCTGCTACTGCTGCCACCAGGTACTTTCTTCCATAACAGAACGTGATTTCCTCCCCCGTAGATGAAAGAACAGTATTTAACTAATGCCCTGGTAATTGGCAGCAGCTGATAACCTTGTACTGACATAACATAAATTCGCTATCACTCACACAAAGTTATTGCGTGCATAAAAATCAATGCCAAAAGAAAACAGAAGCTGTGAATCGAGACTGATGTTTTTTGATTCTGTTTGAATTTGCAGGTAAAGGTAATTGCAATTATATTTAGTTTAAAGATGCTGTTTATACAATGGCAAAATATTATGCTTTTCTAAAATAAATCTGTTTTAGAAAACAAACTCTTTCCCTGGGTAGGATCTGGTAGAATTATTTTGGTTTGGGTTGGTTCAGCCCAGGTAAAATTGTTTTATTCTGTTGTGCTGCCTCAGAAGATTTAGCTTGCTCTGTTTAGCAAATTGTTATCCAGAGTTCCCACTTTGTGCATTGGTCCATGAGACTGCAGTTTGGGATGCTATCACCCCTGATGATCTAGAGGCCTCCGAAGAATGGTTTTCTTCTTTCACAAGACAAAATGTATTTTCTTTGGAGTATGCTCTATATTTCAAGGTAGAAATAATCTGACTCTGGCGCATCGTAAAAGATGATAAAACAATCCAAGTTGTGAAAGGGAATGTGGGCATCACTCTCCTGAGATCTAATGCCTGTGCAGTGAGGTGTTATAATGAAAAAGTCCTACGGGTGTATTAAACTAATTCCAAACTAACCATATGAGATCACATCAGTAATCAACGGTGAAGCTGTTGAACTGAACTTCAGACAAAATATTTTATTCCAGATGACAATGTCAAAAGAAAAAAAATAAAAATTGTATAAAAATGTTCTTAATTCAAACTTTTCGTCAGCATGCAGCTCAAAAAACTGCTGGAATGCCTGTTTCTCCTTCAAGATGAATTCCAAATTTTGTTCACCTCTGAGTGTAATCCATTATTTGCAGAAACAGCCGCCTTGGCTGTCTATACTGCAGCTTATTTTTATATTTAATGTTGACCTAAAGTGCTGATGAAATAAAAGTTTTGGAGGAGTCTATGAACTGCTACCCCATTTTTTTCCTAACCTCTAAATTCTCAATTTGGACCCCATCTTTCAGGAAGTTTGTATGGACACTAGTTTCTCTTTAAGACTTTTGGATATTAACAATTTTATAACTTACATTATGATGCATTCCATAGCTCTTTCTCTTTTATGTGTCTTTCCACTCTTGTGGCTTTCAACTTCTTTCAGTTTTGAACTCCTAAGATTTTTTTTCTGTGGAAGTGTAGAACTCTGTATATTCCAGACTTCTGACAAAAGCCTTTTATTCCTTAGTTACCCTCTACAGATCCCTTAGAAATTTTCCAGGGGCTGCCAGAGTGAAAAAACACAGATCTGTTGTCATACCCATATCCATCGAAGTGTCCTTTTCTCTTTCCCTATTGCATATGCACACTTTTACTTATAGTATGTAATCTTGACAAATGCAAAGTTTGTCTCTGACCAAGGGATTCTCAAAGAAAAGCCTTTGCCATGATTACCCTTTTCAGCTTTTATTGACTTTTAGTCTTGAGAGATTTCCTGCTGAAGACTACTGAGGTCTTGTGCTACTTAGAAAAAGAAGCAGAAGAAGAAAAAGCTCCTTTTTTTAAATCAAAAGAAAAAGCAAACTTTCAGCAGTCAAAGTTTCCAAGGCAGTCTGAGCACCAGGAGACTAGACATTGCTCAGAACCAGTAGGCTCAGTTTCCAATTCTCCTTTACACTATTGTCATCAGTCCCAACACTCCTCCAGTACCACAGTTGTTTTTGACACAGCTACAAGGTCTTTACACTTTCATTAATATTAAGAGATTCTTGAGCTCTTGAACCCAATGTCATACTGTGAGGACTCTGCCTAGACACCTGCCTGAATCAAGACCACACTGAAGAAATACTGACCTCTCCTTTGTGTCCATGTCAGGTATCTCAGCAGTAGAACTTCAAAGTGCTTGCGAGACCTCTAATGGTGCACATGGTGCTATGTATTACAGAAATAACCAGAAATCAGACAAGAGAGATTGAAAATATATAGTTAGGAATGGTACGTTTGTGTATTTGTTGTAAAAAGTTATATGAGCTATGACTGTGCCCTTGTGTCTCCTTTGCCTTGATTTTTTACTGTGTGAACAGCAAAAGATCCCAAAGGCCACAAATAACCTGGCTTTTTACACCTGTTTTATGGAGAATCCTTTGAAATGGTGCAGTACATGATGTGCAGGTTGGTTTTGTGGGCTTGTAAGGACTTCTGTTATCTCTTTTGTGTCTCTCCTCACAGAAGGGTACTACCATACTGGTTGACAAGGAAAGCACTTGAAACAAACTCCATGTACCTGTTCCACTTATTTTAGTATAGCAGAGGGTATGCTCCTATCTGTAATTCCAAGATCTGCCTGGACCCTTGGTATCCCTCATTCAGTCTATTGATATCCTCCACAGAATGACCTTATTGCTGATCACAATGCTCTTTCTTTCTGAATATAAGAAAGTCCTTAACTCTGAACTGGCTTCCCAAACAATGGCAAGAAGCTTTAAGACAATGGCTGCCATTCATTGTTGCCATCGGGAGTAGTCCAACTGGCTAAAAGGGAACTTTAGGAAGGTATATAGCTCCCCAGGTGCAGAGAGTATCTCAAGGCACCGCATGAGCTCTGCTGCTTATTCACTTTGCCTAAGATTACGGGAGCAGTTTGGGACAAGATGGTGTCAGCAAACTTTTAAAAAGCAGGAGAAATCAAGATCCAGGCATGTGTGATTATGGTGGCCGTGACTCCTTGACTTCTTTGAATCATGGATGTTGCATGGAGTAGTCATCAGACCCCACAGACAGTGGCTACGAGGCAAGTTCTGATCAAGGAGAGTACAGACTGTCTTTGCACTGGCTCAGGAATCTTCAATTTTGCAAAATGGAAATATGAAAAATTAAATGGGAAGAAATCCAGATTTGAAGCTCTCAGGAGGGAATTGCAGAAGAACTGATCTGTTTTTAAAAGCCTTAAATCCCCTGAAGCTTCTGATTAATTTATTGAAAAAGTGTTCATAAAAGATGTAACTGAACCCGAATTTGTTGCATTGGTAAAGAACGTATTCAGGTTGAAAAGCCCAGGGCTCTGCCCTGCCAGCACGGAGAGAGCATTTCAGCTGTCATACGAGTAGGCACCTGTCACTCCCATTAGGGCAGGAGCAGTGTGATTTCTGGCCTAATTTCTAAAGCATTGGTGATATTGAATGGAGATCTGGGTGCTCAGACACTCTGCAAACCAGGACCCAAAACTACAAACGCTGCTTCTTTTTCTCTGCCCCTGTGAAAGCCTCAAGGAACTTGAAGTCATGCCAAAGTCTATCTCTGTTCCCCAGGCTTTTTTGCACTGTGACGGGCTGATCCTCACACATTTGCATGATGGTCTGACCCACTTTGAACAAAGTTATATGCTGATCAGTGAAAACCAAAATACTCCTCCCTGGGTTTTGGATTATTATTCAAAAGGAAAGGAGTCCCAGAGCAGCATGCTATGTTCTCTGCTTGCATGACAACACCTGTTAACAGCCAAGCTATAGTAAAGCAGACATGGAGAAAAAGGAGTCTGCCTTATGTTACAAAGACTTTCTCCAGGCGTCCAGCTTAGTACTGTCCAGTACCCCACTGTGGCAAGAGCTGTGAGATGTGAGTTCTACGCATGAAAAGGAAGTTTACTCTTCAGTTATACTGCTTTAGCAGGGTGTCAGGGCTGTGCAGCCCCAGTACACTTAAGACATTGATTCCTTGGGAGGTCCAACAGCTCCTCCTGGCTTGTCACCTGCAGGGATGAGACAGTAAGATAGTGGAAAATGTGAGGTAACAAGTTAATCCTCATAGTTAGGTGTTTGGCTGTCACAGGAGCTCTCCAGGACAAATCTAGACATTCCACAGCTCATGTCCTGCAGTGTCTAGTCCACTTTGTACACCTAAAGGAGTTAACTATCATCCTGAGTGCAGTATCCCAGAGACTCCCCTAGATGTTTCTGCTCTAGAAGTGATGAAGTTTTACAACTGAAACTACTCCTGCAGAAACCGTTAAAGAGGCATGCAGTCTAGATAGATTATGTGTGGGGCTGGTCACATAGGCCTGCGGCCAGCATGGTTATAAGAACTGATCAGAACAGCGGTTTGGGTGCCTCTCTCAGTCCAGCTGAAGATGCTACTACAGACACCAAGTACTCTTGCAATGGAAACTACTGCCACCATTGGTCAGAAACCTGCTGTGGCCTTGGGAGATTTTATTTCCTATATAAGCATCATCATGTTCCAAGGTTCCCCCAGATTATTGTTTTCTTTTAACAAAGACAGTCCTGAGCATCTGTGTGACATCTTGCCCCTTGTACTGTGGCATGTGGGAGGGGAGGGATGCCAGCGTGAGCCTGGGGCCACTGATGATAACTGCATAGCCAAGACTCCAACTGGCACTGCAGCTGGTGGGATCTCCCCCTCATAACCGGTCTGCTCAGGATTCATTGACCTTATGGGCACCTGTTCTGCTTACTGACCTTTTTCCCCACTTTGCTTATGTGCAGGAACTGATCCAAGCCTGAGAACCTAAAGCTGCTCACAGACGAAGCAATTTCCCAGCTGGGAAACCAGTGCCAGGAAATCACTTTACTTCAGTGCTGAGCTTCGGGTTTGGGGCAGCAGGTATGGTTGTGGAGGTGAGGGCTTTTTGGACACCTTTCTTTTCTCCTGCCGCACAACCATGATGCTGTGGTTGGTGTCAGGTTGTGCTACTGGAAGAAACTCGAGCTCCTTCTTCTCATGGTAATCAGTAAATTCACCCTGGATATCCTAATAACAGAGTTAGAGGAAAATAGTTTTTACTTTCCATATAAAACAGAGATGAAATATCCGTGGGAAGCTTTAGGCATCTCAATATAATTGAATACTAAGAACCTGAATATATTGACGATTTAGGAATTTTGATTTTTTTTACTCCCACATAAAAATAATTTTATTAGGGGAATCAGATGCATTCCATAAACTTGTTCGTTCACGCAAACCTACTCAGTTTCCTACTGAAAAGAGAACATATTTTGATGGAGATATTTTTGCTAACCCTTCTGTGTATGCATTTGGAGGTTTAATGTTAGGTGAGCAAATAAAACAATAAAACAAAAAAAAAAAGGTAGGGTTTTTATCCTTGGCATTCCTCTCCGAAATTACAGTTCCATTTAATCAAAGGCTATTCCACCTTCCTTATGACCCTACATGATGAAAGGAACAGCTACATAAAAAAATCACATAATATGATGAGTGGCATTGCTGCAAACTACCAGACACAGTGTCCAGGTAACCCTGCCCACCCATTACAACATGCTTCTGCACTAAAAATCTCTTTCTAGCGATCGAGTACAAACATGCTGCTTGCACTGTGATGTCTTGCTGTCGTGTGCTGTTCTTCATTCATACCAGTTCTGGTTTCACAGAATCACAGAATCACAGAATCGTAGGGGTTGGAAGGGACCTCGAGAGATCATCGGGTCCAAACCCCCTGCCAAATCAAGCTCACTAGCTCATATTACACAGATAGGCATCCAGACGAGTCTTGAATATCTCCAGAGAAGGAGACTCCACCACCTCCCTGGGCAGCCTATTCCAATGCTCTGTCACCCTCACTGTGAAAAAGTTCTTCTGCATGTTGGTGCAGAACTTCCTGTGCTCCAATTTACAGCCATTGTCCCTAGTCCTGTCCCCACAGACCACTGAAAAGGGGCTGGCCAATTCCCCCTGCATCCCATGCCTAAGATATTTATAAACACTAATTAGGTCCCCTCTAAGTCTTCTTTTCTCCAGACTGAACAATCCCAGCTCACTCAGCCTATCCTCATACGGGAGATGTTCCAGGCCCCTAATCATCTTCGTAGCCCTTCTCTGGACCCTCTCCAGGAGGTCCCTGTCTTTTTTATACCAGGGAGCCCAGAACTGGACACAGTACTCCNTCAGTTATTCCTCCCCAGGTGCAAGACTTTACACTTGCTCTTGTTAAATGTCATTAGGTTTCTCCCTGCCCAGCTCTCCAGCCTGTCCAGGTCTCTCTGGATGGCAGCGCAGTGTTCCTGCGTGTCAGCCACCCCTCCCAGCTTTGTATCATCGGCGTACTTGCTGAGGGTGGATGCTATTCCCTCATCAAGGTTTGGGATTTAATACCTGTTTATCACGTCTGTAAAGATTAAAGTAAAATTTAATTGAGAGGAAGCATTTTATCTTATATGAAATTTGATTCAACTGCAAAATGAATAGGGGTCAATAAATGTTTTTGTGTTGGTTTTCTTTTTTTTTTTCCCCTGGACAGTGCTTAATATAGATTTAAAAGCATTATTCATAAATTACTAGGCTCTTTAATGTTTCAGGCAGATGATTTTGTGATATGTTTACATCGTTGCTCTTGTATTAATTGCAGGGACTATACAGCATTTAATACCGAACCAATACATGCGATGGACCTGTAGTTCACCAGATCCAGTGCACGGCTCCTTTTGATTGCAAATTTAAAGCAAAAGTAGAGGCACTGGATATAATGTATATAAAAAGGAGATCAATTCTGTCTGAAATGTCCAGGTCTTCAAGAATTTCCCCCACCTTTCCTCCCAAGGACTTTTTGTGTCAAAGGCTCCCTCAGACCTATTTCCTAACATTGAGAGATCATTGGAGAAACAGATGCTGGTTGCCTTTATGGGACCCAGTCATAAATATAATAATAGAAGCACGGTGACAATTGCAATGTGCTAAAATCCTGTCAAATCTTTGGGAAAGCTGTCTCCATTGGTGCCTTAACAGAACTAGCACCCCTTACTGATGGCAGAAAACCCCAGAAAAGAGAACAGCAAATAAAATTTACTTTTGTGAGATTGTCCCAAACTAGTTTGACTTGCTAAAGGTACCTTATTACTTTTGAAACAACTCATTCTGTGTAGGTTACAGCTTTTGTAAATGGAGAGTATCATGAAAGGTTAACAGGATCAGACCAAATAGTTCTGTCAGTCAAGAAAATGGATGTAAGCGGGGCCAGTCCATGGAAAAAACCCTTGAAAATATGCATAAATTTAAGTCTGGGTATATTTTTGCAATTGCCAATATGGACATAATTGAAAAAATATTCATAAATAAAATATATGTTTTGCCAAATAAAAGTTGGAAATCCATAAGCAACCTACTAAATTTCTTTTTTGGGTCATACTGCTCAGGTTCAGTATCCCCAACCACATCCTTTTAGGTTGTTGCATATCTGCCCCATACTTTGGTTAATAAGGTTGGTTAAGAAAGATCTCCCTTTTACATTTACATTTGTGTGTCACTGTAAACTCTGCAGCCAGCGTTGTTCCTGAGAAATGGACTTCTTGAAGCTGTGGTACCATCCTGAATGAACACAGATGTGTGGGGTTGAACAGTAGAGTGGGGAAGAGATGCACAGGCAACCTCCTTGTCCTCTCTCTTTCTGATAATTAGAAACTTAGCCTTTATCAGCTCTGTATTTTACTGGGTGTTCATTTTGTGTCTAAATGTGGCAGGTCTTTAAGGTACCAAGATCTAAATAGGTTGAAATGGCAGTTCCTCCTCTTGCTGTGTTTTTGAGCCCAAGTATGATGGTTAACATGCCTCCTGCTGCAGCCAGGGCTGTCAGCATGTGTGAGTGTGACCTGAGCACACCCACCCATCAGGTCTCTCAGGCAATTTTGTACAGAGACACCAAGAATTTGAATCCCAAATGGCCCTAAGGAAGCGACGTGCTTGACATGCAGCATCATAGCTTTAGTGCTTGAGTCTAGGCAGGCAAAGCAGGGCTGGGGGGTTTCTTAGCTGAAATAACATGTCAACAGCCTGACTGCATCTTTGGCTCTTGTTTCATGTGCCCAGAATGAGGAGTTTTCAATATGTTTGCAACACGGTAGGATTTAGCCCTGTGCCTGGTCGCTTCTGGCAATACTTCCTGGCCAAGCTGTGGTTACTGGCAAACATCAGTGACAACAGCTTCTTGTCATTGATACATGGGTAAATGTCTTGTATGTTCAGGTTGTCACAGCTGTGCAGATCTTTTATGTTTTATACTTTAAAATGTCAGAATTAAAAACACTTCTGCATGAAATTTCACTTCAAAGAATTGCTAAGATTACAAGTTAAAATGATCAAGTAATATTTTTAATAGTTATTAATTCATATGAATGGAATCAATAAATAACATTTCAAAACCAAATATGTTAATAATAAATTGATTTTTGTTGTAGTTTCTGCAAAGAGTAAGTACTTATTTGATTGTAACACTGCTACTGTGACATAGGCAAATATTTATAGCCTCATTTATAATGTGCAACATGTAGTGCAGAGATGATGTGTTCTTCACCAAGGTCAAGGAATCGGTAGGGGAGGAGGAAGTTGCCCACAGGACCAGATATCCTGGCACCCATATAAGAGCACTTGTGACTTCCCTGTGGTTTGGTCACTTCTTCGGTGATTTGAGAATGAGATTTTCAAGACTCCTCGAGACGTTAGTTGTAACTAGAGCTATGCCTCCCAGTTCCTTTTGTCCACTTAGGAAGCCTAAGGTGCTTTAATTTTATTGGCATTGCGGTATCTCCAGTTATAGGCTGGGGGGAAATATGTCAAAATAATCCCCAAACAAGTCACCAAAAAAACCCCCAGAAAACAAAAAAAAAAAATCCTGTTTCCAGCAGAAGCACAGAGCTAATTCCCACAGTGTGTATTTGGCCTGGACAGTTTTAAATAGCCAGAACAGTGAGGGCTTACACATCTTTTAAAACTATTTCACAACCTTTGCTGATTTCTAATGGGAATGAATTAGAGCCTTATTTATTTATTTTCTAGAGCTGTGCCTTAGCATCAGGGTGGTTGGAGAGTAGGTGAGGCTGAAATCATGTAGCTGTGCACAGGGAGAGGAGCCGCCTGTGGAGCTGCGCATGCCTGGATGGAGTTCACAGAGCATAAGCCAATTTTTGCGCCCACAGAGCAGTTCATTTCTTGGCAGCTGAATCAGAATAAAGCTCCAAAGCTACAGCAGCCCACAACCTGCTGTGACTCGGTGACCACAGAACCTAATTTGTGCTGGATAAAGCCCTAAAGAGATTAACTGACTCATAACATATGCTACTTTACCTTCTACAAATGAACCTCAGATACAGTGCCATGTTTCTGATCCCTCTCTAAATTTTGCAAACACTCCACCACTTAGTCACAGATATGGGGGAACCTGAAAAAAACCACCAACACCTCACCCCCTTTAGTTTATCATTCCTACATTTTTTGCAAACACTTCAAAAGACTCAATGCATTTTCCTGCCAGGAATGTGACATTTCACATTAAGGAATCTATAAAAAATGCAGACATTCATTTTAGGGAACCTCTGACAAACAACAGCGCAGGTGCGTTACCTGCGGCACAGTCATGTGGGTGTGAGGCTGGTGCATCCAAAGTGGAGTTTAGCAAGGGATGGGCCACATAAACAGCTATAAAAGTCACTGCATCTCTCCAGTCTCCCCAGGAACATAAAGAAAGGGTAGACACATTGGAAAGGGTAGGCAGCTTGAAAAAGGGACCATCAGGAGCAGGAGTGTCAGCCAACAGGGTCAGGATGTTTTGAAAACACCATGATGAGTGTCTGAGCTGTGAGTCAGATGTCACTTGGTGGTTCAGTGGTTCCTGACTCCATACTATGGAGCAGAGCAAAAGCTATTCTTCCCTGGTAGCACACAAGTGACAGTATTACATGAAGGAGGAGGTGCTGATATTTGCGCTGATCTCATTCCAACACGGAATTTAAATGTGGGTCCAGGGAAAGGCAGTATATATAATGCATGCAGGACAGTGATGCTTCATTAATTTCCATGTCATGAAACTCTGCCTTCCCAAAGGATTCAGAGAAAGGCAACCAGGATGGTCTCAGGTACAGGTCATCTTCCACAAAAGCAATGACCTGACATCATTGGTCTTCTGTTTCATAAATCTTTTTGAAAACCCAGTGCTGTTCTACACTGCTGAAGTGAAAGACATTTATTATCAGTGATTTCAAATACAGCTAACTTGATTAAATTCAAGGCATTACATCCAAACAAGATAAAAACAAATATCAGCAAAAGCACCCGTTATAAATAAGCTAATAAATACTGAATCAGATGAATGATGTTGCTGATTAACACCTTCACATTTTTAGCCTACTTCACTGTCATAACTTAAAGCCAAATATATCTGCAGACTTCAGGAGCAGCATCCAGATGAGGCTTAAATAGGAACTATTCCAAATGAAATGACATGTTAGAAAAGAATTTGACTCTTCTAAGGTAATACAGACCTTATACACTAAAACTCTATGTGTCTACTCAGAAGTGGAAACTTTATGGATTTAAAGTTACCAGTTAGAATCCTTCCTGGTGTCCTTTTTCATGAGATTTTCCAAAGGTCCTTAAAAATCAGGCATCCAAATCCAAGGGGGAGCTGAAAACCTAACTGCTTTACTGCCTTTTGAAAAGCAGTCTTATACTGCTGTTCTCAGTGGATATATGTCAAGGAACAGAATTATTGCAGCTTACCTTCTAGGCATACGCTCCAAAGACCGAGCAAAGTGTGTCAGCTGCCATGATGCAATTGCACTCACTTTGCTGTTCTGATCACGGTCAGTGGCTGTGGGCGAGCTGATGACCAGGACCTCGTGCCACAGTAGGTCAGTTGCCAGCATTGTCTGAAGACAGTCTAAAGTCCAGCTTAGTGAAGTTCCCAGTATCGACACATGCAGGGGGCCAAATTCTACACTGCACCCTGCCAGTGTGCCTTCAGGCTGATCCAAACCCACAGTTAGTATTCTCTCATAGATCAAGCTTGGTTTTCAGCTCAAAGAGCCTGCACAGGCTGCACATTTTTATTTTTACAAAACTGTTTGATTTTCGTGTCTGGAATCCTCTTATTCATTGATCTCCTAAAATAGGTAGTGGGCTGGGCAGATTAAACAGTTACTGTGGCTGGTTGACTGGAGATCTTCTTCCTTTCTCTTTTCCTGCCACTCTTCTCTTAGCAATGAAGTTAGGTCTTACAGCCACCAGAAAAAGAAAGCTCAGAAGGTGACAAGCTGGTAAGATGTGAAAAACAGTTATTTCTGGAAGGGAAGCAATCCCAGAAGCGAATCAAGCATAGAAGTTTCACCACCTGAGCATAGACCCTGAGCTCCCCAGCCTGTTAAATGCATGTACTGGGTCTAGGCCCAGGTGAGCAAGTCAGTTCCTTAAAGACCATAAAATTGGCATAGGCCAATTGGACTCAGTGGAACTGTGCAGCCAAGGACCCTTATTTAGCTCAAGGGGACCAGTATGATTTTAATCTAGGAGGATTTGAGTGTTACAACCTCTCCAGTAAGAACCTGTGGGGAAAAAAAAAAAGTTAAAAAAATGAGAGTAATGCAGACAGGGAAAGAGATTGTAAATATCATTGGCAGCAAGCAGACTCGAAGCAGCTGTCTCTGGCAGACGTGTTTCATTCTGATCAAACAGAGCTGTGGATGTTTGGAAAAAACCCACATTTACTATATATTTAACTACAAGCTTTCCGTTTGTTTGGAGGCAATCAGGGATTTATGCTCAAACAAGAACTTTTCTCACCCAGGTTTTGTTCAGAGAGCACTGTTTTCCTGCAGCACCGGTGCGTGAGTGCCAGGATGCCACATGGAGCATATGCAACCTGCAGTGGGAGGAGGGCTCCTGATCTCACGGCTGTTGGTCACACAGTCCCAGAGGTAAATGGAGCTGTTTTCAGGAGATGCCTTTCTCCAGGATCCTAAAAGCATTCCTTAGTAGGGGGAAAAGGTGAATATGACCTTGTGCTTTGGGTGTGGTGGTTGTTATACCGTGGCATCTGACAGCCATTACCACTGCTAACACCTCAGGACTCCTGTGCACAGCATTTCTTGTGAGGGACTCTGCTGTCTTACCTCTACTCAGAGGGATGGTAGTTGGTCTGGGAGCTCAGAGCCCATCCTCCATCATCTGCAGAGATCCACTGTCCTCCTTAAAAGGGACACTTAAAGCCTGTAATTTTTGCCTTACCAGTTCTGTCACATTTCCTCCCTATTCAATTTCTTTTCTTTTCAGTTCTTCCCTGTGTAAACACTTATTTTTGGTTTTGTGCACATGTACTCCAGCATTTTAATTCTAGTGTTTAAAGCCTTAAATAATACAGTAGTATTATTGTCTACTTGCAGGGCTGTTTATGGGCTCTTGTCACATCATGGCTATTAAGATCAATTGCAAGGAGAATGTAAGATGATAGAACGTAATTACCTATGTTGGAGACTTTCCCAGACTGCCAACACCTACACTTCCTTAAAAAAAAAAAAGAAAAAAGCAAAGAAAAAAAAAACCTGAAGAGAATATCTTTGGAAAGTCTAAGTGTCACCAGACAAGATACCTTGGTTTGGACAGTGCTCTTTGCTAGTGCTCTTGAGGCAGGTCTTGAACGTGCGTTAGGACTTCAACTGGCAAGAAATGAGGCTGCTTCCAAGATGTTCCTGGTAGTCCCAGGTCTTGCTGGAAGGAGGTTGTGTGCACCACAGATACAGTTGTCTGTGGGATCTCACGGTGAGATGAGGAGAAAATTGTGAATCTTTGTGATGGTTAAGTGGGGAAAAGGGGTCTGATCATTAGGAAAAACAGTGTTAGTAGAGATTGTACAAACCTGTTTTGGTACAGACTTTTTAATAGGGTCTGTAGCAACAGGACAAGGGCTAATGGCTTTAATCCGGGAGAGGGTAGATTCAGGCTAGATACAAGGAAGAAATGTTTTACAGTGAGGCTGGTGAAACACTGGAACAGGTTACCCAGAGAGGTGCTGGATGCCCCATCCCTGGAAACAGTCGAGATCAGGCTGGTTGGGGCTCTGAGAAACCTGATCTAGTGAAAGATGTTCTGCCCATGGCAGGGGGTTGGATAGATGACCTTTAAAAGTGCTTTCCAACCCAAACCATTCTGTGATTCTAAAAGTAGTGGAAGGTGTTTCCTTCCCAAAACTTCACTGATCTGTGTTAGGGTATAGCTCCACGAAAGAGTACAGGGAACAGACAACCCGGCACAGGGAAATGAAAACATCTTTTATGCTGATTTTGCCTTATGAGGAAAACTCAGCATGAAATTATGCCCTTAGATACCATAATGTGGAGCTGCACTGTTAGTGTCCTGAGCAGCACCTCAAGATAATGTGAGCCAGATTTTCAAAAAGGACTGAAACAATCTCTCAGCAAAACTCAGTCTTGTTTTTTACATTGCACATCAGAAAGACTGCTTCTCCAAATGACTACCCACACCAGAAAATTGTTTTCCTATTAAAAAAGTTCACCTTTTTGTTCTTATTCAAAGAAATGCATGCATATGGGCCTGCTATTCATGTGTGTAGGCACTATGATAAATCCCCAGATGAAAGTAACAGTTCAGAATTTGCTAAAACACTGTGAAAGTATGGAACACTTTCAAAAGTGTGGATTTGTTTTCCACCTTTTTTCGCCAATAATATTGGACTCGGCAGTAGGGGCTCATAACAGAGCCACAGTAGTACTGTAAAGTGTAGAATTTACAAGCCAGATCTGTAGAACATAAATTTTCCAACAAGGGCTGTAATTATATAAAATGCTATATTAATCCAACAATTTGAAGTAATCTATTTTTAGGGTAAAAGTTTTCCAGCTATTTTTCAGTCTGTGGCTGGGAATTAAAAACCCTGCAGGACTGAGGAACTCAACAGCATGTTAGAGCTAGAGACAAATTCCTCTCAAACCCTGGGAAGGGTCTCCATTAACTGCACTGGTCAGTTCCAGGGTGTCTTTGGTATCAGCACAGAGAGTCCAGGTCAGGGTGAGTAAAAAATGAAAGGAAATAGTGGAGGAAACCAGGGGTTCATAGGAAGAGGGAACCTGACAGAAGTATTTTCATGTCGTAAATGCTCTGAAGTGCTATCAAGTCTGTCACAAGACTTCACCTAAATATCTGCAGGTTGTCTCCCTTGAACAGATATTCAGCCTAAAATCAGGTCATAGAATCACAGAGTCATAGAATCATTAAGGTTGGAAAAGACACCTAAGATCATTAAATCCTACCGTCAAACAACACCACTATGCCCACCAAACAATGTCCTAAAGTCTACACGTTTTCTGAACACCTCCAGGGATGGTGATTCCACCACTTCCCTGGGCAGCCCATTCATACCTTTAGGTCATCTCCAAGGAAATGTAAGTCTTAGTTCCTTTTGAGTCCATCCATTGAGTGGATTCTGCTCCTCATAAAATATTGTTCTTCCGTATCCATGTACTAGTTTTGTGCCAACATCACAGGAAGCAAACAGGTTTTACAGTTCTTCTCTCACCCCAAGATCATGAGTGCCAGTTGTGAATATGAACTTTGTGCTAGTGAAATCATCTGGAAATAACCTCAGAACTGTATATATATACATATATATATTTTATATATATCCTCATACAGTCCACACTCTTTATAAAACTGACAGTGTACTTTCTCAGACTGTTCTGTCCTTACGTCCATATGTAAGCTGATTAACTTCTGCAGTTAATTTCTCTCAATGGTTTCCCTTTCTCCCTTTGCTGTCTTTTGTTTTTACTACATCTCATTCCACAACTTTTGAAATTAGATGCAAAACCTGCAGGCAGGTCCAGAGAAGAAGAGCACTAGGCTAGTCCATGGTTTACCCAGCTTCTCTAAGTTGCATCGGAGCCAAATGCCTATAGAAGGCTGTGATCATGGCCAACAATATATAGGGGGAAAAAAAAAGAAGGGAAGGGAAGGGAAGGGAAGGGAAGGGAAGGGAAGGGAGA
>VZTU01014493.1:14796-32575 GCA_013400835.1 Zapornia atra | reverse complement strand
CCAATACAAGAAAGATGTGGAACTGTTGGAGAGGGTTCAGAGGAGGGCCACAAAGATGACTAGAGGACTGGAGCACCTCCCCTACGAAGAGAGGCTGAGGGAGCTGGGCTTGTTCAGCCTAGAGAAGAGAAGGCTGCGGGGGGACCTCATTGCAGCCTTCCAGTCCCTGAAGGGAGCATACAAACAGGAGGGGAATCAACTTTTTGAAAGGGTAGATAATGGCAGGACAGTGGGGAATGGATTGAAGGTAAAGGAGGGAAGGTTTAGATTAGATATTAGGGGGAAGTTTTTTACGGAGAGAGTGGTGAGGTGCTGGAACAGGCTGCCCAGAGAAGTAGTGGATGCCCCGTCCCTGGAAGTGTTCAAGGCCAGGTTGGATGGGGCCCTAGGCAACCTTGTGTAGATCCAGTCCTGGAGGTTGGTGGCCCTACCTGTGGCAGGGGGGTTGGAACTCTATGATCCTTGGGGTCCCTTCCAACCCATACCATTCTATGATTCTATGATTATATGATTTTATGTTCTATGTAAGTAATCAATTTAACTTCTGTAAGATGCCTTCAGCTCTTTGTTTCCTCAAAGCAGGGAGTGCAGGATTGTCCTATCTCAAAGAAAGGTCATGGCAATAAATGCATTAAAGAGTAATATGTGGATAAGTAGCACAACAGAAAACTCTTCATACTCGCACACATGATTGCAGATATACTTACAGGATGCAGACACACAGACAATAGTAAGTAAAAAAGGTTTATTCTTAAAAATGTTTCCAAGTCTACTTGATGAGATTTGGAAGTGACTGCTCTGTAGTTTGAAACAGTCTCCAAACATCTCCCATTGGTTCTTTGCAGTAGACAAATGTCTAGTTGAATCTTGCCACTGAACTTTCAGAGGATATTAAAATCTGCCATTGTGTTCTTTTTCATAAATGTAATCTACCATTTGCACATTTATGATACTAAAAAATCACTATTGGGTGCTTTCCCCTTAGAAGCTCTGTTTTTCCTCCATAGATACTGTTTCCAAAGCTCATATTTGTCACTCCAGCAAAGCAGAGCTGAATGAGCTATTTAGCCATATAATAAAGTAACAATGAGTGAAGCAAGAGGACCAATTGAATTGCTGCTATTATTTCAACAAAATCCTTTCAGCAATTGCCTCTCTCTTCATAGAGACCTTCATGGCATTATTTCACTAAATGACACCATGAATGTAATTACTTTGATTCAGAGTGTTAGAATCATACAGGTAACAAATTACACTGCCCCCTGATGAGTAATAATTCAATTATTCAGTGGCCTTATAACAGTTTGAAACAGCCTATTCTCATTTCACAAACATCATATTTACTGCTGGAAATAAACCATTTCTGCAAAGTGAAATATTAGTTCTATATATCTTAGCACATGTTAGCTCCCAAAAGAATCACCACATAACTACATACCTTTGGTGTTTTTAATATTAAAGGGACTGCAGCAATGCTGAGCCTCTTGGGTTACTCCATCACAGTTGGTGTGTACATATATTTTGCCTATTTACTACCTGGTGAATCAAGACTTTATTTTAAATATCTAACAGCAATTGTACACATAGTGAGGTTTGATCTCAGTGACAACAATGCTATTGGAATTCATCCTGAACTGGAAGCAGAATATCGATGTGTGTCCAAAGAAACATTCCTTGGACATGACTTCTCTCCTGTGCTCCAGCACAAATGAAGCATACAACACAGCTGAAGCCAAGACAGTATAAAACACGGGTGAAGAGGGGAAGAAACAACATCGCTTGCTGAAACGTCAATTCAAAGTTAGATTTTTGGGGTAAAATGTGCAAAGCCCAGTGAGATTTTCAAATGCATTAAGTGCCAAAGTCCTAGTCATGCAATCTCCAAATTATATCTAGACACCTAGGATCTCGTGAAAATCTCTCAGATGGATCTCTATCTTCACCTTTAATTGCCTAAATATGTTTAAAAACATAAGGTGTACTGTGGTTTTATTTATACAAACTGTATTCTGCTCAGAAGTGCAGCATTCCTCCAGGCTGACTGCAGGAGGCATTAGTGAGGGATTTCCAGACCATAATTGCTGAGTCCGGTCCTAAATAAAATCAGCCGCAGTTGCTGCAACAACCTTCTCTCCCCGCCATCCTTCACCCTCCCCCTCTTTTTTTTTAATCTAATACTTGGCAGCTTGGGGTTTTTCTCCTGGATGTGGCAGATACAGATTCCATTTCTGAATTTGCCTAAAGACGTCCAAACTTCTACTTCCTTGGGGAGCACCTTGACACCCTGCTTATCAGCGATTTGATTGAGCAGCTTTCAGTCTTTCCTGTGGAAGCTGTGCCATTATACTTGAAGTATTTAAAGATGTGTTAATCTCATAAGAGCAAGACGTGCTCCACAAGTTCTCAGCTGAGAGGCAGAGTACACTGCTGAGAGTAGAGGGGGCAGAGGGCTGTCTGTCAGTCACTTCTATTAAATTATCGTTACAGCAAGGAGGTGATTTTCCTCTCAGGTGAGGACTGTCCCTAGACAATTGGATCATTCTGTCTCTGTCAAAGAATTTCCTCAACCAGAACTAAAGTCTGGTATTGTAGTATATTTTTCCCAGCTTTGTTTAAAAGCAATGGTCATTTAGATGGTTTTGTAAAAGTCAGTGTCACAGGTGGACGTAAAAATATCACTTTATGACTTGCAATAACTGAATTCCACTAAGGAAATGTACCAAAAAACTTTGCAATAAATGGCCACAAAGTTATAATAAGATGAGGGATGAATCCCTCAAGGGAAAATGAGAAAAATGAAAACAGATGAAGAAGAAAATTAAGCTGATTATCTACCAAGACTCAGTGCTGCTCACCAGTATTCAGACACACATCTCCATAAGTCTAAAGAAATCTGCCAGATCATGAGCATGCATAAGCACCATGGATTACCGTGCACATATAGAAATACAAAACCACATGCAAGGAAGAGTAATCAAAGACCAAAACTTTTTAATGTCTTTTTCAGAGAAAGAAAGTTTCTGGTGACCTCAAGTTTCCCATGGTAATGCCTATCATCTCTAAAAATGTAGCCATGTACTCTAATACTTTTAAGTCTGACAACCCTTTTTTATGTGATAAATTCCAGGCAGAGATCTCAGTACAAGTTTAGCCTCAAACAAATTTTAGTTACCCTGATAATACAACTAGGAAGTTCACAAATTCTGTTCACAGTTTAAAATAAGCAAACTGAATAATGGGGACTTCAAAAGAACTCCTCATTGCAGTTAGCAGTGTGGAGGAGGATGGAAAACTCAGTCTGAACAGAGCAGCACTTCAGTGGTACTTCACATCCTTAAAGCTAAGTATGTTGTATGTCTTTGGAGGATTAAGAGCTAAACTTTTACTATGATCTACCATGCTGAGATCTCTATCTAGCATAGAGATGTTCAAGTAGCACTCCTCTGCTTAGAGGGGAAGAAACTCAGTCATGCCTGTAAACATAAGTCCAAGTTTTAATCATTAAAGTAAATAGCAAATCTCTCTGACTTAGTGAGGCTGTGAATTGACCCACCCATGCCACAAGCCCAAGCACTGCTGACTTCTCCCCACCATGTGACATGAGACAGTTATTTCAGGTCTCAGAAGCATAAAATGACTCAAATGATCGTTTCATTTGATCAGAAGTCAGAAGAGTCAAGATTAGCTTGTCTGCTATTGTCTGTCCTGTCCTGATTGCAACTTAAGGATCTACCTGTCCAACCCTGAGGTGCGTTTGAAGTCCAATTCAATCCCAAAACCTCCTACTATGTTGCCACTTGTTTCTGAATGTGAGTAACCCAAGCAGCTGTCTCATTTTTTTAACTAGATGTACCACAGAGTGTTACAGAGCTGCTTGGCGTCTCTGCCATGCTTAAGCTTGGCTGTGATCCTGAAAGCACTCTTGTGCCTGCCTCCCTTAAGGGGTTTTCTTAGGAACAGAATGAGCCTGGCACACTTCTGAAAGACTAGTCTCCATTCCAAGAGGAATAATGTTTGCTGCTGTCCTCTAAAACTTGGTTGAAAAAAAGTTTTGGCTTCCTCTTAACAGTATTTGGAAGCAGAAGACCATTATCCTTTTGACAGACATTGGCTTCCCACTTGCCAACACTCAGGGAAAGTCTTCACCTACCCATGTGCACATAGAAGTTGAGGGGAAATCAGAAGGAGAAATTCAATCCATCCTCTGGGTGCTTTTCAGAGACAGTTCAAGATTCATTGCCTTGGTGAAGCAAAGGAATATGGACATGGCTGTGTAGTTTATTGAGCAGGACAGTTGTTCAGGGTAGGTGAGATAAAGGATCTCTCCCATAAGTATTCTAATGCTTTCTCAAATAATTGTTTAATGTTAAATTCCACTCCAGGTCAGAACAGTCATTGACTAAGTACATTTTTGGAGCTCGTACTAAATACAGTGTATTTCCAGCCTTGTTTTGGCTAGATGGAGACATTTATGAACAAGAATAGATGTGAAAAGAGAGTTTTGTAGGAAGGAATTGCCACGCTGAATACTTTGCTTTATGCTAGCTGAGAAAGCCTGCTACAAATTCTGCAAGGTTTGCCAGGAGGCCTTCCTTACCAGCTTTTCCCCTTGATCAGATAAAATCACCTGCTGCCTGGTATGGTGCTGATGACCTAAATTCCAGTTCTAGTGAGAGCTGCTGAAACTGAGGGAAATAGATTGAAGGCTGAGAACTAGGTGTTTGCAGAAAAACCATCGCCTGGCAGCACACTGTACGCTTTATGTATTTCTTTTTACTATGAAAACTTGGCATTCAGCAGGGGTACCCGAAGAGCTTTATGTTTTATGGGAAATCAGGTGAGGGTTGCTCATCCATATTCCAAGCAAAAAACCAAAATGCCAATAAAGAAGATTGTTATATAACAAAATAAAAATAAATTCTGCTAGATCCTTTCAAAACAGAAATCTCAGCTTTTCTTGCCCATTATGCAGGTTTAGTATGTTTCAGATCAATATTTTATATGTGGTGTAATAGCCCTCTTTTTTCTTTTAACAGAGTTGATTTGAGGAAGGGAAGGCAAAAAGATTTTATTGCTGTCTAACTGGTATTGATTTCATAACTGCTGAATTTATAGCAAAAGAGACTCCAGTGAAGGAATAAGTTTTTATTTCACGTGACATATTCCCTAAGGAGAACACAGCAAAAAAAGGGAAAAGAAGGATTTGGGGAAGCTCATTAACACAGATCATAAAAAATCAAAGAAATCACAGGGAGAGAATTCAGGAAGACTGGCATGGTCACTCCAGAGGAAGGATCAGCCATATCTATGTCTGTCCCAAAAGACGATTCTCTTAGCTGCTCTTAAAAATCTCTCATGACAGAAAGACTAAAATCTCCCTAGATGATCTGTCCTCATGCTTAAATAGCTTTATAATCAGAAAGCTTTCACCGAAGTCTAACTTAAATTTCTGTGGCTTTAATTCTTCAGCTGTCTTTTTTTGTTTCCCAGAGTGGGTTACGAATCCTCCGGGTTTGCTGTTGAATGCTATTGTCTTTATTCTCCTTCTTTCCTTTCTTTAGACAAGAACAGTATTGCCACCAACAATTCCTTGTTGCTGCAATAAACCGTAGAAGACAATTCCCTCAGATTCTGGTCTCCAGTTTATTTCAAGAACTGGATAGTCAGTGTTCTGCTGTATTCCTCTTTCAGCAGGTATCTGAATAGCTGGCATCTCCATTACTCCCAGATTCTCATGATTCTTCTGGTTATTACAGTAAACCTTTCTTCTTGATCTTTCTGGCTTGGTAGTCTAAGGTAGAGTGAAAGAGAAACTGAGGGATACATTTGTATCATTAAACTCCTCTTGTCATCACAATTCAGACACTTTCAGTCAGTCTAGTATCTGCTGAGTCTGGAACAAGTATACGTATATTATATAGATATATAAAATATATATATCTCCTGTATAAGATGAAAGTCTTCAGATTTTCCTGGTCTATTCCCCTTGTGTTGTAATTTTCCATATTAATATTCTAGCTATGCCACTTATCCCACTATTTATAGCAGTTAAGTAGTAGTTTTTATTATGCACTATACTTTTAGTCCATGCTGTTTATTCACAATATCTCTTGCTTTGGAACATAGACATGAAAATACAGGCTTCAGAGACATAATTTTGAATCACTATAGTGCTGTTGGCAGTGGGCTCAGAACTTAACTCTGTCCTCTGATCAAATATGTATCAGTGTCTCCTGGTACAATGTAAGGACTTTGGAGACTAGTGAAAAGTAGGTAGGTGCATATCACCTTATCAGACAAGGTCGTGTCCCACAGAATATCTGACACTCTACAGTACTTCCATGGCCACAAATACAACTGTCAACAAAGAGAAGGGGAGCCTTACACAAAGAAAGTTGCCTTGCTCAAGCAAGGGAGATATTTTGGGGTACTTTCCTGTTTCCATAGCTGTGCATTATTATATAATTTTAGAGTCTGATAAAAAGCTTGCTAAAACAGAGTCTGAGGACTGCAGATCGCTTTGGATCAAATGAAACCCTAAGTTCAAGTTTCTCAAACTCTTCCTGCCTTTCCGAGGTCTGGGAAATACTCTACCTGGATTTATTTAATTCAAAGATGTTTCGTAGATCCCTGAGCCAGACCCCACTGATCTCAAATCCAGAAAAAAATGGATTTGAAAAATCTGGAAGAATTTTTCTATTCCATAGACTCACCTTACCATCTAGAATTTCACTATAAATCCAGAGAAGATAATGAACAAAACTAATTGAGACTTTCCTCACATATCTAAAATGGAAAGTTCCACATCTTCTCTTTTTGAGAGAGTTTGTGTTTATTGTTGTTGGTTTTAGTCAGTCTCTGGAAATTGCTGTCAATCTGTCTTTTTTAAATTATTGTTAGTTGTCAAAAACTGAAGTATCTTTGGATGCTGCATGTTAGCAACTGGAGAAGGAATTTCAACAGCTATGATAGCAGAAGGATTATTCCCCATAAATTAGATATCTGGGGAAAGTGATCTATTTTGTCACCAATACTAATACTATTGGGAGGACATTTGGTTTCACCTTTCTTATTGTAACTCTTAGATGCAAATGTTACATGACAAACCAATATGTACAGTTAGTACTGACTTGAAGATCTTAATTCTGCTCCATAGTAATTTCTGTGATTTGCAATTTTATCTCAAATTAGGGGGTTCTTTTACATATCACATTGTAAAATATTTAATTTATACTCACCCATATTGTTCTTTCAGAGTATGTTTTATAATCGATCTTCAATGTCAGAATGATGCAACAATGATAAACTCAAAACATTTTAATTATATCAAAGTGTACAAATTAAGAAAATTCCTATATGATTGATAAATGTTTTATTGCATGGGATCAGCCTTTTCAGGTGGAAAATCCTGCCTTTGCAAGATGTTTTGATCATTATTATTTTGACCTGTTCTTACGGGGAAACCTTTTCTCTTATGCTGTTATAGAAACATTTCCACATTTCGAGTATTTGCTGCTTATGGATCCTGGTATATGCACTGATACTCTGAAACCTTCTATTCTTGTTCTGAATCAGCACACCTTATTTATTCTTTAAGCAACATTCACAGGGAATAGGTATTTGTATATGAAAAAAGTAGTTATCTCTTTACTTCTTTTTTTCACAGGAGCTCTTAAAGATCAGTGTTGGTCTTAAATTTAAGGCTCTTCTAGCGGGGAATGAATGACAATGTAAAAAAAAATCTATCCATGTTCATATTGATAAAATTTATATTGCCTTTTATCAGTTGATCTCAGAGCACGCTGATATCACTTCTCCAGTTTTAGAAGTAGGGAAACTAAGGCACATCTGAAGACAGTGAACGACTTGGCTATGTCATCTCTTTTGGAGCCTTTCATTCCACCAGTATATACATACATAAAAAAGAAAAATGTTCTTTTCTCCTCTGTGGTGAGGGTGGAATTAAGCCAAGAGAAGGCATAATGCCACTGAGCTTTATGGAGCTATAGGTCCTATTGCAGACAGGTACTATTGCTATCATGCACTCTGACATAACCACACAATTAAATTCCGCACTGCTGCAGGAGGATATTTTTATCTTCCTGCTGTATCTATTGAAAAGCCATCCAATCCTAATGACAAAACACCTGAAGATGAAGATTTGTACCTCTTATTATTCTGTTGCAAGAATATTTGGATCAAGAGAGATTTAGGCAAAAGACCAGCCAGATGCAGTGTGGCATTTCTCAAAGTGCATAATGTCACTATAGCATAATCTGTATAGAGACTACAAGTGGGAATGGATGTTTTTTGAGGATTACTTTTCAAACCCGTGTATAAGTATGATATTTAGAGGTATCAGAGATGAAATGTCAGATGCCTGCAGTACTAGCTCCTTGGGCAAGATAAAGAGGAACTTGCCCTAGCACGTCGTCCAAAGAGGACCTGTTGCAGCTCGGAACTTGATGTGCATTCACCTCCAGAGCACAATCAATCCCTCCAAAGTGAACCTGTGCAGCTCTAATACGCTATTGCTAGTTGCAACCACAAGCTTTCAGAACAGTTCACAAGTTCTCAGGAGGGAAGCTTGTCACGCTTCCTCTGCATGAACTTTGTTAGACATGCCTGCAGCTTTGTTTTACTTCACTCAGCTCTGACATCAATTTCCCTGATTGACCAGGTGTCAATGACTAAATTGCATCATTTCTTTGTCTTTCCATGGTACCGCTGTAGTTTTATGTAGATAGATTTACGAAATGCAAAGAAATATTTAATGTAAGTTGAAATATTTATGACTCCAGCACATTGGTGCTTTGTAGAGAAATACAGGGCTGGTGTGAAAGCAAGGGCCTTGAGAAGTGGTACAGAGAAGTACAGCGATGGGATGGTAAGAGACAGGACACAGGCTGGAACAATAAACAAATCTATGATGGATGGATCTAAGCAGATTTTAGGGGGAACAAAAAGTTCAAAGAAATAGTATCTAACAGATATAAAAGGAATCAAATACTGTAAATTCAAATGTAACAGAGTTGGAAACCTATGAAGAAAAACAAAGCATGTTTGAAAACAGATAAAAGTTACCCTAAAATAGATCCTAGGGGAAGAAGGGATCATCTACGTGAACATCATATTCCTTCTGGCAACAGACTCCAGAGGCTGATAACTCTCTGACTACACACTCTGGAAAGCTGAGTTTGCTGACTTTAAGAGCAAAGGATTGGTGGAAGAATGAGCATAACCTCAGGATAAAAGGGCTAAAAACTAAACATGTTTGTTATAATTTATATTGCCATTATTGACATTTATAAGTGTCTTACTATGTTTTCTTCCTTTTTCTTTGCTAATTACATCTAGACCAATAACAGTTCTTGAATCAGACTTGTGATGTAACTTCTACTAAAAATATTTTTTTTTGTTTTATATATAAGGTGTGTTTCTCTTTGCCCATAAAGAGGATTTTAAGCCTAACAGAGGGAAACCTCTCTGGGGTCAGCATGGGTATTAGATTATTATTTGTGCCATAGATTTCCAGGCTGTTTGCTTCTGATAGTTCATAAATCTTAGTTTACTGACACCCTGCAGCTCTTACTTGGTTTTTACCAGTGATTTATCCCACTAATATACCAGCAGAAATACTCCTTTATTTTATTTTATATTTATAGACATATTTCTAACCCATTCCTTTAATAATTCAGATCAATTGTTTATTCTCTTTCTAGGATGTTGCCAAGATAAGAAAAAATATTTTTATTGTAAGCATTATTGAAGACTGGAACAGGTTGCCCTCAGATGTCGTGGAGTCTCTGTCCTTTGAGATGATTTAAAACCCAACTGGACATGCCCTAGGCAACCAGCTCTTCTTGATGTTATTCTAAAGGGAAGGGATGTTGGACAAGGCCCACTGTCTTGTTTTCAGCTGGGATAGGGTTAATTTTTTTCCTAGTAGCTGGTATAGTGTTGTGTTTTGGATTTAGGATGAGAATAGTGCTTATACCACACCGATGTTTTAATTGTTGCTAAGTAGTGCTTACACTATGTCAAGGACTTTTCAGCTTCCCATGCCCTGCCAGGCAGAAAGCTGGAGGTGCACAAGAAATTGGGAAGGGGCACAGTCAGAACAGCTGACCACCCTGATTCACCAGAAAGGATAGTCCATTCCATATAGTGTCATGCTCAACATATAAACTCATGGGAGTTGCCCAGGGAGTGGTGGCCACTGCTCAGGGACTGGCCAGGTATCATTTGGTAAGTGGTTAGCAACTGTTCTTCATTTGCACCGCTTGTTTTTCTTGACGTGTTATTTATCTCCCTTTTTAAATTTCCTTTTATTAAACTGTTCATATCTCAACCTACAAGTTTGCTCACTCCTACCCTTCCAATTTTCTCCCCCATCCTACTGGGAAAGGGGAAGTTTACAAGCAACTCTATGGTACTTTGTCAACAGCTGGGGTTAAACCATGACACTGATCTACAGAGATGTCTTCTTACCTCAGCTCTTCTGTGAGTCTGTGATTTTGACTGGTGATTCAAGAAATGCCACAGTAATCTGTCATGATTTTGCTTCCTTGCTAGCCATTTCTAGACAATGTAAATGCAGTTCTGGGTTGAGACATACCAAATTATTTTATTTTATTTCTCTGGTAGACAAGTTTTGCAAAGACCAAGGCTCCTTCTAACAGCCTCTGGCTTCAGTCAGAGTACAGATGACTCAGCACCTTGGCGGTACCCTGTGGGATCAAACTAACTGGCAGATGACTGTATTCTTATTCTGTTTGACATGTGACCATAGCCATATAAGAAGTCTTTTTTCCTTTATATAATCTGTTAAGACTTATGGCATGAATCTTGTAGATAAGAGCTTGCAATGGTGCCAGAGAAAACATATTATTTAGGGAAAGTGGAATTTTTGTCAACAGAATTCATTAGGAACAGATAAGATACGTAAGTAAATGTTTCTGGTGGAACTTGGGCCTAGACCAGGTAACCTCTTCAGACACTTTCCTGCCTTTTTAGTGATTTGTCCACAGAGGGAAGTATAGCACCTGGGTGCAAAACATGACCCTCCTGTTCAAGTGGAGTAGTATTTTACTGCGGAACTAGCCTTAGCATAAATAACAGGAGCTTGATTACTTTTCAGTTATGTCATCAGGGAATACAGACCCTGTCCTAGCTTCACTGTCAGTGATATAAATGAGTAGTAGATCCAGTATGCAAGAAGTATAATGTTTTATGTGTCTTCTGTTATGTAGGAGAACACTTGACAAATTTCTTTTGACCAGTTTTGCTCTGTGTGGCTACGAGTAGCTTCAGGAGGTGTTTGCTACAGATTTCTGATGGCAGAGTTTATTCTTGTGTACTTAAAGGATAAGATCTTTGGAAGTCTGAATTAGAAAGATGTGGGTCTAGACTTGTTGGTAGTGGAAGAGTGATCTCATCTAAAAGGGGCTGGCATTGTCAATCTCACATGCAGTCACCAGAAGGAAGCCTGCATGGCCTCTTCCACACTGAACTTCCAGCAATAGGTGTATCATCAGAAAAGGTAGCAAAGAACTTCTGTTAATGTGCACTGGATTTGGAGGGTGGAAAAAAACCTTAGCAGCCCTTCATTTCTGTTGTACTCTGTATAGCACATACAAGAAATCATGACAGCAATGATGATAGGGTGAGCAATATGGATACTGTTGATCTGGAACTTGGTGTGCCCTAAATCTTCATGTCTTATAAGCAGTGGCCGTGTCTTTTTGTTGGGTAGTATGAAGACATGTGCTAACAAGTGGCTTGTCAAAATGTTAGAGAGCTGGATTGCCAGCTGTTAGAAGGAAAGTGGTAAAAGCACATGGTATGCCTGTGGAATACCCTCTGCCAGGAGCTCAGTGAGCCAAAAGCTAGAGCTGGCTGGGAGAAGGGGAGTGAATTTATAACTAGTTGCAATATTTATGTTCATGTTAAATACCCAGGGGCAGGCACATAAAAAGGTGGAGTATCAAAACCCAACTTGCCACAGTCTAAAAAACTTACTAAGGCAGCCTACGCAGGAATGAGTTATGGAGGCTGTTCCTTCTCATAGTCTTCAGCAGCTGTGCCACCTTCTCTAAGGCAAAGATCACACCATCTTGAATTGTCATCTAATTTTCATGTGGTCTATGAAGAGAAAGAAATCCACGTGAAGGGGTCGTTCATGGAGGGTTTTGTATTAGTATTCTCTCTGGAGGGGGCAAGATTGTTCTTTCACAACAGGGTGATATACAATTCTACATGACTAAACTGTGAAGTTGGAAGCCCTAAAGGTAGACTGTGTGAAAGTCCCACACTCTTGCTACTGGAAATACATTATTGCATTCTAAATATAATTTCTGTTGATTGACATTGTGATACAGAAACCTTATATAATGTTAAGAATAAAAGATCAGTGGCTGAAATATACCATATACTTCACAGAGACATGTTTCTGGCTCCTGGAATCTGTCATCCCCTGCTGTTTTAGGGTTTTACCCAAACCCTTATGGACCCAGTGGACCCACTCACATTGTTTTCAACAGCCTTCAGTCAGTCTTGTGAAATCCAACACACCTTGGTATCTGTAAAAATAAGTACCTATTAAAAAGGGAGATTAAAAAGTAGTAGTTCTAGGAGAATCAGAGCTGAGGTTTGATTTGGACCTGATGATCTTAAAGGTATTTTCCAACCTTGTGATTCTGTGATTGTCCTTGAATTTGCTGTTTCAAACAACCCATGGTTGGGGTATTTAGTAGCATTCTCCTCTGTGTGCATCTTCTTGGGATTTGCTTAAATGCAAAATGAATTTTTCAGCCTTTCCCTTCATCCAAGCACTTAAATGTACAATAATTTAGTTAATTTTAGAGAGTTCTAAGCTTTTGCTATGTTTGAACAACACATTAAAATTAGCCTAGAGAAGGACACAGACAAAGAAAGAAAATTATGTGATCACATGAGCTTCTTTTCTTAAAGAAATGTAGCTAAAACTTTTTCTTTCCCTTCCCTTGCCATGACACAAGCAATGGACTGGGTAAGCTCTGGGGTAATAGAAGCTATCCAAATCCACACAGATGTTTTTAATAGCATGCAAATGTGAGGGAAGAAACATGCTGTTCCACAAGACATGCTTGATTAATACTTTTTTCTTATCCAGCCACGCCAGTGTTCTGCTAAATGATATTTAAAATTAGCAATTACTTTTGAAAGAAGTTCTGTGGTTTCTGTTTTGATTGCACTTATAGGTAAATCTATATCCCAGTTTTTGTGTCCTTTGTGATTTCTCCATATGAAGATTCTTCTCTCATGGTTATCGCAGGCTTCTAGTAATTCAAAGGTTTGAGCTACACTAGGCTAGTAAAGTTCAAAACCTTCCCGGGTGTCCTCTAGCAATGAGTGTTTAGATTTAAATAATAAAAGCACTTCCACAAAAAGTTCCAAGGTTCAATTCAATTTACAATAAGATGCTAATGATGATCCCATAGCAATAAATATTCATTTACAGATAATGTGTTAACTCAGCTATCCAGCAATGCGCAGTAATCACAGAAAGGTAACATATTAACTTACCCATTAATCTCGATTTGTTTTCAATTCATAGTCTCCCTTCAGAAGGTGGTCAGATGAGTGGTTGTAGCAAACCAGCAGAGTGGTCATGAAATGCTATTTTATCCCAAGGACAAAAGTGATTTTGAGTAACTAAAACTCTCCCCATTCACCTTTTTTTTCCTAAGAAATTTCAACTTAACTGCACCCTAGAAAATTTTCTTGGCTTAAAATTGCACGAATGTGAAGGGTATTAAAAGACTTCCTCTTACAGAAGAAAATGATCCAAATTACTGGGAATTCCCAAGGGATTAAAAATGGTAAGTATGAAACAGGAAAAAGGCATTGATATTCTGAAAGTGAATTTCAATGAGGTGTTACCCAGGCATGATCCAAGTGTTGCCTAAAAGTAACATTTTTCTGATATGTTTGTGTTAGTTTTTCTTATCAGCTCTAAAACAGGAATAACCCAGAAGGATCACAAGGGACTGTCCAAGATTTCTGAGGGGAAAAAACTGACTTAGATAAAATTTCATCATGTTCTGAAGATGCTTGGTGAGCATAAGTCTTGCTAAGCAGCAATAAATGCAAAATCGTAGTAGTATGAACAATGTAATAGAACATATGTAGTACCAAGTCTTCTTCCTAGTAGCTCACTCCTTGATTATAGAGGGAAAAGTCCCTTTGCCAGCTTGGGTATTATGAAAAGGACAAACATCCAGCCAGTTTTTGCCTGTTAAAGGATATCATGTTGATTGAGGGAGGTCTCAGAGCTGAAAATCACTGCAAGTTCAGAGATGTGGAAGCTAGTCCAATTGTTATTATGAGTAAATTTGGCATTTTCTGTTTCCTAGTCATTTAGCATATGTTATCTTGCACAAACTTGCTTGAGAAACATTCAATTTGGAGTTGAGCCTCTGAGGCAGATTCCTGCTTATTGTGACAGCAAACCAGCTGTATTCTCCTATTAGCCTCAAGTACCATATAAGGAAAAGTTGGGAATGTTTTTGATATCCTGGAAAAAAATCTACAGGCAGAAACAATCCTTGACTTGCCTCTTCCCTTAAATGATTCTACACATACATCTGCTGGTAGCAAGAAACACTCTCAAGTCATCTGTTTCTGCATATCTAGTATCTACAGGCACATTTGTATATCTGCTATAGGTTCTTCTCTTTTACATGGAGATCACCTCATAGTAGCAATTCTGTGTACAGCTCTCATGAGCTTGCCTCCTTTGTGGAACTTACCCCAAGAGTAACTGACAATTGTTGATTGATATAAGAATATAAATGGTAGCTTTTACTGACATTGCCTTGTGGGGTGCAAGCATCCATGGATCCATTGGATAACACTATATGTAGGAAAATAAAGCCTCATTATTCTTTCCTAGTAATAAAAAATATAACGGCTTAAAATCAAAAAGGAACTCTGGTGGTGTGTTTCTAGAAGGTGATGATGCAGAACCATAACTCATATGTTCCAGGGACAAGGATGCCCTTAAGGTTTACACTGCGTATTTCAGAGGCAGCAGTTTACACCATGATTAAGAGTCTGTTTGCCTGGAACATCCATTTGAGCAGTGCAATATCCATTTCTGTCTCCAAAAGTGATTTCTAGCATGAGTCTTTTGTAATTTCTATTAATATTGCAGAATAGAGAAGATTGATACTGATTCACTCACCAGCTCAGTTAATTTTTCTTCAAGTATGGATTCCTATTAGGAATGTGCCCATGTAATGTAATAAAACTTGCTCATACCATTTGCAATCAGGTTTCAGTGCATATATTTTCCCTAGTGTCTCCCCCTTAATAACAATTGTCAGAAGAAGTAGAGGACATAAATGAACACAGGATGATTCACTGGCCTCCTGATAATTCTGTCCATTGTGATACAGGAAAGCCTGAAAGTTCAATAGTTACTAGTAAGAGGGAGTGAATTCATTGATATTATAGGCCCAGTTTTGCTTTCAGATATGTAGAAAAGGAGAATTGAGAAAGAAGCAGCTAAGAAGTCTCTTTTACTGCCTTGTAGATTTACTCCTGTCAGCCCTGGCCACATGTCTCTTGCTTGCTGCACTGATCTCCATCTGTGTTCTCCAGTTGTTTAGCTACTTTAATTTAACTTTTTCTATGATAAATAATGCATATAAGAATTCAGCATAACCCCTCCAAAACGTGATGTTTTTCTATTATCATGTCCCCTCTCCAGTGAAAATCATTTTTACATTGCCTTTCTTTGGTATTTATAAAAAATACTGTTATAAAACCAGTGTCTACTGATCAAATCCATGGAGCAAAAAAGAAAAGAGAGGGCCATAGATGGTCCTGCATGATTTGCATTGGCAACCATGGAGCTTTTACCACTGTATCATTTTGCCCATTTGGATTTAATAACCACCTTATCTCTACTGAAAGATACACTCCAATGTGTTCATGGCTACAGAAGACAAATTTTCTGGTCTATTACTCTCATCTCTTCATTCTTTATTTTTCATTCATTGGCACCACACTTAGATTTCCTCTGGTCTTCTGGTAATGTCTCTGATTTTAATGACTTTTTGATCTATGCCAGATAATATGCTGACGCCCAATTTTGCATCCCATAGTGAATCCCATCAGGTCCTGCAGATGCTGATTTGATGTTTGCTTGTTCCACTAATAAGCCTTGTAGTTTGGATGTGATCCTGGCCTTCTATTCCCAGAGCAGTAGTTGCCTTCTGCTCTGTCTGATCTGTTATGCTAATGTAGCTTGTGACTAGCACAAACCAAAAAAGTGGTGATTTCCCCTTTAGGGGACGTAATAGATTCATCAAGCCACTGTTCTGTGCTCAGTAGTGTCAGATACAGCTACATCTGTTCAATAAATCATATATCCAAAACTATCAGTAGGACAGAGGCATTTTTCCTGGAAGCATGAGATTTAATTACCTTAGCATGTGTAATTCCATCTTTTATTACTAGCAATAAAAATGTGTCACCTTAAAAACTGAACCTCAGTGCTTGGCTCTGTGACTACTGACAAGAGCAGACACTTTGCCTTAGAGCATTTTACTGTGATTTTGTTGAATACAGGAAAAAGTGCAAGAGCATCATCAGAATAACAAAAGATATAGTTTAAAAGGACAACCCTCCTCAGCTAGATGTGCTAGTAGGTTGTAAGTGTGCAGCTCACCCACAACAACATGCAGCAGAGAGAGATTAATTTAAACCAGTGAATGTGGGAAGGCTGATTTACTGCTATTACAGGCATGTGTGAGAGCCCCAGGAGGGTTTTTCTTTAGCACTCTGCATCTCATGGCCTTTCCAGGTCAATAGGAAACCCTGTTGTATCTTCTCTCTATAAATGAATTAGCTCGTAACAGTATCTGCAGAGCCATGATGGCATCCAGAAACTTTCACATCCTTGTCTAATAGATTAAACAAATTTATTTTCCTGCTGGGAAGAGCAGAGATTCTCTTCCTGTGTCCTTCAAGTAACACTATTATCCAGTATAATCGTTGGCTGCCACTTTCGTCAAGACAAGGATGAAATGACTGATGAGAAAAGCATCTCACTTAGGAAACCTCACAGGAATCACAGGAAATGCATGGCATATGGTTCTGTTGTAGCTTTGCATGGCTGGGTTCTGGTTGAGAAGGTGGAGCTGTAGCAGTGGCTTCTGTAAGAAGCAGTCAAAAGCTCTCTGCAGGCCTGGAAGAGTAAACACCAGCTGGCTCAAGGCTGGAGTCGTTGCTGACCGAGGCCGAGCCCATCAGCAGTGGTCACTGCACCTCTGGGAATCACAGTTAGGAGAAGTAACTGCAAGCAGCTGCTTTTTACCCCCAGAGAAGGGAGTGAGAAGATGTAAGAAACTGTGCAGGCACCAAGGCCACGGAAGGGGGGCAGGAGGTGCCAGAGAGAAAGATGCCCCTGCAGCCTGTGGAAACCTATCATGGAGCGGGTGTCCCCTGAAGCCCATGGAACAGGCTGAGACACCACCTGCAGCCCGTGGAGAGGCCCCATGCTGGAGCAGGTGGAGACATACAGGAGATGCTGTGACCCCTGTTGGAGCAAGCCTCTGCCAGAACTTGCAGCCCAAGGAGAGAGACAGAGACTCAGATATGAGAGAGAACCATGCCGGAGCAGGTTTGCTGGGCAGGGGGCTTGTGACTCCATGGGGGATCCGTCTGGAGCAGTCTGGGCCTAAGAGACTGAGAGACATTCTGTGATTTATGACTGCACCCCATAGCAGTG
>VZTU01014493.1:0-14570 GCA_013400835.1 Zapornia atra | reverse complement strand
TGCACCCCATAGCAGTGACCCACACTGGGGCAGCTGGGGAAGAGGTGAAGCCCTACAGGAAAGGACTCATGTTGGAGTAGTTCAGGGAGGACTGTCTACCGTGGGTGGGACCACACGTTGGAGCAGGGGAAAGGTGTGAGGAATCCCCCCACCACTCTCCCCCCCAGCTAAACAAGGAAAAGAAGCTCGTGAGGAACTGACCAAAACCCCCAATCCCCCAGTCCGTGCCCCTCCCCTGTGCCACACTGCAGGGAAGAAGGGAGCGAAATCATGACTAAAGTGCAGTCTGCTAAGAAGGGAGGGGTAGGGGGAGGTGCTTTAAGATCTGGCCACGCTTCTCATTACCCAACTCCGTTGTCACTGGGTGTGCAGGGCAGTGTGATAACCTAGAGAGTTTTCTTGCCTTTATTCTGTGCTGAGTCTTTTCTGCCCATGCTGTTCATTGTGGAATGATCTCTCCCTGTCCTTATCTTGGCTCCTGAGCCTCTCAATATATATTTTCTCCCCTGTCCAGCTGAAAAGGGGAGTGATAGAGCGGCTTTGGTGAGCATCTGGCCTCCAGCCAGGGTAAAACTACCACACTCCAACAAGTATCAGTTGTTCTTAACAGTGTAGTATTAAATCAAGTTAATTTTAACAGAGGATTTGTTGTTAGTTAATTTTTTGTGACGGAGGGTTGGTTATATCCTGATTCTGAACTTGGACTGCTGTTGTAAATGTGAGTGAACTCACTTTATCTTAGTTGTGCTGCTTCTAAAAATGTCTAAGCCTGTGATATATCTGCCCATCCATTGCAGGTTTTGCTAATTAGGTTGCAAGACATGTTAGGTCAGGTTCATGCTGGAGTGGATCTATAACTTCTGAACTAGAGCTGAATTATATCTGATTAGTCCAGAAAGGGAACCAAGGATGATGGGGTTCCTTCATGGTTTCCTGGAATGAATCAGGCAGAAGTTGTGTGAATGTCTTTTGCAAAACGAATAACAGAAAAGAGGTCATAAAAATATAACAATGAGCATAGGGCTGTGTAAGAAATTTAGATTTCCTGCTTCTGACTATCTCAAATATTTGAACAAGAGGGCATCCAGTGAAATGAAGATGAGGAATAGTCAATGCTGATAAAATACTAAATTATCTACAATTATAATAATCTACAAAATGTACAATTAGCCTGAAGAACTCATTGCCACAGGAAATTATACATCTTCACTATAGAAGAAGGGGTGCATTAGTGTTGCAATAAAACACACAGTTATTCTAATTAATGCTAACAGTACAGCTGACATAATTAATGTTCCAGGCTAGAAGACTAAAACCAGTCACTAGTACAAGGGGAAAATGTTAGCTAATGTGAAGGGTACTTTATTCTACAACTGCCATAACAATGTAATTTTTTTCCGATGTATTTGCTCCTGTTATTGGGGATAAGATACTAGGAGAATGTAATACCTGATTAACAGGGCAGAAGGAACATGCTCATGTAAGAAGTTCTCTGAAAACTAAGGAAAAAACCCACACAAGCTAATTTAGTACAATCATAGAATGTCCTGATTTGGAAGGGACCCATAAGGATCATCAAGTCCAACTCCTGGCTCCGCACAGAACCAGACAAGTCAGAGCAGGGGACTGAGTGAACTCAGTCCAGCTCAGTACTGGGACCACTTCCCTGGGGAACCTGCTTCAATGCCTGCCCATCCTCTCAGTAAAGAACCTCTTCCTAACATCCAACCTAAACCACCCCTGACACAGCTTCACATCTCAGGTTCTGTCGCTGGTCACCAAAGAGAGGAGATCAGCATCTGCCCCTTCTCTCCCCCTCNGAGTGAACTCAGTCCAGCTCAGTACTGGGACCACTTCCCTGGGGAACCTGCTTCAATGCCTGCCCATCCTCTCAGTAAAGAACCTCTTCCTAACATCCAACCTAAACCACCCCTGACACAGCTTCACATCTCAGGTTCTGTCTCTGGTCACCAAAGAGAGGAGATCAGCATCTGCCCCTTCTCTCCCCCTCGTCAGGAAGCCACAGACTGTGATGAGGTCTTCTCTCAGTCTCCTCTTCTCCAGGCTGAACAAACCCAGGGACTTCAGCCTCTCTTCACAGGACTTCCCCTCCAGACAATTCACCCTTTACCATCGTCATTGTCCTCCTCTGGACACTCTCCAAGATTTTTATGTCCCTCTTGTACTGTGGCACCCAAAACGGCACAGAGTGCTCTAGGTGAGGCTGCACCAGCACAGTGTAGAGTGGGACAATCCTATCCTTGGACTGGATTGCTATGCTGTGCTTGATGCACCCCAGGATGCGGTTGGCCCTTCTGGCTGCCTGGGCATGCTGCTGGCTCATGGGTAACTTGCTGTCGACCAAGACCCCCAAATCCCTCTCAGCACAGCTGGCCTCCAGCACCTGATCCCCCAGTCTGTATGTGGAGCCAGGGTTGCCCCTTCCAGGTACAGAATGTGGCACTTGCCCATGTTAAACTTCATGCTGTTGGTGATTGCCCAGCACTCCAATCTGTCCAGGTCTCTCTGTAGGGCTTCTCCACCCTAATGGAGTCAACAGCTCCTCCCAATTTGGTGTCATCTGCAAATGTAGTTAAGACACCCTCTAGTCCTGTGTCCAGGTAACTTATGAAAATGTTGAATAGAACTGGACCTAAAATGGAACCCCGGGAAACCCCACTAGTGCCTGGCTGCCAGCCAGATGTAACCCCATTCACTATCACACTCTGGGCCTGAGCCTTTAGCCAATTGTCCACCTTCAGCCAATTGCATTATGGCTTTGTCTAGTTGTATGCTAGACATTTTGTCCAGCAAGATACTGTGAGACACTGTATCAAAAGCCTTACTGAAATCCAAAAAAATAAATAATATCAACTGGTTTCCCGTGGTGAGCCATTTGGGTGACTTTGTCGTCAAATGAAATCCGATTGGGTAGACAGGACCTTTCTCTTCTCAACCCATGTTGGCTGTTACCGGTACCTGCGTTTGTCCTTTAGGTGTTTTTCAGTAACTCCCAGTATGATTTTCTCCATAATTTTACCAGGCTCTGAGGTGAGACTGACAGGCCTGTAATTAGCAGCATCTTCTTTCTTACCCTTCTTGAAAATTGAGACGTTTTCCAGCTTCCAGTTAATTGGAACATCTCCAGATTACCGAGACCATTGAAAAATAATTGAGAGAGGTCTCACAATAACATCATCTAGCTCCCTGAGTTCCCTGGGATGAATCCTGTGGGGTCCCCTGGACTTATATGGGTACAGATGGAGCAGGAAATTGCCCACAAGTTTAGGGTTCACTAGGAGCTTATAATTATCACAGTCATGGTCCTCCAACTTGAGGCATGTGGAGCCCCAGAGCTTGTTGGCTGTGTTGACAACAGAGGCAAAGAAGGTGTTAAACATCTCTGCTTTGTCTATGTCCCTGTTAGTAAAGTGATCATTCTCACTGAGTAACGGACCAATGTTCTCTCTGGTCCTCCTCTGGTAGTTAAAGTATTTGAAAAAAACACAGTGTTGGCCAGCCCAACTGAGATTTTTTGTTATAGAATCACAGAATATTCTAGGCTTGGAGGGAAGCTCTAGTCATCTAGTCCAACCTCCTGTCCAAAGAAAGCCTAATTAGGTGAGGTTGCCAGGGACCCTGTTGAGCTGGAATACCTCCAAAGACTGGGATTTCACATCTTTGTGCAATCTTTTCTAGTATTTTTCCATCCTTATGGATAAAGATTTTTCCTACTATCTAACTGGAATTCCTTGTGTTACACTGAGTCTTCTTGAGTCTGAGCAATCACAGCTCTTGACCTCTTCTTGTAAGTTCCATGTTACAGCCTCATGTCCAGCTTGGTGGTGGGGAGTGGAAGCTTTGTTTGCTCCAGTATATCAATTTCTTTCTTGTACTGGGAAAACCAAAACTGAGAATAATGTTCCAGATGCTCAAGAAATGAATAGAACATCAATCCCTCTGATCTGTTGGATAATCCTTAGTAATGCAGCCCAGGAGGCTATTGGCTTGCTTTGCTGCAAATATGCATTGCTGGATCATATTCAGCTTGGTATCCAGAAGAACTTCTGTGTGGTTGTCCTGTGGAGCTGTATCTGGAAGGTTTGGCCCCAGTCTATACTGTTGTATGGAGTTATTCCATCCTAGATGCAAGAGCTTGCCCTTTACTCTTTTCAAACATCTTGAGATTCCTGCTAACCCATTTCTCCAGGCTGTCTAGGTCGCTCTGATTAATAGCTCTGTCCTCTAGTGTACTGAATGCTCTCCCCAGTTTGGTGTCATCCCCAAATTTGCTGAAAGTGTACTCTGCCCCATCATTCAGATCATTAATGAAGTCATTAAACAGTGTTGATTCCTCTACAGATCCCTGAAGGACCTTGCTAGTTGTTCACTGACAGGCAGACTTTGCACTACCAATCAAAACTCTTTAAGCTGGGTCTAGTCAATTTTCAACCTACTTTATTGTTCACTTATCCAGTGTCCACTCACCAATTTGCTTATGAGAGAATGGGGAATTGTTTCAAAGGCCCAGTAAAAATCAAGGCATAGAAAACCCACTGCTTTCCCCTTGTCCAGAGTACCAGTGACCTCATCACAGAACGGAACAAGACTGCTCAGGCATAATTTGCTGTTGGTAAACCTGTACAGCCTCCCAATCACCTTCCTGTCTTTCATGAGCTTAGAAATAACTTGTAAGTGAATTTGTTCCATCACCTTCCTAGGGACTGATGTGAGGCTGATCAGCCTGTAGTCCCGATATTTTTGAAGATGTGTGCCATTTGCCTTCTCTGCAGCCCTCAGAAACCTCCCATGATTACCATGACCTTTATAAAATGATTCAGAATGGCCCTGCAATGGGATCTGCCAGTTCCTTCAATACCCTTGGATACATCCTCCCTCTTTACATGGACTTGTGTATGTCTAATTGGCTTTTAATTTCCCCTATTAATTCTCTATTTCATATAAGATGATGATGATGATGACTACTGTTATTATTATTATCGTTATTCTATTGCCCAATATTTTAATGGTGCTGTATTAGTCAATAGACTTAGGAAGACATTTCTGTGCTTGTCTTTTTTTTTAGACCAGGAACTATCCTTACAAAGGACTCCAAGACATCATTTAAATTTTATGTGATCAAATCAGTAGGTAAACCAACAGTATTTGCCAGCCTGGATCTAACACCTTCTATTGTCTCCTAGCATTAGTTCTCTTGACTGATTTACTGATTAGTAGATTCTCATTAGGCCTACTTTTGATGAGAGCATATAAGGTCATGAGGCTATAGGTAAAAATGCTGAAGTTTTCAAAACAAGATACATATTATATCACTGTAGAGTAACATCTTTAATCAGTTGTATCATTTGTGGCAGTAAGCCAACAGAGCTGTTCAAGAATAGTGTTTTAATTTCAAAGTCCTCGTGTAAGGCTTACTAGTCTTGGAATTATTAGTGCTCAGAACTGCCAACTTATCCAGAACTTACCTTTGTAGCATATTTGTTGGAGTTCATAGATAAGGCATTAATAGATTAATATTAATGAATAGATTTAGCATTAAGTGAAGCAAGAAGACAAATTGAATTAGCAAACTATAATGATTAGGAAGTAACTACACATGTAATTTGATGTCTCTACACATAACCAGCAATGACTGGGAGAAATACAGTGGATATTAAAAAAGTCCAACTAAGAGGTAGCAAAAAAAGGCTCTGAATTAAGCCAGATGGATGAAAGATGTCACAATAAAAAGCAAATACATTGATCTGAGTTGGTGTGTCCTTATTGTCTCTCCTTTGTCGTCTTGCAGGTCTGGGCAGATCTTCAGACCATTGCAAGATAAATAATTGAAGCTTGGAGGAAAGTGGGTTGTTTATGCTCAAGACAATGGCTCTACCCAATTTCTCTACATGAGTGGAAAATCTAGCTACTCTATATCTAGGGTCTGATATACCTAAATTGTTAATTGAAAAACTGTATGTATTCAGTAGAATTGGAGAAAGCTTGGAGAACATGTCTGGAAACAACCTCATTCACAAGCTTTAAAAATCCAAACATGAGAACACACAAAAAGATCAGTGGTATGATAAAGAATCAAGTGCTGGTTTTCCAGGGAATGATATGGCTAAGATAAAATTCAGTCAAAGCATTCAAAGAAAGACAATTTTCCTCCAATAGTTCTTTCACAAGATTGACTACCTTGTCTCACAGCCTTATGTAGCCAACCCAAAACCCCATATAACTTCCTTTTCCCCACTTAGTTTCTTTGCATACTTGAAAAAGTCCAATCAAGTGACAGTTGATGTAACAGACACATCGAGTGATGTGCTGTTACCTGTGGAGGCCTTTACATAAATACTGGACAAGAGTTCAGATCATAATATGCCTGAAACAGCTTAGGAATGCCACCTTCTTGAGACAGGGTCATGGCCTTCACAAATTTCAAGGATTCTTTCCATATTTTTTGTTGGGTTTTTTTTTAAAATTAATGTCTCTAGGATGCTGCACAGATATTCATCAATTGTCTTTAGACAGCTTTTGAAGAAATTAATAAATAGTTCTGTGAAAAAATTCTGTTTGGAATTTGGGTTTTCTTATGGATATATTCTTTTCTACAGACCAGCATGACTCTTGAGTAGCAATATGGTTTTATTGTAATTCATCAGCTGTAGTGCTTCAGCTTCGCATCATAATTATAGAATCATAATCTTCATGATCATAGAATCATAGAACTCATTTGGAGTTGTAAGGGATCCATAAGGATCATCAAGTCCAACTCCTGGCTCCACAGCCAAGTCAGACCACTAATAACAATATTGACATAGATAGGTAGAATTTATTTGTGCTTATGTACACATAGCATTATATACTTTCTTCAAACCGACCATGACCTTTGGGGGTATTGGGATTACACTGAACAATTGAAAAGGTAAAGTTTATCAACTGATTGTGTTCAGAACAAATTATTTCCTGAATTAGTGACAAATCAGCTTCACTGGCAGATGGAAACTTTTAGTGTAAGTAAAAATACTCTCACAGTCATGATTAAAAACCTAAGATTGTCTAATACAGTGATTTTTGAATTCTTTGGCCTCCAATAGACAAAGTTCCTAAACACTATTGTTGTTTAAATTGGTTTTGAGTATAGTCAATAGCTGTTCATCTAAAAGCAGGAATGGAAAAATGAAACGTTGAGATAAGGTTATCCACTCTTTGTCATCTGATTGGAGTGTGTGGAAAGGGAAAAGGTACCTTTTCTTCCACAGCTGTGAGAAAACCCAATAGAAGCAGAATTTAAATGAAAGCATTTAGGGTCAAAGGAGGTTTGTTCCCCTAGAGTGCCTCAGGAGTAACAATAAAAAGGACAAAGTTAGAGCTGGAAAACATGATGAATTTAGTTGAACCACAACTCCAGGTTGGAATTTGGCCCACAGAGCCATTAATTAATGACATAATTTTAGACATATAGAAGTATTACCAGAGCACAATTGTACTTAAGTAAATAATCTATTAATTCAATACCTGACTTTCACTAAGTATTTATAGATAAGTACCAAAATTATTTATCTTACTGAATGAAAAGGAAAATATAAATAATTTGATTAATTTACAGATTATTTTATTTGGCATGTTAATTTTAGTAAATGTTCTTTCTGTGGAAACTCTGAGAAAAATCAAGAAAATTTTATATAAAAATTTTTAGGTTTCTAATGATTTCTCTTCCATGGCAATAATTTTAATGTCATAGACATAACTCCCATGAGAGGAATGTTACTAGCCTCCCAAAGAGAGCAAATTAGTCTAATCTGTTACACGTCTGATCTCTGAAACTTCTGTTAAATTTTATTTTTAAAAAGTATGAAATTCAAATTTTTTCATTTATGTTGTTTGGCTTTTTAGTTTCTGAAACTGCTTAGAATGCAGTATAAATTACAAAATTCCATAAATAAAACTTCACTGGATACTTATCAGAAAATGTTCAATGTTCTGACTTGGTTGAGATGCTCCATTTAAATTTTCTTCAAAAATAAGGGAAAATTTAAATTCTAGTAAAGAAGAGCTCCATGAGAAAATGTTTTTATTCTAATTTTTTCACTGCTGGTAGTCCTTTACAGTGGAACATGTATATTTTATGTGGTCATGGGCGTGGAGTGGAGAAGCCAAGTTGCAAGTCACATCAAGATTTCTGAAACTCGGCATCTAAATTGAAATTAGAAATTGGTGCAGAAAGGTGAATCGACCGTGTAGTGATTGATTGCTGATGCTAAGGAGAAGAATTGTGTTTTGAACCAATGGGAACTGTTGGTTATATGTGATTTTATTTTGTGATACCGTGAACTGGAATAATGCAGGCTGCAGGTCATGGCTGCACCCAGTGTGTGCAATAGGCTGGGCCTGGTATCTGATGAGTGATGGTAAGAATGAGCCTGTTCAGCCTCTATGGCAGCATATCTTTTCTGTTTGCATGCTTTGGGGAAGTGGAACAGAGATCACTTGTGTACTCTAATTTTCTTTGAAGTGCTTTGGAGTGTTTGGGTACAAGATACAAACATGCTTTACAGTACATTTCAAATGTTTTTTTTAAACAACAAGAGAAAAATAGTGTGTATAAACCTAGGGATCTATTTGGGATGTTAAAGCAGCATTCTGTTTTTAATTGTCAAAGGAAAGTGACTTTAATAGCTGGGGTTTTGGGGTATTTTTGGTTGGTTTTTTTGTTGGTTTTTTTTTAATTATTCTTTCCACACATACCCAAATATTATCCTGAGAGCAATTCATGTGTCATACCAGGAGCTGTGGAATGGAAAGCCCAGAATCAAAAGAACAATAATGCTTCATGGCGCAGCTATATATTACCTAAAATAACACCAAATGAGGATTTCAGGCATGGGTGCACAATATGCATTCCACCTCAGAGTTCTGTCTGCTAAAGTCCAACTTTAGCTAGCACATTATCACTGAAGGAAAATAACCTTCCCTTTTCATACCTCTCGCTCCTCTTTCCCATACAGTAATAAGCCTATCCTTTTATATCTTAACAATACTCCCCTTAGCAATGAAACTGACTGTATATACTCAAGCCCTGATTCAGCAAAACACTTAAGTATAACAAGACATGATTTATCTTGTTGAGTTTAGTATGATGCTTGAACCCATATACCTGCCTTTTTTACCTGAATAGAACTCTTCCCCATGTGAGAGGGACAGGGCCACTGAGTAAATTGTTACAACACTAATGGAGTGACAACCACATTTACAATAAACTGTGGATTACTATAACATAGGCTTTAAAAAATAAATACATTTGAAAATGCTGAAAATTCCAGAGTTCTCTCAAAGACTTGGTCCTGCAACACTGATTCTGTTTTAACTAGAGCTGACATTTAACTGGGTGTCTTCCCAGCTGAAAAGCTCCTAAGTGAATTGTCACAGAATCACAGAATCACAGAACTGTAGGGGTTGGAAGGGACCTCAAGAGATCATTGGGTCCAACCCCCCTGCCAAAGCAGGTTCCCTAGGACAAGTCGCACAGGGAGGTGTCCAGGTGGGTCTTAAATATCCCGAGAAAGAGACTCCACAACTCCCCTGGGCAGCCTGTCCCAGGGCTCTGTCACCCTCACTGTGAAAAAGTTCTTCCGCATATTGGTGCAGAACTAAAGTCCTGGAGACTCAGAGTAAACCAGTGGTCTCATCTTTGTAGCTGATCAAGAAAGAGAGAGAGAAATATTAATTACCTCCATGAGAATGAGGACAGGCCAGGGTGAGGCCAGAAAATCTGCCTGTGCTGGGGGTCAGCATCAAGTACAGTGAGTAGAACCAGGATCAGGCACAGCCTCAGGGTTGCCAGGAATGGCCATGGGGATGGGGACAGACCAAGGACAGGCTGGGACATCTGCCTACTCTAAAAATACTTTATACCGACAGTAATCTTGTAATTTATACTGCTTCTGAGTTTATTTTATACAAAATTTAGTTAAAAGGTCTATTCATGACAACAAAAATTAGGCAATCTCATTTTAGTTTTTCTATGGACAGTTGCATTCAAAGTTGTGGCAAACTGTGGTGAGGACTGTTATTGTGAAGGCTTTGTGGCTCTGGTAGAATTCCCAGCTTGACCTTGGACCTACCCCACCACCACAAACTTACCTGATGTTGTGGGCTAGGCTGCCCCCAGCTGCCCCCCTGTCCTGTCCTGATCCCTGTCTGGGGCCAGCCTGCAGCCCTCGCTGCCAGGCTCTGCCCTGCCACACTTCATGGCAAGACCCCATTGCTCTTATCCCAGGGGAGGTGCCAGCTCACATGGTGCCCTGGCACATATTCTTCCACTCAGTGTGAACTCCTGGGGTGAAGTGGGATTTTCCCACCTCCATGATGCCTAATAAGCTCTTGGACCTTGATGAGGGTCCTATTGCAGTTCAACAGAAGATAGCTAAAAAGTGTGTTATGGTGGTACCCCTGACCAACTTCTGGTACTTGGATTTTGTATCTGAATGCAAGAAACTGTTGAGGGAAACACACTTTGTGACTGCTTTGAACTGTAACTTTTGTTATTTATAAAATGAGTGACTTTTTGAGGGAACTTGCCTTTCCTTGGCTTGCTTTTCCCCTTGACTACACTGACAAAACAGCTAACCATTGAAATATTCTTGGCTATGAACTATGCTCTTAGAAAACACATTTGATGTTCATATATGGTCTCTTGGCTGCTTATACTTATGCCCATCTGCTAGGATGGCATGATGCCGCCACACACTGTGGCATGCCAGTTTTTTTGGGCAAGGAGCATCAACCACGAATGGTTTCACACAGGCAAGCTGCTGAAAGCTTCAAGCACCATGTCTTTTGGAAGAATCCTTTCTTTTGTTGTAGGATTGCCACACTGTTGCCATAGGGCTCTTTAAACCGTTGGTAGCTTTGTGTCCTAATACAATACTTGACTGTCAAGTTGGATCATAAGAGGCTGAAGAGCACTTGAAACTAGAGAGTATCTTTTGAAATGTGGTCTGACTTGGATGCATATGAAACACCGATTATTTGAAATAAAACCTATGGATATGTTAAACAGGAGCACTGAGTGGTTCTGGTTTTATGTATCATCTTTTTAAGTGATGAAAACAGAAATCCCAGCCCTGTGTGACACAGAAACATTTGCCAGCGTGGGATACATGGTCTGATCAATTAATCACAAAGCTTCAGTGTTCCCACAACAGTCAATAACCAAATTAAGTAATTCTGAGCACAAAGTTGTCTCATTAAATGTGGAGGGCATATGGGGACAGGAATGAGAGGTCAGATCATAAAGACAGAGGAAATTTAACACAGCATTTGAATCTGAAAAGAAATCAGTGAACTGGATAAAAATACCACAACTTTCCAAGGAGTGCAACTTAGGACAAACTGATAATCTTTCTGCAGTAACAACCAGTTACTGACAGATAAGAATGTGATGCTGAGGGTGAAAAGAAAACCAAAGCAAACAATGCACTTCAGACTTAAATAATTTTGTAACTTTAAATGCAAAAAAAATCATACTGTAAGTTCATTTTACATTGATTTTTTCCCCATGATTTCTAACTGGAGAAGAATAGGAGTTTCTCCTCTGCATCAGAAATGCTTTATAATTCAAGGCATATCTTGTTCTGTGCTGGATAAGCCCCTCAAGCCCTAGGCTAGCTGCTGTTTGGGAATGGGACAGCTGTCATTCTCATCAGAAATTTCATCCATGTTAGTATTAGTATATCTGTTCCTGAGGAAAAGTGCAACATCTCTACTGACAGGGAAAAACTGTAATTGATCAATTCTCCAAAGATAGAGAGATCCAGAGGAGTGGTACACCTGGAATCAGAGGAGTGACTGAGTCTTAGTGATGCAAAGGCTACCTAAGGGCAGTGGTGATGTCAGTAATGCTTCTTCAGCTGCCTTTGGAATGCACAGAGCAATTCACCCATTAGGGCTGGGGACATACCCCTTCCCAGCCTTCTCTGTGGCACTAGACTGTCCTAAATAAAACACTTGATTATTTTCCTTTAATTTGACTCATCTTTAAATTCTGTTTTACCCCTTTCAAAGGTATAACTTAGTTTTCTTCCTCACCAAAGCACTCACTATGCTTAGGGGTTTCTGATACATTTGAAACATTTTGCTGAACTCGGGCTCTAAAACCAAATTATTTCCTTCCCTCTGAACCTCCTCAAAGCCCAGTGGCTTAGTGGTTTTCTCACTCTGTTGGGGTGTGGAAGCCTTAGCTTCATGTCCTCTGTTTTGCTTACCTAAACAATTCACAGTACCTTTGGCAAGAAACATCAAGGAACAGCCACTGCAGAAAGTATTATTTCTTGACAAAGACAAAACTGCCAGACATCTGGTTTCACATTACTCCTTCTAACTGGGCACTCACTAGACTTACAGAAATGTAGACACCTCAAGGATTGCATGAGACTTTAGAGCTTCTAAATTTTGTATTTAAGTACATATGAATCAAAATAATTTAGCCATCTAATTCCAAACAACTACACTGAGGGATGGATACCACATTACTTTTGTGGATTTGAGACATAAAGTGGTAGTTAGGTCCCCTTACTTTTCTAAATCTCCTTGCTTACAGGATCTAACAACAGCTAACTCCTCCTGGCCACAACATAGCTGGTTAGGATGCAGCTATAGAGGGAATAATAATACCTATTATAGCTAGGATTGTGTAATTGTTTCTATTACACAACTTTCTGAAGCTGAAATTGTCAAGGCTTTGTCCAAGAGTGGTCTTATTGCTGAAAATATACTCAATAATGGTTCAGCAATTTTACAATATGAGGAGAAAAACTACTTTGCTATTATCAAAATTAGACCTCATAACTTTTTGAACAATTATGCATCAAAACTATCCTGTAATAAAAGTTGGATGTTGGCATGGAAACCAACCTCTGAGGAGAAGGGCGCTTGGATTCATTTTTCTGGCCATGTAACTTATGTAGTAATTTACACTTCTGCAACACTGAAAAAAGCCCACAGGTATTTGAATAATTTTAAGCTACAACTTGAAGTGAGAGTTAAACATGTTCACTCATTACTTTTATAAGTATTTTCATTATATTTATTTAATTGACATATCCACAAAATGAGAAGCTGCTTCTATGCATCAAGATGAAGCATCAAACAAATTTTTTACAAATATAATTATCTTATTCAAGGGAACTGAGAAATGAATGACTTAACATGGTGAAGGGGAAAAGAGAAATTAAGTTGTTATTTCTCCAGCAATTATTAATATAAAAAAAAAAGCATTTTCAATACTGATTGTTGATTTAGTTGGTCACAATCATCCCTTTAATGTGCTCAGTTGCACATTCAGACTCAAGACATATAAAAGATGGTGTTGCTTTTGTATTAAGATGAAGCATGTTAGCTTTCTGCTGATAGATGACATAAATTTGCATAATTCCACCGAGGTGATGGAACTGCATTGAGTTAACCTGGGACACTGGTTCTATGTGAATGCTTATGCCTTCAGCATATGCTCACACCTATTCCAGCACATTGCTGTTATCTCGAAAGATTACATGTGGCACCTTTCATGTCTGCATTTACAATGTCATTCATAAGAAAAGGACCATGCATTAGACACTCAAAGGTATTTCTGAAATATAGAGATAGTTGAGTGGACAGAATAAGAACAAAGCGTTCATAGTAGATTTGCATAGATGCCAACAGTGCAACTCCTCGAACAAAATAAGTAGCAAGTGTAAGGGAAATTGTGTGGTTGGAAGACTGAGGATGGTCCCAAGAAGCTTCCAAAGCTTCTCTTCCATGCAAAGATTCATAGGATCATAGAATGTGCTAGATTGGAAGGGAACTTTAAAGACCATCTAGTCCAATGCCCCCCTCCCCAATTCAGATCATCTGAATGCTTCAGCACTAGACCGTTTGAATGCAGAAACTCTTATAGATTTAGAAACAGATTACTTTAAAAGTTGATCTTTATGCTCTCAGGTCAGCAACTCATCAGCTTGGGAAACCTACTGTCCAGTTAGTGTTGTGAGACATTTGCAGTAGATGACTGCAAGTTGTTTGCTGGAGAGGTCCTGAAATAATGGCTGGCTTCTCCTCAGGCCACTAGTTCCACAGTCACCTTTTTGAATGAGAGGAAATACAGTAACTGCATGGAATAATCTTTGCTTCCTTTGCAAGATACTGCAGAGATGGATTTATGAACATGACTATATGGAGTATTGGAAAAGTGGGTGCTGGTATTTCTCCTGCAAAACTGTTTGCATGTCAGTGTTTCAAATGTCTTCAGCATTTCTGCCATTTGCTGTTCCTTGGCCCCCCTGCCTGCTTGCCAGGGATTAGTTCACAGAGAGGACAAAACAAAGTGACGGTTTCTGAAGAAAGTGCAATCAGGGACTTGAAACCAGGGTCAAAGCTGCCCCTGCCTCTGACTCATTTTAAAGATAGGTGAGAGATGCCCTAATCCTTCAAAATGCCATCTGATGATGAATGACTGATTTGGACAATTATACAGGGTGCCTTTGGGTGTTTAGGTTTATATTTAGAGGTGATGCATTGCTGGACCT
>VZTU01014492.1:126024-146235 GCA_013400835.1 Zapornia atra | reverse complement strand
GCAGACACCGCAGCTGCTCCGGCCCCGCTGCCGGCTGAGGCTGGGCCGCGGCGCAAAGCGTCTTCTCATGGGGGCACTCAAAGCTCTCCTCTCGTCCTGTCGCTCCATGCCCTCGGGAACAGTTCTTCCCCTGCTTCCTACAGGCACCTTTCAGGGACTGGAAGGGGCTATAAGGTCCCCCCAGATCCTTCCCTTCTCCAGGCTGAACCAGCCCAACCCTCTCAGCCTGGCTTTACAGGAGAGATGTGCCAGCCCTGTTGCAGAAATCCGGAGCAATGACATCTGTAGCTCTGCCCGTAACCCCCGATGTAGTCACTGCATTGTAGAAATCCAGTGTTTTAATGCCATTTCACTGTGAATGAATGAGGTAAGAGGACACTTGTCTGTGCCAGCTGTAAGGCTGTGTGAAAGAGAGAGTTTTATTGTTCTTTGTTCAGGCACTTTAAGTGGAAAGATCAGGAAAAGGCAGGAAGCAAAGCGTACATCAGAGATACAGACCTGACTGCCAAACTAAAGTAGAGCCCACGGCAAGAGCCAAGCCTGGTGAACTACACAAATTTTTAAGACTCTGTAGTGTGAGAATGCTTATTTCAGTATGACTACCTGATCAAGGACCTGTCAAAATGGCATGATAAAAAAGGGAGGGGGTAGACATAAAAGGGGTTGGTTGTATGTAAACCCCCATCGGTCAGTACAGTGTCTGCACCTGCCCACTGCAGTCTGTTCTATTTTCTTGTTAGATCCTTTCTTCACTGTTCCTTCTGTGAGCTCGCTCTGTCCTGCAGTGAGTGCTGTAAGAACAAAGTGCCAGCTGCTTGGATGTGAGTGGATTTGGTTCCAGCAGCTGGAGCCAGACAGGGGTGCAGAAGCATCCTGTGTTCAGTAGCTGTGGTGTCAGCTGCAGCAGTGAGTGGGGTCTCTGGGCCCGCAGCCACACTCCGTGGTGTTCTTGGCCACCAGCCACTGGTGCAGGGACAAAAGAACCAAACCAGATGCTGGGGGGAAGGGTGTGAGGGAGGGAAGTGAGGGGCTCGGCTCCAGCAGCTGGAACAGTGGGTCACAGCCTGTGTGCCTGGTGCCAGCTCCTGGAGAGGGGCGGGATGCAGAACATGGCTTGTATCTTCTCCAGACCTGGTGGTGCTGGGTGGTTTGTATGTGTGTTGTGTCGATGCTTCAGGGGACCCAACAGTGAGTGTGTGCACTTGTGACTCTAGACAGTGTGGGGGGTGCCTTCGTGGGTGACTCAGTGCTGCCCAAAGAGGCAGAAGGGACTTAGCTGCCTGCAGTTACGTTTTATCAGCCCTCTACATGGGTGCTGTATGTCCCTGGGGGGTGTGTCTGTGATGTGTTCAGCTTCGCTACCCATGGAGCCTGCAGTTGAAAGTGGCAGCTCTGTGTGTTGGCTGCGTGTTACCCTGCTGATACCTGCATGGGAGGGAGAAGGCAGCGTGAGCTCTGCCATGGCCTGGGGAGCTACTGCAGCTGTGACACGATGCATCAGAATGTGTGGTGCTGGATGGGGATGCTACCAACAGATCTGCACACCCTTCTGAAGCAGAGTTCACTTGCCAGAGCTGGTTCAAGAACTGCTGTATACTGCGGCCATGAGCCACGCTGACAAACCCTGTATGTGCCTTGGGTAGTTTAGCTCAACATTCAGGTTTTGGTTTTGCCTCTGTCCAGGCTGCAGATGCTTAACTGGTCATTATTTGTTTCTCTTTCCTCAGATTCAGGTGTATACAGCACTGCCTTCTGGTACCTGCTTTTTAAAAACAGCCTTGTCTACCACTTGTAAATCAGATCACGGATGCAGTTCCACACAAATCCTTGATTTGGAAGTTAAAAGCAAGAACAGGAAAGGTCTGCATAAGCAACAGTCATGCTTAACTGTGTGACCTACTGTGCTGTGCACAAGACATTGGGTTGAGAAAGCGAAACTCTCTCCTTTCACAAATTCTTTTTCCACCTTAAGCATCTGCACCAATCACGGTACCCACAACACTCATTAATGTTCCCTTTTGGCACTGTATCAGAATCAGGTTACTTCTCTTCAAAGCTGTCATATGCAGCTTCCAAAGCATTATAGAAAATTGTGTGCTTTAAATGATGAGGTCTAAAAATGTGAACTCTGGCATTTCAGGATTGATTTCAGGTTCAGCAAATCAATTAAATGTGTTATTTAAATCTGAACATCGTAGTGACTTTCACATTTATTTTTCTATTTCATTGACTGGCTCTAAAATAGCTCATTTGATTTAAAAAAAAAAAAAGGCAATTTGTCAGCGTGTGGGAGAAATTCTCTGTACAAAAGGCATTTTCAGCAGCTCAGGTATAGACTACTGTGAATTACCAGGCCCAAGCTGAAAGGCAGCTTGCACCCAGGACTCTGCCTGGGGACTGGAAATGCTGCTGTTTCTTTCCCCCACCCCCTTAATTCAAATGAAGAGGGGTATAAAAACAGATGCTTAAATTTCAGGGTTATTCCTAACCCAGCATTTATCACAAGATTTTCTGAACAGAGCTCCAGAAAAAGATTTTGAAATTACAAGGATTCATTGATTAAGTGGGAACTACCAACAGATTATTTTCTCCCTCCAGTAAAACAGACTGTGCTCTCACAGACAGTCAAAAATACTACCAGCAAGCGGTCATTAGGCAGTTCTTCTGCATGAGATTGATGAAGCACAGAACGGTTGGGATTGGGAGGGACATCGGGAAGATGTCCAACCTGCCTGTTCAGACAGGGTCACCTACAGCAGGTTTCCCAGGATTGTCAGGCAGCTCTTGACTGCTTCCAAGAATGGAGAATCTGCAGACTCTCTGGGCAGCCTGTGCCAGTGCTTGATCACCCTCATGGGTATCTTTTCCCTTATGTTCAGTTTCACTCTCCAGTGTATCAATCTGCACCTTTAAGGAGTTTTTGATGAATCCCTAGGCTGTCTTGGTGCCACTTTTTCATGGAGTCTTACAGTGTGTTAGGTTGGAAGGGAACTTTAAAGGTCACCTAATCCAAGCACCCCTGCAGTGATCAGGGACACCTGTAAATAGATCAGTTTTTCAGGCACTAACTGCTTGGGCATGCAGCTGGGTTTCCTCTTACACAGACTTTCTGGGTAGTGAATCTTTTCCAACTCATTGCGTGTATTCCTGCCAATTCATTCAAGTCTTTCTGCTCCGGAGCCCTTTGCTGTGATGCCCGGTTCCTTCTGTAACAGGTCCCAGCAAGCAAGAGGTGTCTGACACAGCAGAGTTCCCTTTGAGTGTCTGGGAATAACCCTGAAGTGGTCATCACAGAGGCTTTAACATCTAACTCTGTGCTGAGCAGTTGTGAGTTGAAGTAACACCTTCCCCAGTGCCCTCCTGCATGCCTTCCCATGTCAGAGCAGCTTGCTCAGAAGTCTTGCAGAAAATCTGTGAGAGACTTCTACAGCCTTGGTGATATGTAGGTCCAGTTTTGGGATGGATGAGGGTTCTGCTATGGGTCAGGTGCGGAGACTGGCTTTCCAAGGTGTGGAGTAACTCACCATGTTCTTTATAGTAACAAAATTATGTATATAGAGATACACAATTCTATACAGTTATATGCAGCTCTTATGTATTTGCATAGACATAAACATATAGAAAGAATGACAACTCTAGAACTGTGTAGAATTAAAATTATGTATGTACTGATGCCTACACAATTTGTATCATCAGTATACTAACCTACTCCTGTTAGAAATAATTCCTTTCAAAGTTACCTTTGAAAGATTTCATGCATTTTCCTTTGAGATAAATTATTGACAAAGAAGAGTATTGTCTATTCAGTTAAAAACTAAACTTTGATACTTTCCCTTTCTCATTCAGCAGTTCTTCCATAATTTTCCTTTAGTCTATTGCTTTTCCAAATGCATCGCATAATAATTTAGATTTAATGATCTATTACTTCCAAAATGTGTCTACTTGAAATGAATAAAGCCTTTTTTGTTGTTGTTGAAGGGTATCAGACTAGTGTAGCAAAATGTTTTGGATACAGGTGCACACCAACAAACGTATAAATACCACAAACGTACAGCTTTGGTGTGATTCTACTAAAAAAGTATGTCAGGTTTTGAAACGTGAACTTTGGAAAAGAAATGAAATATGCTTTTGAATTTATGTTTTCTAAGAAGTGTCAAACAAGTGACATAACAGTTTCATCAGAAGATTGATGACAAACCTGCTGCTTTCCCTTATGCTATTGGCCAGTTCCTGCTGTCAGTCACAAGATGTTACACTGAACTTTGTATTAAAAGTGTTTTTATTACAGGCCTGAAAAGCAAAAGCCTTCCCATGATGTATCAGTAGAGGAATTTGCTCATGGCAGTAAGTATGGGAATATTACCTCAGTGTCAGAGGAAGCGTTATTAAATAGTAGCTGTCCACAGTTTCCTACAGTTAGCAGGAACTGAGAACCTCTGTGAGGCTGATGATACCGCAGTGTCTCTGGAGCCTCACAGCTGTGGGGTTTCAGTGTTGCATTTCTAGTGAGGTGGTAAAGTTTGTTTATAGAACACTCACCGGGGATGAGTTGTTAGGAATCTGTTCTTTTGCTGGTGTGAGTTACAGCTCCTGCCCAGCGAAAGGCTGGAGAACAGATACACATTATGTGTCAATACTTAAAAGTAACTTTTACTCAATAATGACTGACAATTCATGGACAGATCACTGTAAATGTGTTTTTACACAGGCTACTAGATTTTGTCCTGGGTAACTGGGTGAAAACTGTGGGTACAAATAGGCAGTTGGATTCCTGAGTGAAATGCAGGCATCTTTTGTGTTTAACAGCACGCGCTGTCTCGTCTGAGAGTGATCTTTGGGGCAGGTCTCAGTAGAACACAGAGATCTGAGTTCTGAATCACAAACCTTGTGCTCACCTAGGCTGGGCTCAATTGTTTACTTATTCAAGTAACTACAAGTGTCACCAGCCTCTTGTGGGTCATGGTTAAGCTCTCTGTAGGTTTCAACTCTGTAGGTCACTAATGCTGCCTCAGGGTTGCTGTGGAGTTTCATGGGGAAAGGGTGGATGGCTGACTCCTGCCAAGCCAAGCAAATAAGAGAGTGACTGTAAAATTGTTTAATAGACTTGCAGCTGAAATAAGTGATCTGTCTTATTGGAAGAGTGTGTATCTGCAGATGTTTCTTACATACTTTGCTTGTGATGTTATCTCTAACTGACTCTTTCAGCCAAACTGATTACTGATGATAAACATGCATGTGGGAATAAATCTATTCCTATCTTCCAGTACACACAAATCCAGAAATGTGCTTCCACCTGTACTTTCTTCATAATTGTCAGGATTTGTTCCTTATGTTAGCACAAAGCACAACTTTTACATACTTAGTTTCCAGAACAAAAAAAAACCACCGCCTCATTTCAAGGCCAGAATAGCTTTGGGTTATGTTAAATTATGGAGTGAAAAGTGACACATAATTTGTATTCTTTTATTAGAGAGGAACTGAATGTGTGATTGAGAAACAGTTGTATGTTAAAAGGTAACAAAGTACATGAATGAAATCCAGTAATTCCAGTATCCATATGATAAACAAATAAACCTCTGTGTGGACTCAGATGTAACATTTGATTTTTGTAGCTATCTTATCTCATCCACAGACATACCACTTGATGATCATTCAAATTATGACTAAAGAGTAGAGTTGAAATCTGAAAGCTTGAATTATCTGGTCTGTACAGTGAATACTGGTTCCCACACTTGCACAGTTCTAGAAGATCCTTGATGTAAAATTTGAGTCAGGAAAATGACAATCTATGTTGAGTTGTACAACAATTGGAGATTATCTTCTTTCACCTCTCATGTCTGTCTGAATAGCTGGGTCCAATACCGAAGGCTTCTCAGGTGGTTCCCATTTGAGACCCCAGTACACATATTGGACCAGTCAAACAGGAGAAGAGCATCCAATAGGGGGAGGCATTACCTCCTCCTCAAAATCTTCTGGGTTTCTTACTCCTTGCTATTTCGGATAATCGGATTTGTATTCTATTATGTTAATATTATCAAACTCAGTCCTGTCTACAAATTATTAGTTTCAGCAAGGCACCAGAGTCTTCCTGTTTGACTTCAACCTAATCAGTCTGTTCCTCTTTCTCATTTTGGCAAGTAATTCACTACAAGTCTGAATTAAACTTCTAGCCTAATTAATGCAGCAGATCTGCAATTTCCTTTGTTGCTTGCTGTGCATTTACCAGCCTCCCAGTTCTGTCTCATCAGGAAATCTAGCAGGCTTATGGATAGTCTCTGGGTGTAGGTTATTTATATACATTAAAAAGAGAAAGTTCCAACAGTGACCTCTGGGATTTGCAATCAACACTTTCTGGCTACTGGCTATATATTAATTTATTAGTACTTCTTTCTAAAGCCTCTTTAAAGTATCCAGCATGTGTCCTAAAACACTTCTGACTTAAAGAAGTAAAAATCTGAAACTGATTTCTGTGCAAGTCTCTGCAAACAGTCCTGTGTGCTCCTGCCTCTGGTGTGTTACTTGGAGACAGTGCTAAGTGTGACCATTTGCACCATGATCGATTCACTGGGAAAACAGGAACGAGTTCTAGGCAAAACAGGGCTTTCTGTCATGTTTAACACTATTTATCCTGAACTTTAATGTAGTAATACTTTCTGGCCTTGATCACCAGACCTAAATCTGACTGAAACAATATTAGGTTCTTGCTTATTGAATCCATTGAGGAATGATTTGAACTCTGAAGCTTGTATGGCAATAGTTGCAAAAACCGTCTTCCAAAAATCAGAATGAAAATTCAACATTTAAGAATACCTAAAATGTCATTAGGTTCTACTGACTTAGAATTTTCAAAGGTTTTAAGGACAAGCTTGATCATGTTATTTTTTTTCCTGGGATAAGCTGAAAGCGGATAAAAAGGGAAGTTGCTTTTTCTGCTCTCTCTTTGCATTTCTGGCAGACATCTGGAGGGAAGGGCTAAAGCTGTATCCCTAGTGAAAGGGAAAGTCTAATCTGTAAGATCAGTCACTGCACGAGACCTGAATGGCCACTGGAAGATGTGTGTATTCATACAGCGTGCTCTAGCCAAAAGAAATGAGTAAATGGCCAGAAAATTGATACAGCAAAACAATCCTTTAATAATCAGAAAGTCATGCTGTTCTTCACTGACAGCTACCTATTCTGAGGGTAAAGAATACTTCCTTGCACATACTGATTGATTTGGGGGGGGAAAAAAAGTCTCTCCAGATGTGCTTGCGCTGAGATTGTTGTTCTTCCAGCATTCATTTTGCTCCTCTTCATGCCATCAGTTCTGAATGCACATAACTGGCTTCTACATGCATTGACCCTTGGTGTGTGGACTCAGAGTTGTTGGGTTTTTAAATCATTCTGTCAGCTTTTCTATTTCTCATTAGCTGTTGATCTGTCATTCAATCTTTGAATCTGTTTTTGCAAGTTGCAAACAATGTTTTGTTTGCAGCTTGCAAAACAAGCATTAATGTTGTGGGTTTTTTCAGTATTCTACAATACTTTTAAAACCATCTTATTTCCTTACTGAAAAATCACAGTATTCCAGAATCAAATCTGTTAATACATTTGGTCAATCTGAGATAAGTACTGCCTGCAGATACAGAAGGTATTTGCCTGTAAGTACTGAATTGTTCTGATAAATAACATCAGTTGCTTTCTGTGTATTCCCAAGGTAAGGGTGAGAGAGGAGTTGACCTGCCTTGCATTAAGGAGAGGGCTGCTTTGTTAATTTTGTTGGAACTGACCCTGAGAGTCAAAGAGCAAACATGACTCAGATGCTGCTGCATTGATTTTGGCCAGTTTAGTGCCATGGCAACAAGCAGCATTACAGATCTTGTGGTTTTAGTATAGAAAGTGAAAGAAAAAATAATGACTATTTTAATTATAAAGCATGAAAAGGTATTTCACTCTGGCGGTATCACTGTATTCATTTTGCATTTAGAAACAGATTTTTTGTAAAGGAAGCTCAATATTTGACAGCCTTTATGACAATGCTGATGGTGGTGGTGTTCCCCTCCTGTCACTTATGTCTCTTCAGCACACCAGAATCAGTCCTTCAGTGCACGCTTGTACTTCCTTCTGAAAAGTTCAACTAAAGCAGAATTGCTGCAATTCAGATGTGTTTGTATGTGCACATGTTTCTGACTGGGAGAATCTCTGAGAACGTCTTTAATGAGCATGCAGCCCAGCTGAAGTTCAAGTCCTGAGCACGGCTGCTCATGCCACAGGTAACCTGGTTTCATCGTGCTTTGACCTGCACACGGTTCCAGACTTCAAGCAGCTGGTGTTGAAGTCCCCACTGGATTTTGGGGGAGGTGGGAGCTCCCAAGGTTTGGGGAGCTCACAGAAGGGATAAGTGGTAAGGACATGCCTGCTGAGCCCTCTTCCCAGCATCTCCAGCCTGTAGCTCAGGAGGTGCTGATGGACAGCAGAGTGAGCTCTGTGTATGCTCCCAGCCTCTTTTTCCAGCCTCCCTGTGTGCCCAGGCCTGACCATGCCACAATTGCTACATCTGGGACCCAACTGAGACCAAAGGCCCCAGCAGAGCTATAGGAGGTGACACAGGCTGCCCCGTGGGTCTGAAGCATGGCACGTGTAGCATACCGGCACTGGAGGGGTGAGATGCACATTCCCCCATGTCAGCCCCCAGCCTGGGCTGGATGCAGCCAGGGCAGCTCAGAAGGCCTCTGGTCCCTGTATGTACTGGGATGTTGTTCACATCCTTAGTGCCCATGGTTTGGTCTCAGCAGTGTGCTGGATCCCCACATGCTGTCTGCAGCACAGCAAGCTTCCGGCTGGGATGCACAGGCACTCTGCCAGTACAAACACAGTCACATCATGTGACAGGACAGTGGTGCTGACTGCCTCAGGAATCAGGTACAGCAGCATCATCAGGTGTGAAGCAATTAGGCCACTGGAGTCTTAGGATTAACTTAACCAGGACGTAATTTTAAGTGCAATTTAATTACCAAGTCCATAACCTCAGATATTTATAAACAAATGGATTATTTTTAGTTGGTGATCCCCAGTCTGCCAGCCTAAACAAACTTGTGTTTTCATTGAGGTGATGTGCCTGATCTTCTCAGTGAAAGCCAGAATGGGTGTTCAAAAAGCACATCTGCTTCCTATGCCTTTGCATGCAACCCAGCTGTGCTGTGCCTGTATATGCCTAAAATGCCTCATCTGAGAGCCATCTGTCTCTTACGGCTTCCCCTTCTTAGTCATGAATGTGCAGGATAGTCATCTGTTCTCATTTCCGCAGAACACTCCAGAAATTTATCAGGCCAGATAATAACAGAAACGTTTGTGTTCTTTCTTCAGCAGCTTTCAGAGAATTAAATGTGATCAGTTGTGAAAGCAGCAAGTAAAGTGAGTGCAGAACTGTGATTCACAAAGCCACACACTACTAGTTGGAGAGGCTGCCCCTGGGAACTGCCAGGTGAGCTGTTTATCCTGTAATCATCAAACGTCTGGAGTTGGGGGGAACATGTGAGGGTCAAGTCCAGCTCCTGACTTCACACAGGGCAGCCTAAATACTAAACCCAATCTCTGAGTGCATTGTCCAAATGCTTCTTGAACACTGAAAGCCTTGGGGCTGTGACTGCAACCCCTGGAGCTTGTCACAGTGTGTCACAGTTCTGCCTAGCTGGGTGCTGGGAGAGAATGGGGGACTGCAGAAAATGGCTGCTGTAAGGAGCAGCTAGAGCTCTCATTGTCCGATTCAAGGCCAAAGTTGCTGCTCACCAAGGCTGGGGAATTGTACGGATTGCCTCCCTTATGCTCAGCCTCAGAGTGCCCTCTCGCTGGGACCATGGAGTGTGTGGGCCAGCTGTTCACATGCGGTGCTGCGGATGGTGTGCCTGTGGGCAGGCAGTCCGGGCTGTGGGGCTGACACAGACTCCCCTCGCTGGGGCTGCTGTGCCTCGTTTTGTGAGTGCCCTTCCTCTGGCTGCAGTCTGAGCTCTGCAGTAGCGCATCTACTGCAGCTCTGTGTTTAGCACAGGGAAGAGAGCCCTTCCACAGGTAAGCTCAGGTGGGGTGGGACACAGCTGACTCCAGTCTCAGAGCTGTCTCTGTCAGAAGGCTTTGAACTCTCTCTTGTTAAACGTCTCAAAGATCTGACTTAGAAATGGAAAGGAAGGGGCTTTCTGTCTTCTGAGAAATTTCTTCTCAGAATGCCCTGCTGTGTGCTATTCTCTCCAGCGTTAATTATCTCTTAATTCCTGAAACTCAGCATGGTCATGTTATGAAAGGAGATAGGGAGGACGAAGGAGCATGGCTCCTTGCTCCAAACAGGCGATGAGCAGCAAGTGCCGATGGACAAATGAGGAATGGGGGACAGCAGAGGAGTGCAGCTGCTGTAAGAGGCAGTAACCCCAGGTTTCCTGCTCAGCTGCAGCATGTTGTGCAGGCTTTACATGAATCTGCTGTGGTGCACTGTAATGAGTACACCAGTGCCGCCAGGAACTGCTGGGATTTTAGTCAGCTTGGCTGTACTCCTGGATTATAGGCAGTAGGGACAGATGGGGAAGGAGACGAGGTTCTTGAAAAAGACTCTGAAGAGTGAAAGCTATATGCTGTGATCTGAGGGTAGTATAAGGAAAGGTCTCCTTTCTCCTGGGACACTGTTGACCCAAACCAGACCAGTTTAAGCTTTACTGGACATGCCAGTGACAAATCAACATTATCCTCCTGCTATAGGCTTTGGGAATAATAAAGGTGTCAGAGGAAACAGATGGTCCTCTTCAAATGAAGTGGGTTATGAAATAGAAGGTCTTGCATTTGTGTGTAATGTACCATTATGAATTTTGCTATTGCCAAAAGACAACAGTCCAGATGTTTTGCCGTGTTTTCATTTTTTGAGGGGGCTAGGGGGTGTATTTACAACACCCTAACTCCCATGTAGTAGGGGTTATAATAAATAACAGAACAGGCAGACATGAGGATGAGCAGGATATAAAGCAGTGGAGGGAACAAAGTTTCCTAAAGTTTCCTTTAGAGAGAAACTGTGTCTCACAAATCTGTTAAAGTTTTGAGAAAGAGCCCACACCTGAGAAAAATGAGGCCCACTCGGTGCTGAGTTTCAAAATCCTTCTGCAAGTCCAAACAAGAACATCAGGACAAAGTAGTTAAGGTCCTTGAGGGACCAGTGGTTGGCTGATGGGGAAACAAAAGCCTAGGAGTGGGAAAAAATTTGGCTATCGGTGATAAATATGCTGCTTATTTGGCAATCTTTAATTTGCATTTGGATCATTGTATGAATTGTAGTATTAGTTGAAAGAGCTTCACAAATTAATGTGAAACAAAGTAGTTGCTGAAAAACTTGTTAATGCTTGTAAAAATTAAGTCTGTGGTTTCCAGAAAATGTACAGTCTTACAACGTTAAGCCTTATAAAAACCCAGGTGACTCACAAAAGAAATGGGAATGTTTAATTGCCTTCTGTCTGACTCCAGGTCAGTTGTAAAGTAGACGTAGTGAGAGGATACTGACCATTTACAGGTATTCCTGCCATTCTCTCTAAGAATGTCCTCGCAGCAAACCTGGAGTTTGGGGCTGGTGCCATCTTGCCAGATCTCCTGAGCTGTTGTTAGGTGGCTTCTTGTTGACTTGCTATCTACATAAAATATATTAATCCCTAAATACATAATTTGCTTTTCTCTACTTGTTTCAAAGTCTGTGTTCAACTCCGTTTCTTTCAGTTGAGTCCTAAGGGGCAAATCTGCCTCTCAATTCTTGTAATCCCGTTTCTCTTTTATGGTTTTGTACAAGTCAGCAGTAATAAATAATGAAACTATGGCACAGAAGTGTGCGGAGTCATCCCTAGACATTACTTCAAAGCCAAACTATGTCACGTTTTATTAGGTTGCTGTCAGAGCCTTCACATACTCCTACAGTGCCTTTTTGATCTTAAAATCTTAATAAAGCACTCTGACTTTTTTCCTAGCTCATCTCTAATGTAAAGAACAATAAATGCTGCATGGGCTAACCCCCATGGGCACACCGGTATGTTAAAGAATGTCACTGGGCTTTTGGATTACCCTAGGCTTGCTTTTACTAACAACTCAGAGTTGGGCCTTTACCTCAGTGAGTGGCAACTCAAAGGTTATGTTTATGATCTTATCTATGATGTGTGTTTAAAGAGTACATGAAGTCCCCTGTTTTGAACAGACAGTGAGTGTCCTCTGTTTTGGTTGGCTGAAAGTCCATAATTTGCCTTTCTCTTCTCTTCAGGTATCGCTGATTGCTCAGTCTTGGTTCTGCTTTGGATCTTGGATTCTGCTGATCTGTCTCGGAGGTCACAGTCCCTCTTTTTCTTTCCCAAGGTCTTGATATTCTGTGTTAAACATCTACATGCTTAGATACTCTACTTAGCCACAAAATATGTTATCCTTCTCTTAAATGAAAATACTTTCCTCACTCATCTCTATAATATTTGTGCATCTACCCTAGTCAATCCTTCATTTTTAATTATCTACTGATTAACTTGGCTGAGGACTAACTCCTCCATGGAAAGGGCTGTACATGGGACACTGAGGCAGCTTAGAACTGAGGTGTGATTAGAACTTCTTGTTTAAAACCACCTGTGGTTACATAGCTGTAAATACTGCATCATCATATTCCTTCATAATAATAATAAACTGACTCTAACATCCTATTTGTACTAAATTGTACTATTTGTACTAAAATGTGTACATTACCACAGTGCACCCCATCAGCAGTCAGGAGTACTGAAGAAGGAGGAGAGGGGCGTAATGCAAAGGCCGTTCATTTGGGTACATCGCTCGGTTCAATTAGTTGATCAGGACCTCTGCCTGGAAAGTTTTATCCCAACATTTAAAAACACGTTTTCATATGATCAAAATCAGGTATCCCGGACCCTGAATCACGTTTCTGTATCAACTTCTGTAAAAGTTTCCTGTATAGCACTTGTTTGTTACCAAAAGAGGTCAGAATTATCATTAATCATATGACAACTCTGCGAACTTTGACAGAGACATCCTTATTAGATTGTTACAGTTACTGAATCTGAAATGTTCTTTTTTCTTCACCATTCTGGCCATAAATTCATGTTCCTATAATTTTTGAAAACTGAATGCTCTACTTTAATGCTGAAGTTTCTTCTGAAGACTTTCCCACCCTTTCTTCCTTCTACACTTGAAATCCTAATAAATTCATTCTGCTTTTGTAATAGGAACTCGATGCTTTCTTGTCCAGGTCCTTGCCCAAATGTGATCTTGCAGTGACCTCTGCTGTGGGGCTTTATTTAATGTATTTTGTTTTATTTGAAAACCAAAACAAAAAATCCTTTCAGTTATCTGCTTTATTTTGCTTACTTCCACTTTTTCTAAAAGTTACCTTTTTAACGAAGCCACCAATTCCCTGCCTAGCTTCAGTTAACTACACCTTCATCTCCAGCATTTTCTTACCTTACATGCAGACAGCCCACATACAAGATTGAGTCCTCTTAGTTCCAGGCCCCTTACCCTGTTTTGTGGCTTGATACTCCAGCAGGACCACCCACGAGATGACTGAAGGTGTGCTCCGACCCACCATCCACATCCTTAATGAAGAGGTTTGACAACACTGGCCCCAGGGGCCTGATGAGAAGTTGTAATCTTTGGAAATCGCCTAGTTCTACCCCCTCCAGCATGGGCAGGGGCGCCTTCTACTGGACCAGTGGGAAACTACATCAAATGCCTTGCTAAAATCAAAGCTAACAAAGTCCACCGATCAGCCCTCACCCACAGAGCCAGCCACCTCAGCACGGAAAGCGATCAAATCAGTCATGATTTGCCTTGCATGGCCCACAAATCCTTGCTGTTTACAAAGCAAGCTTCTCCATTTCAGGCTACCTGCCGTACTGGAATTACACCTGCAGCTGTAGCATCAGAAAGAGAAGGCATCAAACAGCAAATAAGGAGCTAGCCTACCAAGAAAACAAAAGTAAATAGTTAAAATCTGGAGTAATTAGATTTCTTATATCTTAATTTATCACACAGTGATGATTCGTGAGTCCTGAGTTTTGTTTAGAAATGAGTAACGAGGTTGTAGCCAAAGTGGGGCTCCCGAAGACTCACAGGGCAATCTGAAAGGAAAAAGGAGGGATTTGAGAACTCCAGGGAGGAAAACACAAAACAAGCAACAAGACCCTCAGCTGCTGTCATCTCACTTGACCTAACTGGCAGGAAAATGTTATTTCTGAGACATGGGTATCATTGATAGAGCAGCAGTAATGATCTTCAGAAGTCACGGAGCCCACTGTGAACTTGGTCTGCTGAGCATAAGTCCCGATCCAGCCAAGATGAAGAAAGCCTATGGCTGAATGGTATTTGTAATGATAACTCATGTATAATCCAATTAATCCATTATAAATGTGATAATCATATTACATGGTATGCATACTATTTACACACATTTAATGTTTCATATAGAGCACATAGTAATAGTTTGTATATTAAAAATAAATTCCTTGCTAAGGGAGATACTCGTGCCACAACTGCCAGTGCAAAAATCAATCTGAATCCCGTATAAGTGGCCTCACTAAATTCTGTTTAAATCTTCTGCTGGTAGCAGATAGTGCTGTTAGTGCTAATTTTACTCCCACTATTGGAGAAATTTGCATAACAATTTCAGGGTAACAAGCAGAGAGTATAAATATCTGTCTGAGAAACTGTTAGGTAACAACTCAACAGTGATTAATTAAAGACCTGGTTACTTGTTCTACTGAGGAATCCAGGCCAGGGAAAATGCTTCCCACTGTGTAATGTTATAGTCAGAATATCATTAAATATTAGTTCTAGCTTCAATGGTAATTGCACAAAGAGTTTCCTGTATTCCTTTGAAAGTATATATACTTAAAATAATAGAAAACGAGGTAGTTTAACAGGATTATAGAGTGCACTGAATCTGGATTATCTGTTTTATTTACATAAAGGATCGTGCACTGGTTTTATTTATGTATTTGCAGTTAACAGAACAGGGTGAAAGATAAATCGAAGGTTCCTTGATTTATTCCAACCAGGCTCCACTTCAGTGAGGTTCCCAGGGAAGAATTCATCTTGTATGAGCTTTCACTTGTTCTCTGACCAGTGCTGTGAGAACACCTTGTCACCATCTCAGAGGTGTGTCATTTATGGGAGAATATTTTGTGTCAGATTAATTGCAGTTAGGCAGCTATCCAGAGAGTCAGTGCAGAACAGATTGCCAGCGGCCTGGGGAGGATGTTTTAGTGACTGATTTACACGCCGGGTCTTGGTGAGTACCTAAAATATGCAGACTTGTAATAGTGCGATGGCTCATTATGCTTATACAGGTCAGTCGGAGTAGGTTTGTGTTACTTCTGGTGGAACAGTGTCAAATATGGGGACCAAATTCTGTGCCTCCCAGAAAGGGCGTCATGAGGCCACCTGTGTCTGCATCAGCATCCCAGTGAGGAGAACTACGAAACGGTGAGAGGCTGTCCGCTTAGCTCGCCAAGGCTTGTGTACCACATTTGTCTGTGCATGTAATGCTACTAATAATTAGGCACTGGAACCAAGTATGGAGAGAAGGGTTGCTGTCTTAATTTTCTGATGTCTTTGAATTAGAAAATAATTATGTTTAACCAAGGATATAATCCAGAAATATACACACAGGAGCAACGCAGTTAAATTTGGAGAACTACACCATACTAAGGTCTAAATGCAATATACTGTAATGTCTGCTGCAGAACTTGCTCTCAATTAACTAGCTTCTCGAGCATTACAGTAGTGCTGTTCATGGCTGCGTGAGTCTTTCACTTAAATAACCATTCAGGGGCTTTTCTGTGTGAAAAATGCAGTATGTTAATTGCTGTGTTTCGTGTTTGGATGATGTAAATATGCAAAAACTAACAAGCAAATTTATTACCGTGAATCAAGAATGTAACTTGAAGAGGTGTGGTGCCACCAGCAATGCAGCAGCTTCTGCAGTGCTGTAAGGCAGGACAGAGCCCGAGTACAGGCCGGAGCCTGGCTTCTGAAGTGCGCTGTGTTAGGCCAGCTGCTTTGGGCGTTGCTCTCAGTAAGTGCAAGGGGAAGGAGGAGGCACTTTCAGTAAGAGTACCTGCAGTTCCCAGAAAAAACGACATGATTCTGGGAAGGGGTTGACAATTGCTAGCAAAGATGCTCTGCTCTGAGGGTCCCAGCCAGGATCTCTTGTCAGAGAGTGGTTGCTGATGGGAGCTGTACTGCCCTGGGGACTCCCGTCCCTTCATACACTGTGAATTAATTCTCCAGACATAACTGAACTTGGGTTTGGGGATGCTCTTTCAGGCATTTACAGCGTTCCTGTAGCTCTGATAGCAGAAGCTCCTAAGAACATGAAGATCCATTTAACTGGGGAATATTGGTAAAGACTTATAGGAGATACAAAGGAGTCTTTTAGGGAAGGGGAAACTGAACTGGAGTGCTGTGCCCAGTTCTGGGGTCTCCAACACAGGAAGGATGTGGTTCTGTTAGAGTGGGCCCAGAGGAGGGTCACAAAAAGGCCGGGAGAGTTGGGGTTGCTCAGCCTTGAGAAAAGAAGGCTCCAGAGAGACCTTACAGTGGCCTTTCAATCTGCAGAGGGGACTTAAAAGAATGACAGAGAGAGACTTTTTACCACGGCTTGTAGTGACAGGATAAGGGGCAGTGGTTTTAAACTGAAAGAGGGTAGGTTTAGATTATGTATAAGGAAGAAATTCTTCATGACGAAGGTGGCAAGACTCTGGAACGCCTTGCCCAGGGAAGTTGTGGACGTGTTCAGGATCAGGATGGATGGCGCTTTATGGAACCTGATCTTATGGAAGGTGTTCCTGCCCATGGCAGAGAGGTTGGACTAGGTGATCTTTAAAGATCCCTTCCAACCCAAGCTATTCTGTGATGCTATAAAAGAAAAATATGTAAATTCAAACATAATTATTTCACTTTTGCTGCACCTGTCTTCGACTATTTGGTAAAATAAGTTCATCACATTTTCCCTGTAAGCTTTATTTGGTGTGATTTCAGAGAAAATAGCAAACCCATGGATTTTATTTCCTGTGAAATAGTTTGGCGACAGGGCTCTCCAAGCAGGAAAACCTCTGCTTGAAGGAAGCTCTCAAGGGAAGGAGGGCAGCTCTCGCTGGTAGTTTTCTGCGCAACCTCTACCAGTGATGAAGCCAAACTTGGACCCAGACAGTTGAGCTTGAAGGGGTCTGCACGTCCCTCACTGGCAGTCCCAGTAGGTTCCATTGCTTGCTCAGGGATCAGGGAATGAACGAGAAATGGTGTCTGATTTCATCTGGAGATGGTCTTCAGGAGATTGGGTAGTTGTGTTTGTTTTTTTTTCCTAAAGTATAAACTTTTTCCTGATGTGAATCAGGAGGGAGGGACATTGGGAAGCCACTATATGCTGTGATGCCTGTGCCACAGCACTTGTCTTTGCAGAGTGATACAAACTCAGTTGCTATTGAGGATGCTGTTCTGCTGCTCCTGTGCTTTAGGAAAGAGCAAATCAATCATTTCAGTAGCTTTTCAGAAAATTTCACCAAATGATTTTGAAAATGACTGAAGCACCTAGAAAGCATTTTTCATTATGCTCTAATACAAATGTTGACCTGCCACAGCTTGTCTGCCATATGCCCAGGGAGACCTTCAGTGTCACTGGAGAGGTTAGTCTATCAGAAAACTGTCAATTCTCATTATTTTTGCGAGATTCTTAGACTTTAATTTGGAACTCCTCCACCACAGCTCAAACATTTTAGTAAACTTTGCAAGCAGCTCTGGATGCCAGGATGCAAGGATAATCCTGTGTGGAAAAGAGACAATTTTTGTCTCTCCTGCAGCCCCTCTGCTACCAAATCCTTGCCGTGCAAACCCAAAATACGTGGCAATATATGATCTGGCTTTAGCTGTGTGTTGGGGCTTCCTCGGGAGGGGGTTTGTGCCTCAAATTCGGTGACCCTCTATATTTCTGGGCAGTTGTGGGGGTGCAGAATAGTGCACGTGCCAGTATTTTCTTTGGAACAGTTCAGCTTATAAATGTTGTTCAGTTTTGTAAGGCAGTGCAGCTCTGAGACAGGAGACACAGAGAAAGCGAGTGTAAGGTTGTTGCACGTTGTGCTGTAACCTGTCTCCAGCATGCTCTGGCTTTCCCAGTAAGCAGGCAGGTTTTTGCTAGGTACCTCAGATATGCAGCATGCCTGAGTGCTGCTAGATTAAGCAGGCTCAGGCTATGCAGATTTGATGCCCAACTCTTTCAAAAAACAGATTCTGGAAAAAGAGGAGAAGCGTTTTCAGTTGTCAGGAGTTTTCCTTCGCTCTGATGTGGTCTGACAGAAAATGAATGGGTCTGGCACCTCACTGTAGCACCTTGGAATTTCCAGTTCATGGCACTTTGCCTGTCCAGTTCACCTAGTCTTTGGCACGATTAATAGCTGTCTTGGAGAACTGTTCTCAGCCTCCTTGTTCTGTTCTTAGCCTACTTCAGTAGCCTCTTTTGAGGAACACTTCCTGGTTTATAGTATGCCCTGGGTACTCGGCAGGCGAATGACGTGAGGAATGACTGCTGCGTGCCCACGCTGGCAGTAGGTAGTTCCTGCTGTCTCTCTCAACAGGCTCCTCAGACATCAGCCTGGCAGCTCTGACTTTAATCACACAGCAATCTGCTGCAGGAAACTGCTCACAACTGGCTATTTCACATGGAAAAAATGGGGGGACAAAGGTGGAGAAAAAATTATAAGGCTGAATCAGGGAGTTAAGTCTGGTGGGGTGGGGCAGTGTGCCATTTACCTGTCATGGCAAAAATGATCATCCTGCAGGCAAGATGCTAGAAAGCTGGGATGTCTTCTGACCGTAACACTGCAAAGCTGGGCTTTCTACCTGTAATTGGCAGGTGTGGAGTACAGATTAATCATGTGCCCGGCACTTTAGTGTTGCCAAATCAAACCAGAAGAGTTCATGTGCTGAGAGGTGTAAGGTAAAATCATTGCCAGTCCCCAGTGCTGTTTCTCCCAGTTTTAATGGGGGCGTTTTTCCTTTGGGTTACATAATTTCCTCCTGAAGTTTCTCACATCTTTTCACTCATTTCTCTGGTGGCAAAAAGCTCCACTTGAGTTGTTTTTTCCTTCTTAAATATGCTATCACAGAGACACTACCACTCTTGCTGATGGGCTTGGCCTTGGTTGTGGTGGGTCCATTCTTGAGCTGGCTGGTGTTGGGTCTGTCGGACCGGGGGGGAGCTTCTAGCAGCTTCTTGCAGACACTCCCCCTGCACCACTCCCCCAAAAATGGGACATTCATAGCTTCTCTGGATAACCTGTGCCAGTGCCTCCCCACGCTCAACAGGGAAGGATTTCTTCCTAATATCTCACCTATCTCCCCTCCTTCAGTTTAAGGCCATTTGAGAATAACCTACAGGCTAGTATCACAGAAGGGACAGAAGTTCAAGAGAAGTCACTGTGAGATTAATAGATTTTATTAAAGGTCTGGATGTGGGAATTGGATGCACCATTAGAAAGTATGCTGATGATACAAAAGTGGGAGGTTCTGTTGGCTCTCTCGAGGGACAAGAGGCCTTGCAATAGATCTAGATAGATTGGAGCACTGGGCAATCATCACCAATAGTGTGAAATTTAACAAGTTCGAATGCCGGATTCAGTACCTCAGGTGGAGTAATGCCAGGCACAGATATGGACTGGGAGACGAGTGGCTGGAGACAGGGGTCCTGCGGAATGGGATCTGGGGGTGCTGGTCAGGAGCAGGCTCAGAAGGAATCGGCAGTGTGCCCTGGCAGCCAAAGGGACTAACTGCATCCAGGGGTATATCAAACACAGCATAAGCAGCTGGTCAAAAGAAGGGACTATGCTGCTGTATTTACAATCAGCGTGGTCTCACCTGGAGTACCATGTGCAGTTCTGGGCCCCAGCACTTGGGAAGGATGTTCACATCCTTGAATGCGTCCAGAGGAGGGCAACACAGCTTGTGACAGAGTGGGAAGGCATGTCGTAGAATCACAGGCTCACTTAGGTTGGAAGAGTAGTGGGTACTGAGGTACCTGCAAAGCAAGCAGATGACTTTGGCATGGATTCTGCCTTCAGAGGGATTGTGTGAAAGGAGAGATTATCTATCCTGCAGGTGACCTGTGGGGCTTGTTCATCCCCCTCCTGCATGTCCAGAAACACCTGCATAAACTATGTGAGATTCCTG
>VZTU01014492.1:62546-125949 GCA_013400835.1 Zapornia atra | reverse complement strand
AGTAGTAATTCCTGCATCACGCTGGCTGCAAAACCTGTGACTCTGTAGAGCAACAGGTCTTTTCTTAATGGCGGGTGCCGTTTAGACGCGTACATTTCCCAAAGAGCCTCTGCCCGGCTGTGGTAGCGCTCCGTCCCTGCCGTGCCCCAGGAAAAGCCCGCGCAGGCCGTACGCGGGGCGCAGGAGCCTGGCAGCCTCGGGGCGCCGGCTGCCCTGCAGATGGCGGTCCTGTGCCGTGCCAGGCTGGCGGGCGGCTCCAGTCCTGCACGGCACAAGGGCTGGCTGGCTTCTACCTTAGCTGTGCTGGGAAGCAGGCAGTGTCGTGGCATTTTATGGCTTCGGTAAAAATATGCTCCAGAGAAGGAGATTCATAGCCGTTATTTACTTTGTAAAACAAATGCGTAGATTTACCGTGCTGCAGGGTCACTCCTTTCAAAGGTGTGCTGGGTACGTGGCAAAGCGCATGCTGCTGCAGCGGCCCAGGTCACATTTCAGCCCTTGCTGGCTGAAGGTTCTGTCTGGTGGTCCAGGTAATAAAGATCAAACAAATCCGTGTTACAAAAAAATACATACAGCTTTCCCTCCAAAATTAAAAGCTTGGCCCCGACTCCAAATACTGCCAAATAAGTAAGGGCACTGTTATAATTAAATGAAGAAAAATGTCTTTTTCTTTCCTTTTAGTTGATAAAAGCAAAAAATTATCAGCCTTTTCTGACCAATATTTTATTCCAGTTCCCAGAAAGAATCTTCAAACGTGAGCTTAATATTTCGATTCACTTTGCATGTGTTGAGTCAGTTGAAAATGCCACTTCCGGAAACAGCCACGAAGGTAAGTAAAAAAAGCAAGAGTAAGTTGAATTTAGAGGAATTTTGAAATCACATGGGAAAATATTAGAATTGTTAGCGGTTGCAGTCATGAAGAACTCATCTCCACGAAGCAGATAAGTAGGCACCGCTTTATTCCAGCGCTGGGGAACACAGGGGTAGCTCCACCAAAGACTTGTTCACCCACAGGTACAAAGCACAACACATTTGTACAGTTTATTAGCAGAGTCATTGTTTAAAACTGCACAGGAGAAATGTCAGGTATATATAAAATAGTAATCTGGAGGAGATAATTAGCAAATATATATTCTCCCCATCTCTCAACAGAAAGATGGAGAACAGTTAATGAACTAAGGCAAGAGTTTAAAATGAATATAAGGAACTACATTATGAAACATATGATTAGACTGAGGAAATTATTGCCTTAGGAAGTTCTTGAGGTCAAAATACTAAAAGCATTTTAAAATACTATTTGCTACCATAAAATATGACCAAACATCAATAAGAATATTGAAAAGTATATTAATTTTTCTATGTCAGACCTTAACCTTTATGAGAGATAAGGATGAGTTAAAGCAGTTCCCTTGTTCACAAACGAACGGCAGATGAGAATATTGTTCTTTATCCTCATGAAGTTCTCATGTAAGTGCCTTGTATCAGAATCTGAGAGACCAAAATGCTAAAGCATTTCAGATTTTGGGACATTAAGAGTGTAAACCACAGAAATTAGAAAAGGCTTAATTTCTAGGAATGTCTGAAGCCTCTGAAGGTGCCAGGGAGTTAATTGAGCGAAGCATTCTTGAGTATTCCCAGCTGCTGAACCTGATAAATGAGCAAGGGATAATCCCAAAGGTTAAACTGGGTTGGGGTTTATAGGGGCTTCCTTCCTTCCCAGCTCCAAATGAACAGCACAGAGATAAGAACAAAGAGGGATCTTCACACCACTCAGGACAATTACTCTTGTCATTAGCATCTCATCACCCAATCCCTGTTCTTCAGAAGAACAGAGATCTTTCTTCTCTTCCTTCCTACCTTACCGTGCTTGGTTAATGGTACCTTGAAGGAAAAGGCCACCCAGAATTATAGTTGGCCAGCTGATGTGAAAATGTGGCATAAGGTTTACAGCCACTGACTCAATGTAGAGCTGAAGCTCGAGGTGTATGCTTTTGTGCTCTGCAAGACCCAGACGTTGGTGAAAAAGAGGGCTCAGGTGCAGAGTCTGAGCCTTTGGTGTGTACCAGGGTGACCAGGAGGGACAGAGGGACTGAGGCCCCCATCGCCTGTGGAGGCATTTAGCTCCAGACATGCCCAGAGATGGGGCACTAGGGAAGCAGACCACCAGCCTGTTTCTACTAGTTTAGGTTTGTTGTTGTTACTGGGTAGAGCAGAATAGGGGGTCTTTTCTATTTCTGTGCGGCGTTCTCCTGAAAACAGGGCCTCAAGTTTAACTCTCTGGGTGTGCTCAGGCAGACTGGGAATTGTCTACATCACATAGCCAGAAAGAAAGAGAGAACCTCACTCCCTTGCCATCAGCTCTGCTCTGTGCGGTGATCAGCATCTAGGGAAGAGGAAACGTGCTTCGACACAATTTTCTGGAGTCGGTAGTTTAACATTTCTAGAGAAGCACTGTGTCTTACAAAGATAACCTCCAGGCACTCTGCTTTCAGAAAACTGGCTGGAAAGCTGCTGTGTGTGGGCAAAATAGTAATTCGGCTTCACACTAACCTAGTAACTGTTTTGTCCTTAAATCTGACGTTCAGATACCTCTGTCATTTTGTTGTGAATCAATGCTAATTCATATACGGATCACATGGAAATGGGAATTCAATAATTTGTTGGCATCAAAAGAAATCACAATTTAATGAACCAGTAAGAGAATTTCTTGTGCTAATTTTTCCCTTCTGACAAAGTTAGAGTAGCAAACTTGGCTAGAATCCTCATGAAGAGGCCTTACCCTGTGCTTCTGTGTTTAATGTGCATTACCATAAAATCATGAGAACTACTACATGTAAATTACAGTAAACAACACCCAGAAATAGCATGCTGTAAACAAAGCCAGGTTTCAAGAACTTTAAGGGAGATTGGAGGAATATAAATTTGTTTAACTTTCTATACCCCTCTTTACTTTGTATCAGACCTAAATGATGGTGGATTGGAAAAATGTCAGCTGGTTTTTTGATCCTCATGGTTAAAAGATCCTGGCTTTGGCTGCTTGTGGATTCACTCCAGTGGGCAGCTCAGAGAATCTTAAGGGTAACAGTAAAAAGACTCCTGGGCTGAGATGTGGAGAGTTGATGGGGTAAAGCAGAAGCCACACACCCAGCAGAGCACACCCAGGGACCCATCCCCAATCCCAAGGGCAGGCAGGGTTCAGCCATCCCCAGGACAGCAGGGCTGCGTCACGTGTGATGGTGACCGGGCAAGGCAGACATGTCACTGCCAGTGTCCCCCCTTCCTCCTCCTCCTCCTCCCCGGCTGTTATTGCTGAGCACGATGTCCCACGGCCTGGGAGGTCCCCGGGGTCACTGGGGTCAGCTGTCCTGGCTGTGCCCCATCCCTGCCCCCTGTGCCCCCAGCCCCTGGCTGGGGGGGGTGAGGAGCAGCACAGCCCTTGGCTCTGTGCAAGCTCTGCTCAGCAGTGACCAAGCTGTCCCTGCGTGAGCACCGCTGCTTCCAGCCAGCACAGACCCAGAGCAGCACGGAAGTTACCGTGAAGAAAATCAACTCTATGCCAAGGAAAAACCAGAATTGGCATCCAGAAAAATGGCTGGATCAGAAATACCTTGGTAGAGGTGAAAGTTCCCATTTAGGAGGGGAAGCTATACCCGTAGCATAGAATCATAGAATGTGTTGGGTGGGAAGGGACCTTTAAAGCCCATCTAGTCCCACCCTGCAGTGAGCAGGGACATGTTCACTAGAGCAGGTCGCTCAGAGCCCCATCCAGCCTGACTTTGAATGTCTCCAGGGATGGGGCCTCCACCACCTCTCTGGGCAACCTGTGCCAGTGACCCACCACCCCCAGAGGGAAAAATTTCTTCCTATTTTCCGACCTAAATCTCCCCTTTTCTAGTTTTAAACCATCACCCCTCGTCCCATCGCTCCATGCCCTTGGGAACAGTTCTTCCCCAGCTTCTTACAGGTACCTTTCAGGGACTGGAAGGGGCTATAAGGTCCCCCCAGATCCTTCCCTTCTCCAGGCTGAACCAGCCCAACTCTCGCAGCCTGGCTTCATAGGAGAGCTGCTCCAGCCCTTGAATCATTTATTTAGTCTCCTCTGGATGCACTTCAACAGGTTCACGCCCTTCTTGTGTTGAGGACCCCATCCTTCTGATTCTCTGTCCTACTGCCCTGTCACACTGAACTCTGCTGTAGATTGCTATGGACTAATTGAGTTTAAACTGGGTTTAACAGTACAGTGGTGGACCTCAGACTGCTAATAGCAGGCTGCACAGCTATCCTGATCAGCCCTTTACTAACTGAAACAAAACAAATGGACCTTTAAAACGTTCTGATCAGTAATGGAAATTAAAAAGGTGACATCTCAGCTGGCTGTTGGTGCAGAGCTACAGAAAGGCTGATACCACCGGGGAGTGAGGCACCGATGAGAACCTGAGTAGTGCAGGAGTGAGCACAGCAAGAAGGAGAGGGATGCTGGCATAGGCCAGCCCAGGAGCAGCTGGTAACAGAGTTTAAATATTCTTCCCTCTGGTCCTGTCAGGAAGGAACCGGACAAGGAGCTTGTCGCAGCTTCTTCATGAAAACGTACTCATTTTTATTTGCCCTTTAAGACTTTATGGCTGAGACAGAATATCACCGGTTTGTCACACAGTATGTGGGGGTATGTTATCCCCAACACTTGATCTGTTTACCTTGTAGAAACTCAATTCAGAGGTAATCCAGTTTTATGTTACCCTGCTAGGCAGGTGTGGAGAAGGCACAAGGAATTACAGGTTACACTTATGATGGGTTCATTAGTTGTTTTAAGATTTCTTTGAACTCCAGAATTAAAAGATAGGTGGTGGTTTTCTGAACCAAAAAAATATGCTTTGAAATACAGGTTTTGATACTGTTATCTGATTAAGCGATTAATTGTATCTGATGATACAATTAATGTTTAAAAGAGGTGAACAGGAACAGTTGTGCCCTAAAGAAAACTGGATTGTGAGAATGAGAACCTGCTTTCTATTTCTAAGTGAATAAAGAGAAAGGAAAGAGACTGGGATAACAAACTGCTGGAGAGAGAAACATTACTGTGAGAAAGATACCATAGTACAAGACATACAACAGCATGTTGTGTTAAGCTTTAACCAATGAGAGCCACAAGTTTAGAATACATTACAAAAATTCCCTTGGTGTTGATTCTTTGAGGGTTCATTAACTCACAGATACTCCTCACAGCCAAAACTGCAGAGTTATTTTAACTCGTGTCCAGTATTTGGCAATTAGTCAGAGCAGCTGCACTGCAACACAGCTGCTTCCCTCGCCCCACAACCCTCACCAAGTAGCTCAGAAGCTGAATGTTCATCCAACACCTGAGGCTGCTGTAGGCTCTCCTTGGACTGAAGCACTACTTTCGACGACGCTGAAGAGAAAATTCACTGAGTCGGTCTTTGAACTCGATGGTAAGTGTGTTGGTTTTGGCTGGGACAGTTACTTTCCTTCACAGTAGCTGGTACAGGGCTGTGTCTTGGGTTTGTGCTGGATACAGCGTTGATTAATACAGGATGTTTTAGTCACTGCTGAGCAGAGCTTGCACAGTGCCCAGGACTGTGCTGCTCCTCACCCCCACCAGCCAGGGGCTGGGGGCACAGGGAGTGGGGACGGGGCACAGCCGGGACAGCTGACCGGAGGGATCAAAGGGATAGTCCGTACCAATGGTGTCATGCTCAGCATGTAGAGCTGGGGGGGGGGAGGAAGGAAGGGGGCTATGTTTGGAGTGATGGCATTTGTCTTCACACGTGATGCAGCCCTGCTGTCCTGGGGATGGCAGTTCAAGTTGAACCACAGCATTAAGTGTAGCTTGGACCTTGTGTTAACCACACCAAGTCCCGTGCCTGGGGTTCTGTGCCCTTGCAGAAGGTGGGCTGGGGCTGGCTGCTGAGGTGGCAGCTTTCCGAAAGGGTCTGGAGATTGTGGTGGACAAGTCAAAAAGGAGACGTCACCGTGCCTTGCAGAAAAAGCCGTCTGCGCCCCAGGCTGTTCCAGTGAGAGCACAGCCAGGCAGGTGAGGGGGTGGTACTTCCTTCTGCCTGGCACTGGTGTTGCCCCATATGAACACTGGATTCAGTTTGGGGTTTCCCAGTGCAAGACACCAGGGTGCGCTGGAGTGAGCCCAGTGGATGTGAAGCGGTTGAGCTGGCCGGAGCTGGAGCCCAGAACGGGAGAGAAGAGGCTGATAAGGGGGTTCTTACCTGGCATTTTAATGTCACAGTGACAGAGGCTCATCCCTGCTTTCGTTCGCCTTTGTGATACAATTCCGTGTCGGATAATTTCCTAGTCACGTGTCAGTAAGTGCACTGTGGTGATTCCTGAATGTTGGACCATACGTAAATTTAAGTCAAAGAGTGTGTATAAGTTCTTTTTGCTTACAGTCCTTTCTCTTTTTTAATTTTTTTTTTATTAAGGAAGGACAGTGCTACTAAGTAGTCTTGAATTGAGAAGCCCATTGACCAGACCAGTCAGTCCAAGTACCATAATAGTGCACAAGACAAAGAAAGAACACGTCAAAGAAGCAAAGAGATTATTGATTGATTCAGTCAGCCGAAGGATAAAACAGCCTTTGCACTGAGCCTGGCTGGTTTCGTATCTAAGTTACATTTCCCGTTGGTAGTGTATCCTGTGGCATTTGTTCACTGACAAGGACCAGAGTAATCCCAGCCTTACAGTTGTCTGAGAGAGACAGACAGGTATAGAGATAGAATGAAGAGATATTTTTTTCTGGGTATTAACATGACAAACTTTGTGAAAATAAACATTTCTGAAGATTTTATCTTTCAGACAGCAGAGCTGAGATGTCAGGAAGCTGGAATTTCCTATTTCTGAGTTTTAGGTTTAAGTGCTTTATCTCCTTTGGTGCAAATGAACAGCAAAAATTCAAACGTGATCATAAAACATTGACCTATGAACATTATGTGAGGAAACAGCAAAGTAGCTTTGCCTGGCTTAGGTGGTCTAGAAGTACTCTGATGTTCTGCACTGCAACTGCATTAAGAAATATTAAAAGACAAGGTGTCTTAAGTAAATTTGCAAATGACACCAAATTAAGGGTGGGGTGGTGGCTGTTGACTCCGTTGAGGGTGGAGAAGCCTTGCAGAGAGACCTGGACAGATCAGAGGGCTGGGCAATCACCAACAGCATGAAGTTTAACAGGGCAAGTGCCGGATTCTGCCCCTGGAGCAGGGGCAGCCCTGTCTGCACACCCAGACTGGGGGATCAGGCACTAGGAGCCAGCCATGTCAGAGGGATTTGGGGGTCTCGGTTGACAGCAAGTTACCCATGAGCCAGCAGCGTGCCCAGACAGCCAGGAGGGCCAACCATACCCTGGGGTGCATCCAGCCCGGCACAGCCAGCCGGGCCAGGGAGGGGATTATTCTCACCTAGAGTCCTGGGTGCAGGTTTGGGACATGGAGCTAATGGAGAGTGTCCAGAGGAGGGCAGCGAGGATGGGGAAGGGTCTGGAGGGGAAGGCTCATGAGGAGAGGCTGAAGTCCCTGGGTTTGTTCAGCCTGGAGAAGAGGAGGCTGAGGGGAGAACCTCGTGGGGTCTGTGGCTTCCTGATGAGGGGGAGCGAAGGGGCAGGCACTGATCTACTCTCTTTGGGGACCAGGGATAGGACCTGAGGGAATGGCATGAAGCTGTGACAGGGGAGGTTTAGGCTGGGTGTTAGGAAGAGGTTCTCTACTGAGATGGGGGTTGAGCACTGGTACAGGCTCCCCAGGGAAGGGGTCACAGCCCCGAGCTGGACTGAGGTCAAGAAGCGTCTGGATGATGTGCTTGGTGCCATGCTCAGACTGGGCTGGGCCTGTGTGGAGCCAGGAGTGGGACTCTGTGGTCCTTGTGGGTCCCATCTAGCTCAGGAAATTCTGTGATTCTGGAAGACAAAGCATGGAAAAATGCCACACAACTGCAAAGTTCAGAAGAGAATGTGCCTGTTATCTATCTGATGGCAACATCACTTTCAGTAACTGTTTTTGCTTTAAAGGCTGCTGTGGAAATGAAAACCTTTTTTTTCCTGCTTGTTGTGCTGAGAAAATCAGTAACTACAGAAAGGAAAATAACCCTATCTGTGAGTCTCGTACTACAGTCTGTCTCACTCGGTCTTTTGTTTGTTATGCTTGCAAGTCTCCTGTGCCAAGGCAAATGTCTTCACCCTGATGAAAAGGGCATGTCTCCTTCACTCACCTATTATTAGCTCAGGTCAAGGAGCTGCTGTTACCTTCCGTGCTCTCAGTTATCCCTCAAAACCCAGCCCAAAGGATAATGCACATGCTGAAGAAGCGCTGTAGACCAAAATTAAGGACAGCTTAATAGTTATGAAATGTACCAGCAGGAAAATGAGGCCTTATGTTGGACTTGGAACTTGTGCTCAGGAGTGTGAGGTGGGTACTGCTTCATCAAGGTGCCCATGGGCCACTCCCGCTGTCTGGGTGAGGATCAGTGTGTCAGAGCCAGCTTCAGCTGGCTGCAGGGGACGTGACTGGTGCTGCTCTCAGGTTCTGGGGCTCAGAACAACCTCCTGTGCAATAGGAATTCCATGCCCTCCAGGAGAGCTGCGGCAGGCCAGGCTCCCTGGCCCGTGCTCACCCCCAAGCCATGCTGGGAATGCCGAGTCCCACTGTGCAGACAGGCTGAGGCCTCATGACAGTATCGATGCCTGAGTTCCTGGGGATGTTCCCTGGCACTGGGACGTGCACAGACAAGACATGGTGGTTTCAGTCTAACCCACTATAGTGGATGTGTAATGATACCTCATAGCAGCCTGGCTGCTGCAGAGGGGTAGCAGCAGAAGGCTGTGCACCTTTACAGGGACAGCGTGACCTGCTAATACCAGCACAGGCAGAAAATGCAGAATTTCAGTTCAGTGCTAATTTGTGCCTTTCTTGTTCTAAGAATTTACTTCCTAAGCGTTATCTCTGAGCAGCACTGGAACTAAACTCTTGTCCCTGATACCTCTTTTGCTGATAAATACTTAACGGAGAAGCACTGCAACCTAATTCCACAGTCTGAGCCACAGAAGCATCAGCCCAGTGATTGTTCATGCAAATTAATTACAGATTCACTGCCGTGTATCCTTTATGCTTTATGTTTAGTTGAAAGGACACCCTGATAGAATAACCAGCTTCTCTTGGAGAAATAAAATTTACAGTGTAGCGCGCTCTGCATGGGCACTTAAATTTCCTTGAGTATAGTCTGCTTTACAGACCCAGGGTAATTGCTTTCAGAATGATTAATATACTTGGCAATATAATCATTATCAAACCTTCATGAAAATTGATCTCGTTAGCTCCACTTCAGATAATGGATCTTTAGAATAGCTTAAAAAATGTAAAGGTTTGTGTTTTCATTAGAATAAATGAATCCCACTATTATTGTTGTAGAAATTTACCGCTCATTTTGTGGTAATCGAAATCTTTCTAATTATCAAATTCATAGCTTCATTAAAGAAAATTCAAACACATAAAGTGGAGATATTACAAGTTCTTGGTGACAGCCAATAATGTAATAAAACTATTCTGAATTTATTGTAAAATTAATTAGAAAATACAACGAGGAGTTACAAAAAAACCCAAGCATCCAACCTAGAAAATAGGAACCCAGAAAGATAAGCTTGTGCACTTTGCTTTATTGCTGCATGGTGAGACCACTTGTAATTAAACCCATGCCAAATTTACAGGCTTGTTGTTTAAAAGTTCATGTCACTAAGAAGATTAGTGATTTTTGTGGTATGTTTCTCTTCGTGTTCTATTCATTACATCCCTTCCGGTGCCAAAAATATTGTCGTTGCACTGATACACTGCAGGTATGTCAAACTAAACCCACCTACACCTGCCCTGCTTCTCTCACAGAAAATGACTTTTCACTGATTTTCTACAGCTTCACTACATGATTTTCTGGAGGAGCAGTCCTGGTGTGGTGTTTCATGGGCTACTCAACACGTTCTTTGAAAGGTAGCTGTGACAAGCGAGTCTTTTGTCTTCAGGTTCCATGGGCTGTACAGAAGCTCACCACTGGAAGATGCCTTGTGTTGGTCCATAAATCTGAAATGATGACAAAGAATCCCAACGGGGCTCTTTTCCTTGCTTTTCCTCTGTCCTCTGCGTGCCACCCATGCTTGTTTTGTCAGACTGTCCAACGTAGCCACAAATTGTACTCTGTTCTTTGCTGATACTTCTGCTGACAAAGTGCTCATCTAGCAGCTCCAGACATCACAGGCCCATTTAGAACAGCCATAGAGGAAGACTGATAATTTATGATTAAGCATGCCAGTTTAGGATTCAAGGTGGCTCATTGCAGCTGTATGGAAAGGCTGAAGTTCAAAGCATGCAAAGCATTCAATTTGTCCATCAGCTCAACAACTGTTAAATTGCTTCAAATAACAGCAAAGAATATGGTCTTCTGTGAGCAGGGAGAAATATCCTTCCAAACAGCAGGTAAGTGCATATATAGTGACCTATCTGAATAAATAAATTGCAAATTTATTTAAAATTATCTCAGGTCATTGCAAATGCAAATTTTAAGAAGTCTTCTAACCACTACTTAGTTCTGAACAGCAGAATAAAGGGTTGTGAAACTGGCCCCTTTGATTTAAAATGATTTAAAGATCGTAAACAAATGTAGCTGGGAAAGTCTGTGAAAGTCAGGGAACTACTTAAAATTTTGATTTGGTGCATTAAAGCTAATATAGTCTGAAAGTTAATGTTGTCTGCTTCTCTGGCACTTGCAAGATAACAGAATTAAACTTCTAAATGTGTTTCATGGCTGTTCTGCTGGCCTCAGGAAGCAGTAAAGTGGATAAACTTTTCCCACGTGAATGCAGCCTCCTGCTAGTTCCAGGCTTACAGTGCCTGGACTGTGACAGTATTTGAAGTCGCTCTCCACGCCAGCCCCACGAGTAGCCACGCTGATCGCTCACCATGCCTGATTCAGATCTTTGCGTGGTGACGATGAGTGTTTAATGAAGGTTTGCATGGATCAGTCACGCTCTGGTGTCAGGCGTGTTCCTCTGTTGTGTGTGGGGCTGCAGAGGGGTAAAAGGAAAGAGTTTGATGATACACTGTGGTTCCCTAATTAATAGTTTATTCACCATAGGCTTTTCTCATGATAAACAGGTGCTAGGGCACATCAACTTAGCCAGTGCATTGTTTTTCATTATTTCTAAAAGTCTTTAGCATTTTTGCTCCATAAAAAATTTGTTGAGTGTGCTCAAACTTCTGAACTTAGGCTGCCTAGAGCAGCACTGTCAAGATGCTGCTGATTTTATGCTTTGCCTGAAGGATAGTCACAACACAGGTGGATTTCAACATGTATGAATGCTAGGGATATAAGCCTAAAATTCCAACAAACCCCTGTAGATGACAAGTAGTGAGGGATTTGCCTCCTCCTGGGGCAGCTTGCTGGGACAAGCGGTGCTGGCAGCATGAGGTACCAGTAAGGCTGACCAGCCCACAGAACGTGGCCTGTAATTCCCTTAACCTACAGTGGGCTTTCACATGATCATGTTCTGTATCCTGTCAGCAAAACTTACCATGTCCTCTAAAAGGACTTTTCCAAACATAAAGGAAATGAGTGTTAGCAGCCTCTGAGTGCGGTTAGCAGTGCGTCTCAGATTCTGGCATGGGCTGTATTCTGTCCAGCAGCCCTTCAGTGGTGCATGGCTGTACTGCCTGGGAAACCGTCCGGGTCAAGGAAATCAGAATGGTAACACGGATGTGGAGGGAAGTGTATGGCTGAGAAGATCAAGGGCTTTTAAGACCTGCTTTTCCAGACAAAAGAAGTTTTTTGGCAGTAGCATGTTTTTATTAGGCACTTTATGAAGATACCAAACCCCAAAATCCAGAGTTTGGGACTCAGTCATATGCTTTACTATAGGGCCTGGGAACTGGCATGGGGTGGGAGTTGTGCGCTAGAGCAAGACAGAGAACAAGGGTTATTTGTCTGTCTGTGGTTCTTCATTGCCTCTTAGCTTGGCAAAATGAGAGTCAGACAGTCTGCACATTGCTGTGAGTTGCCCACTGGCCCGCTGTAAAGTTGTTAACTGGTAACATATATGCAGGAAATTGGCTTTATGAAAAGTAACAATGAGAGTGGAGGTCGGCATCATCTTGCCTAACAGACAGACAGACGTCATCTCTCATCCAGACTACTGTAGCTTTTGTGCAGCACTTTCAGCTCCTGGTGCTGTGCCCAGACTGTACGGGGGTAGGGGCATTACAGGCATTCCCTGCCCAAAGCGTCATGGGGATATTTGCCACAGCAATTGTCTAGTAGCAATGGTAATGATCCTAAAAAGGTATGTTCTTCAGACCAACCCTCAATACCGCAACAATTCATGTCAGTTTATGAAAAATCTCTTTTTTTTTACACTTTTATTTGGCGCTCTCAAAGCAACAGAAGACAGTCCTCTCATATTTAAACAGAAGTGACAGCAGGGAATGCTGGATGCCTGTAAAAGCTAGTAATTCAAAGCAAAAATAACCTCAACCTTTTGTGTTTACTCAACAATTACTGTAGCAGAATACTACCTGGAAATTACTGGGAGATTCAGCCTGCACATAATATGCATAGCACATATCAAACCTATATGCACTAGTCACCCAAAGTACACAAGAAAGACAGTGATATGGATATGCTGTATATGGTAAGCATTTATTTTCTAGTGGGTAAAATGGAATGAAATTAATTAATGCAGAACCTAGATTAGGGAGGGTAATGGACCTAGGTTCCTGCACTGTTCTGGCTGTAGCTCGTACTGGTCAAAGTTATTCAAGGCTGATTTAATTCTGAGATAACTTTATTCCAAAATACTGTTGATACAAATATTTTCAGGGTAGTTAAACATGGGGATTTTTCCAAGTAAAAACACTTTGAGGTTATATGTTCTAAAGCTTTGTAAACGTTTAGGATCAAATTTAGGCCTGGTATAAATGTCAAAAGAACTACCAGCAGTTTTCTTTCACTGCTACAATCAGATACGTGCAGCGATTTCTTACAGTGCTTTTGGGTTGAAATATTACATAAATCTCATGACACGTTATTATGGTGTGAGGGGTTTTACTTGGTTCCCCAGAGAACTCACTGTCTCACTTCAGGAGAGCAGGAAACACATTTCAAACGACTCAGCTGTTTAGGTGAGTAGAGGAACGGCATCAGGTAGCGAGTGGGTTGTCTTTGAGGCCACAGTAACAGTAGTGAGATAGATCAGAAATTACTGCTCTGCTACAGAGCAAAAAGGAGTTCAGGGCTCATTGAGGAAGGAAGCATCACGAGGCCATCAGATTTCACACTCAGGGGAGTCCTGTCTTGACTTCTGAGGCTGTTGAGCAATTTTATGTTTTTGTTATTGAAGTATTGCTATAAATTACACAAACATACCTGTTGTAAATTATACAAAAGTATTATAATTAAATCATATACATACCCTTAAATTACATACATACATGTTTTCTTAAAGATACAAATTCTGTGACTGAAGTTGTTCATTAAAGTACATATGCTGTTGTGGGAAACAGGCTGGTTTCTGTCACATGAAGGATAAAACCTGGAGTAATTGCATTTTTCAGTGTGTATTCCCATTTTTTAAATGAGTTTCTCCAGGAGTATAATACCCACCAGAGGATCTGAGTAATAGGCAGTTGAAGATGTGAGGTGAGAGTAAGGAGAAGGATCTGCTCTGTGTGTTTTTGAAGGGGCAGTTGCAGCAGCCTCACCTCTACACACCCAGACTCACCTTGAAGAATCTGCCCCAGAGAAATCACCGAAGAGAGGATTCTGGACTTTGGCTGCAAAGGGACGGGTATCCTCCTGTGCTTGTCTTAATTATTCATAGGCTGCCAGCAAAGACAAAGCCAAGCAAGAATACAGATGAGGTTTTTTGCTTTCAGAGGCACAAACACATCTTAAGTACCTGCTGAAAGAAAACACGTCAGCCTTCTCCTGTGCAAATCTGAAAGGAGCTTTCAGCACAGGTGGAGTCTTACAGTCTTTCAGCTATAGGTCCAAAGATAAGATTCAACACCTTGGGACATGGCAACACTTGTGATGCCCTGAGGGATTCTGCTCATGTGCTTATTATACAACCTGTAAGAGAAAGCAAGGGCTCTCCAAGATGACTTCAGTAAGCATAGATTTATTCCTATTGTGATAAAGACATAATTTTCTTTAAAGTATGTTTTAAAAGGTAGTCTTAGCACCAGATAGCAAGACATTGTTTTAAAAAGTAGTTCTGCCTACTTCCTAAGCTAGAGGCCAAACGATAGGAAACATTCCTTTCCCAGAGTTAAGGAAGCCTATATCTTGCAACAGAAACCACTTAACAATCTGAGGAGCAGTTCTAGCATTTCCCATAGCAGTCTGGTTCCCAACTGTCCTAGGTATTGTTCAGAGGATAGGAGAAGTTAGGTTTGTGATGTGAATTGCCCAAGTATGAAACAAATTATGGACACAGGTGAGTCAGCAGCAGGTAGCAGGGCACCAGCAAAGCAAAGTTGGTGGCAGAGACAGCTATTGCAGCTGCACAGTGGGTCCATCTATGTCCCGTTCTTCGTGCACACTGTGGCGGGAAGAGCTTGGAGCAGCTCTGGGATCACTTTGCTGAAGAGTTGACCTGTATCCTGTGGAGGCAAAGATAATATTGGTAGTTTTCTTCGTATAAGAAGTCACATAGAGGTATAGTTGAATGCATATTTTTTTTAAATCTGTTTGTTATTAAGTTTACACTGCAGATCACCTATAATTCTTCAAAACTCTTTTAACAACCACCACAAGTCATTTTGGGGAGACAGAGAAAGCACTAAAAATTAAGCTTGTCACACTTTTGTCCTGTGGATGAGAATGACTACTTACTGCAGTGTTATTTTATCTTTACACTAAAACAGCAAAGAGCAAGAATCTAGGAGATTTCTCCTTGGAAACTGACGTTTATTAATAGCTTGAAAAAACCCAAAGAAAAGGACGTGATTAAATTAGGATTATAAAAGTTGTCAATTACATTCTTGGTACAGCAATGCATGCATTGCCAAAATCTGTAATGAACTAAGCTGCATGGCATTACCCAAACACACAGAGCAGGACTATTGGACAGTTGCTGGCATAGCTGCAAAAATCCCATTTCTTTTACTCTGAGCGAAGGCAAACAGGTTTGGTGTTTGGTTTTTTTTTTATTTAGTATAAGCAATTAACCTGTTCATGTAGAAAATCTCCAAATGAAGCTCAAATCTTTAAGGGTAGATGGAATTCCTAGCAGCATACCCTAGAATCGAAGGAACAGAGAGTGCTGTAGGAATACACAACTAAATATTAAACCTTCCCTTCTCATACCAGTCACTCACCTCTGTCAGAATTCCTGACAGCTCAGCTGGATGACAGTTGGAAAGCTGGTTTAAACAGAGGAGGAGATGTAATATCCTACCTGAAGATGGACAGGGAGAGTGGGTACCACAGTGTCAGTGTGCATTTCACTTGCTTTTGTTCTATATGCACAGAGGAACTGTTGCTGGGACAGAGCAGATCATGGGCTTCACAGCTGCTCTTCCCCTCCGTAGACACTAGGATAAGCAATTTGCCCTTCGGAGCAGCCTCTGATTTGACACAGTGGCACTCATCTGTACAGCCACTGGCAAGCAGGCAGCAGGTCACAGGAGGCAGCGTTTGGCAGCTCAGACATATCACGTGCTATTCACAACTCTCTGCTTTGGAGTTCACCCACACATGAGCAGCTTACTGCATGGACAGAGGAAAACCCTTCCCAAAAAATGTGCAAACCAGCCCTAAGGGAGAGAGCAAAAACTGTTTGGGGCTCACACTGTGCCTGATGTACTCTTTGGACTGGTCTGTGGTTCTGGGTTTTTCTCCCTGCTAAGTGAATGAACTGATGCCATTGTGAGCGATTGTGATTACTCGCCTTTTGCACTCATCAGTTACAAAATTTGAGTTTAACTCCTGAATGATGCCCAATTATATTCCACATCAAATACAGAAATAACATTTTAACAATCATTTCGGTGTTTTGGGGTTTTTTTTCTTGTTTTTTTTTTTGTTTTGTTATCAAACCTTTTTCCCTTTTCCTTCATGCTGGCCCCCGCAGGGGTTTTGGCTGCACCCCTCACGGGATAACAGAACCATGGATCAAAGCTCCACACTCGCTTGTGCACGTCTCCTTCACTCACATTTATACACAACTCCAACATACAACTTTCAAACCTAAACCACGAAATTCAATACACCATTTACCCAATACCTTTGTTCTATATACTTAGAACTCGAACCTTTACCAGTAAGGTACCTTCTTTCCTTTATGCGGGCCCGCTTTTTATACCCTTTCCCTCTTGCTCTGTGTCCAACCCTGAGCTGGCTTTCGTGCTCGCCTGATGAGTGGCGCCCAGGCTGCCACACTGGGGAATCCCCTGCCCAACCGCGTGGAACTCTTGTTCCCTCTGACTGGCAGCTCCTTGGTCTCACCTGGGCCCAACTGAGCGGTGCTCCACAAGCTGCGACTTACAGGTCAGTCCACCAGGCAGGCTCCCACAGTTCTTAAAGAAGTGCCTCACCTCTCCAGGGAACGTTGCGAGGAGCTTTAAGGGTCAAAGGCGATGTCTCTCCCTGAGAATCCCTTGGTGCCGGCTGCAGTTTGATCAGCATCCAATCCCTTCCAGTCTCACTCGCAAGGTCCCATCTGCGTTGCCAACATTGCTTTCCTCAACGTTGTGACTTTCTGGTGAATGCATATTCTAAATTACAGTCTGACTGTAAGCCCTAACACATAACCTGGAAAATGGACAATTTCAACTGGGGCCCTGGGCAGTGACTAGCCTTTGAACCAATGAGACAGGAAGATGTCCATGTGGTACCTCTTGGGCCAGTCTGGGCAGGATCAGATGTAAAAAAATGTGCTCTATGCCGCAGCTGGGGAGACTGTGGTGTATAATAAACTGCTGGAAAATGAGAAGTGATGGACCCTGTACACCGATGGGTCCTGTCCCACCGTGGGAAAGCATCGGAGGTTGACAGCTGCTGCATGGAGTCCTATACACCAAGCTGCAGAGGCTGCCGAAGGAGAAGGTGAATCAAGCCGGTCTGCAGAGGTGAAAGCCATCCCACTGGCTTTAAGCATTGCTGAACACGTCTTGTGGTTTAGCCCTGGACAGCAATTAAGCAGCATGCAGCCACTCGCTCCCTGCCCAGCAGGATGGGGGAGAGAATCGGAAGAGTGAAAGTGAGAGAACTTGCGGGCTGTGATGAAAAGAGTTTAATAGGACACACAAAAAAAGGAAGCATAGTACCCTAGAATGCTTTGGGTTGCAAGGGACCTCAAAGATCATCTAGATAATATTAATAATCTATTATTAGCAATATATACACAGAAGTAGTGCTGAATGGCACCACTTCTCTCCACCTGAAGTTGATGCTGCATGAGACCCCTGGGTGCCATGCAAGACCCCCACACTACCCAGCTTCTGATCCCATGGGCACAAGCAAAGCAAACCAAGGGATTTGTTCACCACTTCCTATCGGCAGGCAGGTATTCAGCCATCACCCTGAAGCTGACGCTGGGCAAGACCCCCAACTGCTGCACCAGGCCCTCAGCTGTCACTCTGCCCTGCAGCCCACTCCCACTCATAAACAGAACATGTCCTATGGTTGGAATAGCCCTTTGGCCAGTGGGTATCTCAAATGCCCTATCATGCAGCAGCTTCCAGGAAAATCAAACAGCACAATGGGCAGCCAAAGAAGACCAGGCAAGCAATGCGGGGGGCGGGACTCAAGCACACACAGAAACCAAAGCCCACTGTATCAGCTTTTCTGAAGAATGCTCCCCAAATTGGCAGCAGCTAAGCGGTCAGCACCCTTTGCCCACCTTCCCCAACACAGCGATGCACAGACACTCAGGCACGTGTTATTTTCAAACACAACATTTAATGGCATTTTTGCACAGGGTAATGCTCCACGAGGAAAAGGATGATCTCTTTTTTTTTTTGTCCTGGATTCTCTCCTACTTTTCCCTTCTCCATGAGGTAGCTGTCTGTGAGATGCACAAATACCGTTTTGTGCGTGAAGACCTCTTTCAGTGTCCTTTGATAAGCAGTGTCATAAGCTCTTCTTGGAGCTCACTGAAGTCATGCAGTGCCTTTGCATGGGCTGCTGGGTCCTGCACCAGGTACCAGAAGAGATTGAATGGCTCAGCCCTTTGGCAGGCCAAGGGCAAGTGGATCTCCCCGGGCACATTCTCATTGCCAATGAAGAAATGGTTGAGGCATCTCTCCTCCAGGCAGCAGCGCAGGTAGGACATGATATCCCACAGCTGCAGCAGGAAATGCTTCCTGCGCCAGCCTGACAGGGGTATGGTGGTCAGGAGGTGCATCACAGCTGTCTTGAAGACATAGATGGGAAAGCCATAGCCAACATGTATGTAGGCAAAGACCTGCAGGCACTTGAGGTGGAAGCTGTCATGTGGGGTCTGCCTGGCCATACACCTGAAGAACTTCACCTCCGCCACAGCGTAGGTCTCTGGCCACATTGTGTTTGAGGTGGAGCTGGCCTCTGTACTCTGGCTGCTCATGAAGATGTCTGAGTCACCTTGTTGCACCCCAAACATGATCTCCACAAAGTAGGTTCTTTTGAAGGTATTTGTCATCTGCAGCTTGCAGGAGCGGCTGGAGAGCAGTACCTTCATACAGTAGTTACATGACTGAGGCAAAAGCATCCAAGCTGACCTAACAAACTTCTGAAACCAGCAGAGTGTTTTCTGCACGTCTAGGTAGGAGCCAGTGCAGAGGGTGTGCAGGAGGCTGGGACCCTGATTTCTCTTCAGTTCCTCCTCGGAGTGGTGGAGGAAGCACAGCATTTTCCCCACCAGCTGCTCATTTGTGCAGGTGCACTCGAGTTCCACGCGTATGCGGGCGTGCTTTGCTGGTATCTCCCTTGGGGTGCCCAGCTCCAGGTGGAAGACATGCCCACTGGGGGCATTCATTGGGATGAGCAGGGAATAGACAGCATCATCCTCCTGAGGACTCCAACCTTCAAAGGTGCTTCCCACACCGATAGGTGGTTGCAGCACTGGAAAGAACTTCTTTGTGAAGAGGCCTTGGAAGATACGGATTACATCCCCCACCAGCTCTTCAACCACTTGGCTCCGGTAGATCAGGTTCTGCTTTGGCCACTGGATGTGCTCTGCAAAAATCCTGCCCAGATTCCCCTCACCATCATCAGAATCGTCACTTTCTTCCTCTTCCTCCTCCTCTTCCACCATCTCCTCCCTATCGCTGCTGGAGCTATCATCACTGATGTCTGCCTGATGACTCCTTATCCGGAGCCGCCACCAGAGGCCGAACAGCTGGACCAGAACTCCAGCAATCACCCAGAACTGCCAGTACTGCAGGGCAGTGAAGAGCAGGGATTGCCAGGCCATGCTGCTCTGCCCTGGCCCTTGCCCAGCCCAGCCTCCCCCATGTGTGCACTCACCACTAGCCCATGCCACACCGGGCAGCGCTGCCTGCGCACACCCCTTATAACCCCCAGCCCCCATTGTGATGCCGCTGCTGATGCAGGCGTGGGAGCAAATCACAGGCGTGGCTGCAGCCAGCCCCGCCCTTGGGCATCACCCTGGCCCCGCTGCTCAGAAGTGCCCCGGGCAAGCCAAAGCCCCAAAGACACCCCAAAGCACAGGCCAGCCTGGCGGCATGGTGTCTAGGATCTGGCCAGGCCAGAGTCCACCTCCCCAGGCAGCCAGCGCAGCTGAGCTGAGTTAGCCCAGGCCCTTTCCCACACCTCTTCCTCCTCGTTCACCTCCTGAGAGCTGCCCTCCTGGCTGTTGGTGGCATATAGTTGTGAGAATAACAAATTAAAAAATGGGGCCAATCCCAAGTTTGAGCTACAAAGTTTGGGAAAAGCCATAAATGTAATGAAAAATTATACAGGTGCCTTAAAATTAGGAGACTTTAATGTGAATTATACAGCCCTAAATTGGAGTTTGTGTTTTGACCCATGTAAAGGAAAAGCTGCTTGTCAAAACACTTCCATACCAAGTGGGTGTCCACTCCCTGTAATTCAGGGATTAAGGAGAGACTTTTCATTTGACTGTATTCCTAAAGGATTACAGTGGCTATGTGGAGATGGAAAGGCCTGGAAACACATACTTTAGGATACGTGTTAGCGGAACATGTACTTTAGGATGCTGAATTCCTGGAGACCAAATATTTAATCACTGGCACCCTCCACCAGGAATTCTACGAACCCCTTGGAGGACAATACACACCATACCACTGATGCTACACGGAGCAAGTGGGTTGCACTAATTACACAGTGGGCTCAAATAGGAAACCCCAATTGCCCAGGAATCATGGAAGTGATCACAGACTGTCCAGAAGGCAAAGGTTTTGGGATGTTTCCAGCGTCACCCTTTTTAGTAGGAACGCCTTTTACACAGAGGATTTCTCAAGCACCTTTGCAGTGCCAGCATGACCCATGTGTCAGCGGAAGCGGCCTGCATTTCACAGAGCTACTCACTTTTATAAGCTTTCATCACTATTTGTGGTGGCGTTTTGGATGGGGCTGGTTTGTTTTGTTTTAATTTCTTCCAATTTACATTTTGCCCCTGCTCCTACATCTTGCTTCTAGGCAGAACATTGGAGCCAAAGTACTGCTCACACAGCCTGCTTTGCTTTTGGCAACAGCCAGATGGGTCAGGCTCTCTCTAGGACGTAGTGATAGAGCAGATGTCCAGCTCTCCCCTCCACTGTGAAACTCAGCAGGAGAAGACACAAACCTGTGTAGAATGAGCTGAGACCCATCAGTGCAGAGTCCGTTTTCCCCTGGGATGGAGCCTGCCTCTGCTCCTTGTTTTAGGGATGATGCTGCCAGAATAAAATTCACTTTCTGTTTGTACTCTTGACATCCTGAGCATCGACTCCATCATGCTCACTGGTCCACCTGGCTCCTGACCAACTGTGTCCACAGCCACCAGAGCCAGCAGGTGTCCCAGTGCTGAGGAGCAGCAGCTCAGGGGCCACAGCTCAGGACATGCTGACGATCTGAAGATGCTGCTGATGCAGCCCTGCTCAAGACAGGTGATAGACATGTCTGAAGCGGGCCTTACACAGAGCTTCCTCCAGCCAAAGCTGGAGTCTGGGAAGACTTCTTTTTTTCTGAAATTTTTAAGGTTTTTTCTGTGTACTTTCTGATGAAACTACAGTAGTCTAACCTCTATTATAAATGCTGCTTTGAAGCTTCAATTAACTGGCCTGCTGGATGTTAACAGCAGTTCACATTTTCCTGCTTCACACTGCTCCTAATCAGTTTGAATAACAGATTGCCATGGAAGACTGAATTAAACTCTCTCTGACATTAATTCCATTTTTGGTTTGTATGTAATGATATAAAGCTGTTAACTGCATCAGAGTTACTATTGATGGATTTTCAAGAAATCAAAGCTCTTCCAAATTTCTTTAAAAAATGGATGAGTGGGAGGCTATTTAGTGGGATTTTTTTCCTTTCTGATTTAGGAATCTGGAGAGGCATAGGAGAAGCTGATGGAGATAAGCTTCTCAGTGCTGAACAGGTTTTTGATTATTGTGGAGATGTGCTGCTACTTTGGAAGAAAGGGTGTGCATGCCGGGAGCCTGTCCTAGGAGCCCAGGAACAGACACACAGCCCAAACGCCTGCTGAGGTGTTCTTCTGGCATCACTCCAGCCCTGCACCTGTGAAACAGTGCTCACAAAGTACAGGTCTGGCCTTCCCCTCTCAGACAAGTGTTCGCTGCTGGCACTCACTGTCACTCACCCCCCAAGTTACACATTGATGGCCCCTTCAGAGCATGACTGTCACTCATTAAGGAGAAAATGAAGAGTCTGGCTCGCTCGAAGAAAAAAGGAAGGGTTTGGATATTTGCTCTTTTTAACTAGAGTCAAAAGTGATTATCATGTCTCTTTATAAAACCTTTAGAAACAGGGATACCTTGAAAAGTGGTAGAATGTTGGCCAGGAGAAAAGTGAATTTCTGGAATGATCCATCACGTGATGCAGTCAGGACAAGCAATCGTAACTGTCTGAAGACAGAGACTAATGAGCGTTCCATGGATAAGAGAAAGATTATCCTGTTACCCTGAAAACAAAAGTTCATGGTATAAGGTTTGTTACAATAATTTGTTGCTCTATTAAGGAGTTTAAAAGAAACTGGTTTCATGTGCTTTATGTTGAATGTAGTTCATTGTCCTTTGATTCAGCTCTTATGCTGATCATGCTCAAAGGCTGTAAAAGGTTCCTTTGCAAAGGAAGTTCCTGAATGGTTTATGTTCTTTGGTGGTTCCGAATTTCCGCTGCTTTTGAGAAGTTTCTTAAACTCCAGGTGAGTCCAAATTGTTCACACAGTTGTGGCTTAACTGCCAGCAAGCAGGTGAGGAGACAGAAAATAACTCTGTGACGATGGTTGTGGGGTCAGTGTTTGGAACAGCACCCAGGGCACTGGCGAAGCCCTTCATCTCTACATCACCTACTATGTAGGTGTAAGTGGGGAAGATTCCCTTGCAGGACAGAACAAATGTTCCAATCCTCTGGCATTCATTATTTTTCCTAAGTTCATTTTTCATTTACTGTGGATTTCCACATCTTTACCTTTCATAACGCTATCTGGAATTTTCATGGGATATTCCTTGACTTTTTAACAGGCAAGAAAACTGTAATGATGTAAACGTGAGTAGGTTTGTAATGTACTTGGACTATAAGTAACAGTGCTTTGAAAGCATCCTTTCTTATAAAAAGTGTCCTAATTTGTCTTTCCCACCTGGATGGCTCCAGTTGAAAGCGATGAGTCTACCAGCTCACTGGAAATGCAGACATTTTTCTCTGATCCTGTCATTCTCACACCAGAAAAACCCTCACATTTCAATTCCAAAAGCAAAAACTGTCAGCATGGCCATTTTTGTAGCTGTGATGAGAGACATGAGATACTCTTCTTCCTAAAACACATCTTCTGGAGATGTGGTCTCATTATCAGTTGTATGTTTATTCCACTTCTTAAAGCTTAAGACATAAAAGGATTCCTTAGGTTCTGTTAAACTACGTAATTACCCCAAACATTTCTGGGTTTATTTATGCATATGTCTTCATAAAGTGAGCTTAATTTGCGATTTAACAATCAAAGGCTGATTGTACTTTATAATTTAGACTTTTCTTTTTAATGGTTGCTCAGAAGAATTGTTCACTCTGACATTCTGTTGCAGTGCAATGCATTATCCTTTTTCCACAGGTAAGCCAAGTTTAGTTTTAGTGGGGTTTTTTGAAGGTGTTCTGCCAAAATACTCTTTTCTGGTAGTGGCTGCTGTGAATGATGCCCTTGAATAATAATTGCTACCACAGGCAGAGCGCTTCTTGCAGCTTTTTGTTATAAGCACTTTGTATGAGTTCTCATAACTTTATTGGGTTCATTTAATTAGCCACTGTCTGCTTTGGAGCACTGACATGGACATGACTGAATATTCGATTCCCCCCCCACTCCCTTCATTGGGCAGTGTCCAAGTGTGCACATCCTCTGATGGGCAGAGCCTGTGCTTGGCCACCTTGTCTTCATTGCAGAACCTCCAGTGGGTTTGGCAGAAATAGCAGGGATCTGTGTTCAGGCAAATGGGATCAGAGTCTGCTTTGAAAGCCACTTTCCAAGTCTGCTCCTGACCTCCCTCATCCTGTGAAAATACCCACCAGGCTTATGAATCCTAACGAAACCTTCCTGGAAACGTAGGGAAAGGGGGTTGGGCAGCGAAGAGATTAGATAATCTGAGTTTCTATCCATAGTTCTTCAGGGTTTAACCAACCTGTGTGGCCTGACCTCTTCCTACCAGGGTTTCTGAACATCTCTGCTGACAGCCACAGCAGTGGGACCTGTCAGAGGCTGTGGGAGCAGGCTAGAAACCGGCCCTTCCTGCAGCCCCAGGCAGGCACTAGCATCATGACTTTAGCTAGAGAGAACTCTGTCAGTGTATTAGCATGCCATTTGCTCTGCTTGGAGAGATGCCAGGGTCTCTTTAAAGCACGCTTTGAGCATGACAGTAAAACCTCTGACAGCTCCTGGCAGGTGATGGTCGGTGGTTGGTGCAGCAGGAAGCACTGGAAATCACCTGTGGTTCACATGGGTTCTGCTGGTCCCCAGATCAGCAGACTTTCTCTCTCTCTGGCAATGCCCTCCCCTTCACAGATAGTTCTTCCCCAGGCAGAATGATCCCAGTGGGTTTTTATTTTGAATAGAGTACACAGGGGGATTTCCCCAGAGCCCCTTGTGCTGCAGCAGACCCAGCCCCATGCTGTACGACTGCTGTGTCTGGATGCAGGGCGTTTGTCACATGTGCCATGGCCATGGAATGCCCAGCATCAGGCTCAGCTGGCACTCGGGGATCTGTTTTCTCTGGGATAAAAAGGGCAGCAGTGAAGGAATTCAAACTGAAGCACTTCACACATGGGGCTTTGCTGAGCCACAGAGGATGCTGCCTTCATTCTCGCTGCTGCCTTCAGAACCTGATTCAGCTGGAGGAGCCTTTCCTTCCCCGACAGCTGTTTCAGATCCTGGCCATGGATAAGGAAAAACTCCCCATGTCTGAGAGCTCACGGGAGAAGTTTATGCATTTCCACAGGTAACTTCGATTGTCAGAGGGTCACTTGCCTGCTGCAGTGACCTTCAAGTGCTCGAGCCACCCACGAAGATCATACTTCTTGGTAGCAAAATATAAAATTGATTAAAATTGACTGGGGTGAATCATTTGAAATGGAAATGTAATTGAGATGAGAAGATGAAGAAATGAATATTGAATCTAATGAGGTAACTTTAAATACTTCAAATTAAGCTTACTTTGATTCCTTGTACTAATTGCCAAAATTTAAATATGCAGCAGGGTGGGAATTTAGGACAACGCTGACATCCTTCGATGACTGTATTCCAGCAGCCAGACAGTGACACTTCATACAAGACACCTGAGCCTCCACAGCCCCCTTCAGGTGGGGACCCTGGCGTATCAAGAAGATCTGTACCAAAACTCCCCCTGTCCCAGAATGTCACTACTCACGTCTTGGTAACAACAGAGGAACACCTGGCCAGCAGCTCTCCTACAGTACGCAGAAATATTTCCTTCTCAGCTGAAAAGAAAGCCTAATAAGAACAAAACCCCCATGCTTCCACACACCTGCTTCCATAATCACCAAAGATTACTTTGGTAGGGAAGGAATATTTACACATAGATTTCTTTTTGCAATGCCACTGTCTGTAATTTGCTTTCAGTAACAGTTACTGCAGGTGCTTTAACTGGTTTTCTGAGTCTCTGTCTTTCTTTTAACAAAGTCAACAACATTCTCTCTCTATTTTAACTTCCACATGCCACCACGAACAGCTCGAGAGGCAGGTACTGCACTGGGCAAGTGATGCACTGCCCGTGTCTCCCAGCAGCAAGGGAAGGCGGCCCAGCCCGTCAGAGGCCTCAGCACAGCAAGGTCAGCCAGCGAGGAACAGCGTGGTCCTCTGTGGACATCTCTGGCCCTCCTGAGCTCCGGCATGTGACAAACTCCAGTGGGTTCCCAGGGGTCAACAGACTCAGTCTGTAGAAGAGCAACAAGGGTGCTTACCCCCAAAAAACCTCCTAACTCCAATTGTCCATCGTGTGGAGGCTTGCTGAAAGTGTGAGGGGGTCCTAAGAGACCAGCCAATGGAAATTTAAATATCACCATTGTCAAGTATTTAATCACTGGGTAAATTCTGCTCCTTACCCACAACTACCACGGGCGGGAGGAGCTAGCTGATAGAAATGTGGGCAGAGAGATTATTTTCTTTGCTTTAATTGCCCTTTCATGGTGAAGACAGCAGCTGCTCCTGCTGAAAGAGCCTCACAGGGGTTGAGGACTGTTCACATAGTAGAATTCCGGTACAGAAAGGCCATCTGGCTGTACAGTGTCTTACCTGTACTTTGCACACATGCAGAAGGTATTTTTCCTTCTCTGATGTATCCATGGTTCAGGTTGGATTTCTCACATCATACCTGCTCTCTGGTCCCCCCAAAGACTGGAGCAGGCGCCTTGGATCAAAGCCCTGTCACTGCACCCAACTTCATTATATAATCCTCTGTAGATGGACAAGGTAGAGGAGAAGCAGCCTGTACTCCCGCACTGCAGCCAGCCATCATCCCTTGTGCAGCACAAGCTGAGCCTGTCAATGGACTGCGACAGCCGAAAGCGTTAAAGTAGGGCCAGAGGAATGCCTGGAGGGAAGGCTATGGCACATCCCAGTTTGTGCCAAGGCAACCCAAGATCATCCAACCTGCCCTCGGCCTGCTGCACACAGCAAATCCCAGCTGTCCTCTGCTGGATGGGAGCCCTGTCTGCAAGAAATTCAGATAAATGCTCCTAAACCAGTCACCTGGCTGAATTTCAGTAGCTCTAGAGAAACCAGCGTCCACATTGTCAGGGTGCTGCTTGTGGAAAGCAGTTTTCATGTATAAAGGCCGAATTCTTTTGATCCTAAAACACAATTCATAATGGGTGGGACAAGATGCATCTCTCAGTTTCCAAGAGGAAAAGCAGTGCCATATGTCTTAGGGTCACTAACCCTATGCTGCAATCGCAGTTGTCCCGCAACCGAGGATTAGACCCAGCAAACGCTTCTGAGTGCCTCATGCAAGAGATCTTTATTGAGCCACAACAAGGGAACAAAGTCCAAAAGAATCCACCCTGCCAGCAGACAACCATGCAGGAATGGGAGGTACAGAGTCACCAGAGGCTTTAAAATCTGTCTCCCAATTTTAGCCTTCTGTGCAATTAATTTAAAATTGAATTTCACATGAAAAGATGGCTCATGAGATAAAGAATGGCCATACTGCTTTCCCATAGCAGTATGAGACTATATAGCAGAATAACAGCTCATTTAAAAATAACAGATCTGTAATTTGATGCATTATTTACTTGTCTCTCTCTGCAGTTTATTGTATTACAGATCATCACATCGTTCTGGTTTGGATCATTACACAAATACTTGATTGCACTTTCCAGCCTCCTGTGGAAAAAAAAATCACAACCCAAGCACATTGCATGATAACGTCAGGTTTTCTCCTGTGAAAAACTTTACATAGCAATTCATTAAGCATTAATTGTGCCAATGTGCCAATGCTGGCTCTTGGAGGGGAGGGTCAGGTTCTTGGCCAAACACAGGGGTAGAGCTAAAGAGCTTGGGTACCTGAGGCATTCTCTGGTGAGGATGCGGGCTCTGGGGGATGTGTGTTTGAGCACTGTGAACTCAGATTATGGCCAGGCTACAGCCCGTCCTGTGACTATGCTGCCCCGAAAGTCTGTGTGAGCGGGCAGAGTGCAAGGGGGAGCAGAGGGAGCAGCAGGCTGGAGAAGACCCAGTGCCTGTTCGAACTCAGGCTGTGTTCAGGCACTGGAGGCAGGGATGTGGCTGGGTTTGCCCGCGGCCCAGAGCGATCCTCTTAGGGCATGTCACAGGACGAGAGCTGCTCGCCGGGAGCAGGTTTGGGTTAAGGCCACTTTGGGTGCCAGTGGGGGCATGTGAAATGGTGATATTGCACGTGTATTGTGCGAAATTATTGAACTTCTGTGTACGGAACCAGGAATGTCTCTACAGAATGATCCACATGCTGGCTGCTTCTCCTTTGCCCATACAGCAGTGTATCAAGTTCAGTGCCACTCGTATGGGATTTGCACTGATCATCTGTAACAGAACAGTTTCACTCCAGGGGAGAACAGAACCTCGGGTCCGGAAGAACAATGCACATCTCTTTCCACTTCTCAGTGTTTAGTTTATCTGCTAATACTCCCTCACTTCACTTCCACTTTTAATCTGGAGCTGTGACACCAAATGCTGATGAGATGTCCTAAACACATGTTAATTTTGGATAATTAATTTGGGTTGCTGACTTTGCTTAAAGCACATGTTACAGCTGCCTTGTTTAGCAAACATGACTGGAACGTGTTTTTAAAACCAAAAGCCAAGCCAGCTGAGCTGCCACCACGCCACATCCTGACCGGGCACCACTGTGTGGGCACCAGCCTAGGGAAGGATCCCACCAGCAGTACTGGAGTGCCATCCTGTCAAACCCCCAAGGGCTCCTCACTGAGAGGTGCCTGTCCACGCCGATCACTGGGAGGATGTAGGGCCTTAAGCTGAGGCTGACCAGTTCTATCAGCCACGTGCAGTGACAATTGGCCTATGTCCTCAGGTCCCTGTACAAGACACGTTAACTCAGGGTTCATTTCATCAAGAGGCTGAGTTTAGCCCTCAAAAATAGGTAGCCATGAAAGGTTTGTAAAAGTCCCTGAATAAACCAAGCTGGGTATTTCCTCCTTGGAAAAATGCTAGCAGAAATCAAATTACAAAAAAACCTGTTATAAAGTGCCTATAGCTTCAGTTGTTAAAATTGTCACAGCCACTGTGCTCACACTACTCCAGTGAGCACGGCCTTATTTTCTGTTCATTTCTACACTGCAGAGATTTAGCACCAATTTGCCTTTGGGAGCTTGTGATGCTTCCAGATACGCATTGACAAAAAAAAAAGTCTGGTAAGCGCAGGGTTTTCATATCCTTTCCATTCTATAACATACAATATATTTATGTCCCATTAAGGAAAAAGAAACAGCAATCTTCCTCACCCCCTCTATCTCTGTTTCTCTACTTTCTATATAACATACACAATGTAAAATGAGAAAGGGGAAGGGAGGGCTATTGAGATAGATATTGCGATAGAAAAAGAAGGGAACAAGAGGGGTTTATTTTTTTCCTAATGATATACAAAACCCAAAACGTTCATTATATATATTTACTTTTATATACAATGAACACTACATGTATGTGTTATGCATTTATGTGATATTCTGTTACCTATTTTCCTTATGTTTATGTAAAATATGTACTCTGTGTACAATACACTGCACTGTACACACACTTTGGTGTGGTTAAGAACCATCTATAGAAACCTTGTATGCCCAGAGGTACTGCAACTGCGTAGGAAAGATGAAGGCATTCCTCCTATCACAAATCTAGTCAGCAATAGCCTGGTAAAACAGTCTTTATTCCCAGCCTTCTCTCTTTGCATCCCGGAAACACATTTTACTTAACATTTAGGAGGCAGGACATGTACAACAAATGGCATTAGTCTGAAACTGCTTAAAATGCAATCTCAGTGGCATAGCTTAACATTTGCGGCATCACAAGTGACAAACTTTCATGTGCTGTTAATTCCTTAATATCCTCTGCACCACAGATGTTGCAATATTGATATATGGAAACCAGTTGGAAAAGTGCTGAATTTAACGGTGGAGAGGGAATTTAGCAGGTCTGAAAAGCAACTTTAAAGGTTCAAAATTGTACAATAAATTAGGAAAATGTATACTGTAAAAAGGGCATAACCCTTTCCTTTATTGGCTCAGAAACTTTATAACTTTTTTGGATTAAAATCACTAAAATTTACTGTATGATGTAATAAACAACCTTCTACCTCTCTAGAGACAGGACACGTATAGAAACAAAGCTCCACAGATACAGCTCATGACCTACCACAGGAGGCATTTTTAGGCAGTGCCAATGCTTTCCCACCTGCCCCCAAGGCTCAAGGTGACCGATACACCCCCAGAAGCCAAAGAGCTGCAGATGAGGAATTAAAGGCAAACTCGTGTGATCCCACAGCCACAGGTCTGGCTGTCCTGGACTGTGGAGAATGAAACTCTTGCTGGTATTGGGCAAATGCAGGAACTACCTTGGAGGTTCCCACAGGCTTTTTCAGGGGTCCGAAGGTTATTTGGGGTACAGTCCATACCCGTGCAGAGGCAGTGGAACATTGAGCAAGGAGAACTGACATTAAATGAAGAAGTGTTACCAAAGCTGTTTTCAGCTGTTACCAGAAAGCTGGGAGGTTAATTCCTGCATGGCCACAGGTCTTTTTATCCCTGGCTGCCTTATTTCCAGACTCCTTACTGTTTTGTATTTCAGATTTGCAGCCTTGTTCTGATCTCCAAAGTGTTGTTACACAGAATCACAGAATCACAGAATCGTAGGGGTTGGAAGGGACCTCGAGAGATCATCGGGTCCAACCCCCTGCCAAAGCAGGCTCCCTATCTCATATTACACAGATAGGTGTCCAGACGAGACTTGAATATCTCCAGAGATGGAGACTCCACCACCTCCCTGGGCAGCCTGTCCCAGGGCTCTGTCACTCTCACTGGGAAAAAGTTCTTCCGCATGTTGGTGCGGAACTTCCTATGCTCCAGCTTACAGCCATTGCCCCTTGTCCTGTCCCCACAGACCACTGAAAAGGGGCTGGCCGATTCCCCCTGCACCCCATGTCTAAGATATTTATAAACACTAATTAGGTCCCCCCTAAGTCTTCTATTCTCCACACTAAACAGTCCCAGTTCACTCAGCCTGTCCTCATAGGGGAGATGTTCCAGGCCCCTAATCATCTTCGTAGCCCTTCTCTGGACTCTCTCCAGGAGGTCCCTGGCTTTTTTATACCAGGGAGCCCAGAAATGGACACTGTTCCCCTATAAAGCGGCAAAAGGATCCATCTTACCCTGGGTGCAAGGAAATCTGCATTTTGGTTTTGTTTCTACCTTCCCTCCCTCACACCCCCACCCCGTTTGCTTGCAGCAGACTGAGGTACACTGTGGTCACGCTTTTTCACAGAAAAAACATGAAACAATTAAAAAAAACCCAACCAGTTCCCCTGCCCCGCTGGCTTTATCCAGTGCCTGTGGCTTCTAAGAGCTACTGATGGTGCATCTTCCCTGAGCTCTGCCAGACAGCTCTGGAGCTGTGACACCTTCCTGAGGACATCCCCAGCCCAGTACCTGTGGGTAACACAGCTCCTGGCACTCTGGGCAGCTAGCATCACCCCACTCTGACTCTGCTGCGCACCCAATCTCTGCTTGCTTTACCCTAGGGCACCCACACCACGTCACAGCTGGCACCGTGTCTTTCCAGCTTAAATTATGGGTAAGGCTGGACTTCTTTTTTTAAAATGCTAAATATATTATTTGGCTTATTGGAACAGTTACACTGGCACTTTTACATGACAGCTTTACTGCCAGCTCAGTAAGTGTCACTTTGCCATAATGTAATTGCTGGCCAAGTAATATAGGATGGTTGCAGATATATATTATATAATCACATAAAAGCATTAATAAAGAGGCTTTATCCAGCCTCTTGAGGGATTTCTTTTCCAGGCAGTGCGGGCTTACCAGAGCTAAGCTAATTAAATGTCAACTTTAATATGGAAAATATTTTTTTAATCGGTTGCTTTGATACCAGTAAATGCTATGATGATTTTTCTTTTTTACCCTGAAGAAAAATTAGTTAGCAAACCAATTAACTAGTCAGAGGTATGAAGCTCTTGTGCCAGCACTGATGTTTTGGCTAACATTTAATGAACCTAGATGTGTATAGACATCTTTGAGACCTTTTACTTGATATATTTCTCATTGCTATCTTTACCTTCCCAAGGAAAAGTAAACAATTACATTATTTCATTGAAAAATCAGGATGTGACTGAAATAAAGAAAACAGTTGAGTTAAAAATATCTACCTTGATGTTACTTAACATATTAATGATAGCACCCATTTCACAGAGCACAGCAACAGCAAAATGCACCTAACGAGACCAACTGCTCACAGCTGAAGTTTGGGCGTTACTGATCATCTTTTCCATAAGCAGCAGCTGTAATATTCCAAATTCAGCATCTACCTGTTCATCTCTTCCTTGTTTGCACCCAGCATCCCACCACACTTTGCACATCAAGGTGTATCCACCTGTATACATACCATGCCCTGACTGACTCTGCCCTCTCAACTCAGCCTAAACTTCCCATAAATATCACCACATTGAGAGCTGGGAAACACCTTTATTTACCCACAAGCATGAGAAATTAGGTAAGAATTTCACTGATTCACAGCAACAGGAGGAATATGTTAGTATCAGTGTACGTGCACACGTATAGATCAATATACACACACACAACCCCTCTTTAGCAACAGTCTGAACATTCAGTCACACAGAATGTTTTAGCTTGTGGCTTTTGCTAAGGGCAGAGCAGGCACACATTGATAAACAAGGGTCAAAGCAGCACATCGGCCTCCTCAGTTTTGACATGAACTTGCCCTGTGCCTGCAGTTGGAACCTTGCTGGGGGCACACTGGAGCCCTGGGGTGCCGCCTGGATGACGTACAGTTGGGGTGCAGGAGGGTTGGACTACATAGCCTTGAAAGGTCAAACCCTCAAATGGTTTTCTGACCCGAACCATTCCATGACGCTGTGATGACTGCTCCCACTCCCAGGAAGCTGGACCTGCCCCAGCCACGCGTGCTCCCCTGCAAACCCTCTGTCCCTTCAGCAGACACTGGTGAAGATGGGTCCCTTTCTGTGCCACCCTCTTCCACATGCTTCACCAACAAATTGCAACCATATCATCATCCCACCTAACCTGGGACTGATTAAGGAGCAGCTGCAGTTCGAGGGGAACCAAGTGCTTTGATAAGGTTTGTTTCTTTGGGTTTATGGGTGCTGGGAGTTTATCAATAAACCCAGTCCTGAATAACGTGGGATACAGCATCATCCAGGTGTCAGGGAACAATATTACAGAGTGAAAGATAATAGCGTTGGTGAGGTTTGGGAACTAGCAAACACAAATTACTTCTGCAAAGTTTGCTATTTTCGTAGCTTTATTCCACACTCTCAGCACTTCACATAAATCTCATTGCAATGTGATAGACAGCTGGGGGATCAGATGACATTACATGAAAATGATACAAACCGCAGAGAGAATAAATGTTTTTCTATCTATCTTTCTGTCAATGGCCTTGGGAAAGATCAAGTGCAGATAAATAACATTCATCTCAGCCAGGCAGCTGACTGCATCATCACTTCCATCAGAGGAATATGAATTCGGGAGATAATGTGGTTTGGGATAAGCTCATTCAATGCACTGTGATACTGAGGCAGGTGGGTTATTGTCAGGAGCAGGATCCAGCCTGATTCCCCTGCCATCTCCCTGGATCTGTTCTGCCTGTGGGCGAATGGCTGCTGTTTGGATGAAGTTTGGAGGGCCTGTGTACCTTCACAGCAAGGAATTTACCTGATTCTGAAAATTGTATGTATGTAACCAGAGGGAAATCTGAGTCCTAATTAACATGAAGGTGAGTTTATGCCACGTGTGAAGTTCAGTAAATTCGGAGACTATTTCACTCCTGGCATAGGATGAGTACCCGAACTGAAGCTGTCGTTCCATCTCTCCAGAGATACCTCACACATCCAGTTTCAGAATTTACAATTTTAATAGCATTTAAAGAAGAATCAGCTAAAAGAAAATTCCTCCCCAGCTTTGTCTTCTGTTAAACCAGCTCACGTGCAGCATGAGCTGTTTCGGGGCTGAGGCAGTGGTTGGGGTGTCCTGGTCCTGCCACTGTTTTGCAGATGTCCTGAGCTTTAGGGGCTGAGCTGGCATTCACGCTCTGATGCTTTATGAAGCACAACATCATCTTGCTCAGCTCCTCGCCATGAACCCCTGGGAGTCACCAGTAATTAAATCGTGCACATGGAGAAGAAGTAGCATACTCCCGTGCCTGTTGCTAGCTCTTATTTTCAGCGCTGCTCACGAGGCAATGTGGGCCCACAACAGCACAGTGCCGGCAGTGCGGACCCCAGTGCTCACCGTTCTGCTCAGCAGACAGGTCCTACCCTGCTTGGAGCACGGGTGCAGCTGTGAGTGGGTGGGATGCCAGGCAGACCCCAGCACCCCCCCTGCACTGACCCCCCCGAGGGTGGGAGCTGCCTGGGGCTGAGCCCCCATCGCTGTGTGCCTGTTTGGAGCAGAGATGCAGTCTGTAATGCCTGTCCTGGGAAAGAATGGACTGGGTGGGGAGAGAAGTGAGGACTTCCTCAGGTAATTCTGGAGTTGGTCCAGGTTGGAAAAGTTTGCCAGTGAAAAGCAAAGTCAGAATGTCTCTTGGCACATGAAACAAAGCAGATTTTAAATCCTCTTAGCCAGTTGGACTGACCCCTAAATCTCTCTAAATATCATAATCACAATAAGCCTATCAGGTTTGTCTTTTTGATTTCATTGCCATTTTTACTAAACAGTCTTCAGGATTGTCTCCTTCTGCTTCTTTTTAAAGCAGTTTTCCTTAGCCTCAGTGAGGAGGACAAGGAGGAAGGCTCCTCCATACCAGAGCCTTCAGCAGGGCTTTAGGATGGCGAATCCCACCTGACCCAGGTGAGCACCTAAAGCTGCAGAGCCTCAACACACAGGTACACCTCTCTGGGCACAGGGCAGGCTCACGGAGGCAGTCAGGAAACTCAGGACATTTCTTTGGAATCTTTTTGAACTTTTGGCATTCCTAAGTACGTGTGAGTGGAACTCAACCAAACATCCACCACAAAGCTTCATCAGCAGGCTCCAAAGACATTTATAACCGCACAGTTCTCTGCAGCACTGTCTTCATGGACCTGCTGCTGGGGAAAGGACAGTGTCAGAGGAGAGGTGGCTATGTTGGAGCAGGTGCTTTCAGGCCTTATGATAGCAAAAGTAGTATGGAAAATTCACTGTCAAATATCTGCTGTCCCTAGAGGGCAAAAGTCACATATTTGTATAGCTTATGGAGCAGAGGCCTTAAATGCACCAAGAGCAACACATCACAAGAGCAGCACATCACAAGAAGTCCGGTGAAGAGCACATAATGACATTGTACTTACTGAGCAACTGAATTCACCCCAGCCAGAGGCCAGACATGTAACTCTGCTGATTTCTGCTGGCCCAGAGGTTTGTATGCACAGGTTTTTCACTCTGGTGGGCTAATGATAAAAATCTCAGTTGTGTGCCAAAAGCAGAAACACAGAGGAAAATGTACTACCGGATCACAGGTCTGTTATGGGAGACTGGCCAGAGAGAGCCCCAAAGGCAGAAGTCATGTTACACCATGTCAGGAAAGCTTTTTCTAGGAAGGGATGGGGAAACTAATGGCATTGCAGGCAGTGAGGCATGGCCATGGAGTGAGGCATCTACATTCCCCAAAAAGATGCAGGTGCTTAATTTGCATACACATAAACATACATACACACACACACATATTTTGCAAGAGCCGATCAGTAGAGAGAGGCAAGAAATGCAAACTGCATAAAAATGATTTGGGTCAATCAAGGCCACGGGTGCCTGTGATGATCTTCAAAGGGTATGAAGAGATGGTGGAGTGATGGGCAACAAGACTGGCAAAATTCAGTTTTGGCAAATGCAAAGCAGCATGCACAGAAGAATTAATCTGAACAATTTACACTCCTGCCTAGGTTCTAAATTAACTGTAATAACCCAGAAAAAAAAGATCTTTGCATCACTGAGAGAGCTCAAAGACTCAACATGCATCTGCTTTCTGAAGAGTAAGGATCATTAGAATGCAGAGGGAACAGGATAAAATAACAGTGGAAGTACTGGAAAGCTGTCATATAAATCAGTGTTACACGCTCACCTGAAATAATGTATTCAGTTCAGGTCACTGTATTGCAAAAAGGATCTAGATGAAATACCTGGATTCAGAGTCAAGTTCTGGAAATGACTCAATGCTTGGAGAGAATTCCACAGGATCTGCCCAGCTGAGGTGGCCTGGATTTATTTTTAGATGAGATGTTAAAGAGGGACACCTGATAAATGTAAGAAGTAATAAGCAGGGCTGTGAAATCAAATTGGAGGTTCCTGTGCACCTTTTACCATGCAACAGAAAACAAAGGTCAGTCACTGAGCAAAGGCAGGAGCCAGCCTAAGAAAACATGCCAAGTGAAACACTGTTCACACCCTGAGCTCCTGAGACTCCTTGCTCAGGATTACCAATAAGGCCAAAACCTTTACATCGGCTACAGGAGGTCAGACCTTAAAGGGGTAACAGGAACTAACAGACCCAAGCCAATGAAGATTGAAAACCAGGCAAAGCAAACTGTGACAGATACATGTCATTCTGCACCAAGGCTCGTGCTGAAACTGGGTTTGAGCTCTGAGACACCTACAGCGTTTGTTTCTGGAGGCACCTGCTCCAGCTCCGCTCTGAGGGGGAGCAGGCACAGCCTGCATCAAGGCTGGGCAGGGGATCACAGGAGTCACGGGGGGTTCAGGAGGACAGGGCAGACACGCTGCAGAGCACCCAGAGCTGGTCCTGCTCAGGCGATGGTGCCAGCCACCACTGTAGCGGATGTGGCAGGCAGGACCTTCTGCAGTGGGGTGGTGGGCATCCTGCCCGCCCGGGCAGCGGGTGCTCCAGCAGGTGTCCCCTGGCCACAGCAGGATGGGCTAACCCTCAGCCACAGCAAGGACTGACCCCCAGCCACAGTTCTCCTGGGTTCTGCACCAGGGAGATGCTCTGCCCTGCCCCGAGGTGAAAGGAGCAGCCTCAGGAAAGCCAAAAGGTCAGAAGTCTCCAGGGACGAGGTCCTTCCATGGAAATGTTCTGTTCTGCTGGTTAGGGGACTCTGTGGGTGATTACAGAGTGATCTTTTGATCACTCCACAGGAACTTCGGCCTCTAGTCCCAGTAACATGAATTTTCTTTCTTCGCTGTAGGAAAGAAAGGGAAAAACAGTATTTGTCAAATGAAAAATACCAAGACCACTAAGGACACTTTTTTTTAGTGTTTTTTCAAACTTCATATGGCAACAAATAAGTAAAATAATGAAATTTTGAAATATGAAGAACGAAATAATGAAAATCTGAAAGCATGCCGAGAATTCCCCTTTAGGTATAAACTCTAATGGCATCTTAATTCAACTTCTGTGTAAACTAGAGTAGTCTGAAAAAATTATTCTGAAGATTATTTCTTCATTTCCCTTTGCTTTATAAGCAATTAATTACAGTACAGCATGGAATGATGGGCATCACGAGTGGTACCTGTCATCGCTACAACCCCTGCAGCAGGGACTGTTGGTGGGAGTATTAGTTTCATCAAGCTGTATCAGGGAAGAGGAACACAGGGAATCTCAGGAACAAGATCTACGGTCTGTCTCCCCATACAGAAACACTGGGACTGGCACTGAAATGTAAAAATACAGCTGGTGCCTTGCCCTGGAACTGGTGAGGACAGTGTCACAAGATATACTTGCTCTGTCCTGTGTACACGGTTTATAGACTCAGCAGTATCAAAGTGGAAATCATCAGCTTTGCATTATCTCTTCCTATGAATAATGCTGTGCTTCAGAGTAACAACAGTTTGTTCTTCCCACCCCACCCCCCCCATCCTTAAGGCCCCACAGTAGGACTTCCAGCTGCCTCAGCCATCAGGCTGCGATGGAGCCGTGTGGAGGGCTGACCAAAGGTGCCATGACACAGAGGACAAGCTCTTCCCCTCCTGCACCGCCACGAGAGTGTCCCCATGTGAGACCGCTCACTTTCCCTGTGGGAAGGGCATGTCTGCCCCTGGTCCCAGTGGAGGACACTGGGACAAACATCTGCCTCTCCCTGCACTCCCGGATCTCTGTCATGGTGCCGGGCAGGAGAAGGCCACAGTGCGTGGGCTGAGCACTGCTCCCTGCCTGCACCAGGTGCTATGGGGGCAGGCAAGCAGAGCAGGCACACAGCGAGGGGGGTCACTGCAAACTGCACCCCCGAGCTTGCAGTGTGCGTGGGCGGGAGGGCAGAGGCCAAACCGGGCGGGAAAAGGTGCGGCTCTGGTTTGGAAGCAGTCACTAGAATATATGGGAAAGGCAAACTGTCAGAGCTGTGGTGGGGATGCAGTTTAAGCTGCTGTTCCACATGACACATCCAGTGGTCTTCCAGGCAGGGTGAGAAGGGAAATGCCTGAAGCTGACAGTCTCGAAAAACTCTTAAGGAATGTGGAAGAATAAAATAATAGGCTCCTGTGGAGATACAGCTTGTGATGTTACTGCCCTGAGCTTCCACTGTAGACTTATGTAGAAGACTGAAATGCTAAAGGGCAGATCAAAACATTTAAAAAGATTCCCATTTCTTTTGCAAATTTACACAGGCCATTGCTGTTATATGCAAATTAAACGCTTTGTATTGTGGTAATGCCTGAACCTCCTGCCTGTTTGTAAAAGAATGAGTAAATACAGACACAAGGTTTCAAAAAGGTCAACTCAAAAATGCCCTGTTTTGTTTTTGACATTTTGTACATGGAGGAAAATTGGTCTCCTGAACACTGCGTGAGGTAGAAAATCGAGACAAAACTCCCTGCCCAGGTTCAGCTCTCCCTGCTATCCAAGCAGCTCAGTTCAGGCAGAGTTGCTGGGCTGTTTTGTCTGGATGGGGTTTGGCCCTGTGACTCCAGCTAATGTGCTTCCCCAGCTTCTAACCAAATGTATGTTTTAAGAGAACTAAATGACTTTGCTTACTTGGATGCATCATGGTCCGTTTTCAGTGCATTACAGTCCTTAATATTCATTTGCATGTCTGTTTGAGAGACAGGAGACGTACAGCTCTGGACTTTTTACCCCCCTGCAGGCAAACAAAGGAAAATAGGATCACAGACCCTCAGACTGCTGTGGGTGAGAAGGGACCCCTGACACACGCCCCCAAGCCCCCTATAGCAGGGACACCCCCCCAGCCCAGGGTGCCCAAAGCCCCATCCAGCGTGGACTTGAACCCTGCCAGGGATCCTGGGGCAGCCCCAGCTTCTCTGGGCACCCTGTGCCAGGGCAGTTAGCACAGTCCCACCTCTCCAGCCTGTCCAGGTCCCTCTGGATGGCATTCCTTCCCTCCAAGGTGTCCACCCATAACACACGTGTCATCAGCAGACTTGTTGAGAGTGCCTTCAATCCCACTGTCTATTTGTCCGACAAAGATGTTGAACAGTGCAGCCACCCCTGCAGCCCCCCTGCTCCCCCAGAACCCTGCCATGCAAGCCCAGAACAGTCATAACTATTGGTTTGCTTCATTTAATGTTTCAACTTATAGTTTAATTTATTTATCTGCACCTAATTGAAAAGGATGGAGTAAGTGGTACAGATAATAAGGGTCACTGGTCTGAGATTATTGTGCCAAATACGGACCTCATACTGTGTATTTATGGGTTTGGATTCATTAACTTCCTCCACTTGAGAAAAGCCAAAGTACATTTTCTGCATGTGGCTTGACTCAGGATGAATTCAAATTGGCATTTTAAATTCCTTGACTTTCATTTACAGAAGGGGAATAACATGGATCTGAATATTTTCCTGAAATGTTTGTTATAATTCTGATTATCAGTCTCATTACTGAATTCCTTTCCAGACACTAGCAAGGCAAAAGGCAGAGAATAGTTTTTTAGAGATTATATTAATGAAATCATACAGTGGTTTTATTCATCACTGTGTCATGGAAATATTATTAGGGCAATAGGGTGGGATTCAGCAAAGAGGTGTCACGGGAAGGGGCCAGGCTATCCCGTTCCTATCTGAAAAACCACTAGCACAACGGGTCTTTCTTGGGTTTTAGTCACAGAGCAAAAAACTCTGATAAGAGAACAGCCGATGTCCCTCAGCAAATTAAAATACAGCGATTATTGGGGGGTTTACTTTGGGAAATCCCAGCTTTTTAAGTAGAGATGATCAGGGCTGCGGCTCAGCCCATAGCTCTGCTGAGGGCGGGCAGAGGCCAGGACCTTGGTGCCCTCAGAGCTCTGCTACAGGCAGGACTCAGGTCTGCAGCCATGCAGGAGTTTCCCCTTAGTGTAAGGCAGTTGGAAAACTTTGCTCTGGTTTCATTCTCTCAAAAAGTTCTGGCTCAACTTGGTGATTGTTCCCAGGTCTCTGGACCGAAGCTCCCTGTCAGAAAAGTTATCCCCACAGCCCTAGCATCCCTTTGACTTTCTCCTTCTGCCAAGCAAACAGTGGGGTGAGAGGCGTTGGAGGCCATCAGGCACGGCAGCTCTCGCGCCTGCTGAGAGGAGCAGGGCCTGGGAGCTGTACAAACACAGCCTCGCTGGCTGGACACCACTGCAGCCCTGCCATGAGCAAAGGACTCACTCAGGCTGGAGGGCCGGGCTGTGTGCACTGTTGGGGGGCACAGCCCTGTGCCCAGTGGGGCAGGCGATGCTGGCACAGGCTGACCCGTCCCTGCTGCCACTCGCCCAGAGCCCGCTGCCCATAGAGCCCCCGCTGTTCTAGGATAACATCTGGTTTGCTCCGGTTTCCCATCTTTCTGTATTTTTCATGTCTTGCTCTTCTACTTACATTTTTTCAGTGAATTCAGTTAAAAACACTTTAGAATAATAAATTAGGAATATTTACTGGGCTGGCTTTTGGAAGCAGAGCTTGCTTGCTCTGCAGGTATCACTAGACTTTACCAACTAGATGCTTTGCAAACCTATTAGCTTCCTCTAACAGGGAGGGTTCTTCCATGGATGTTGAAGTATCCTAAATAACTAATTTGAAAGCAGAAATGGAAGAATATTTATGGTCTGGGAGGTACAAAGCTCCACGGAGATCCCAGACAAACCTGGATTTATTTTTAGTGCTGAAAGCTATTTGGGCTTTGGGCTGTTGTTACCAGCTTGCAAATCTGAAATTCTTGATTAGTGCTTGAAGCCTTATTACTTGGTTTGCAACATTAATGCCTACAGAAACAATGACTGCGCTTTGGAAAACTCATGTTTATAGAGCTTTTACAATACGCAGTCTGCCTCAGAGAAAATTAAAATGGTGTTCGATTCCATACCCAGGAATGGCCAGAAATGTAACAGAATCTATTTCAGTAGAAGGACTAGCATAAGCAGCAAATATTATTAATTTCAGAGACAAATATTATGATCTTTTGCTCTTAGGTACTGATGAATTTTCCAGACAGGCATGTGCTCGAGGCTTCACTGTGACACTATCCATTTGAATGACTCATTTATGACTGTTTTAAAAGGCTTTTAAAACTAATTTTCATCCATACTCCCTGTAGCTGGGTAGCAAAGCTGGCTGTGGAAGTTCCATGGACAGAACACCACTTGTGTGGGAAGATAAATTAATTTTGATTGGTGTGTTGATGAAGAGAAGTGGAAACAGCAGCTGAAGCCATAAAGCAATGTCTTTTGGTACAAGGCGTACCAAGAAGGCAGAGATGGCTGGGATGCAGTGACCCCCTGTCACCCCTGTGAGTGGGGATGCTGAGCTGCCCATGTCCCGCGGTTGGTCGGTGTGGTTAGTGCTCACCCCACAGCTCTGGGTGGTTAGGGGACAGTTACACACACCGAGAGGCAGCTACTGTCCTTCCACACCGAATGGAACGTACAGGCCGAGACTCACTGCTGGTGTGAACGGGCACGTGCGGCCTCCTGGCAGCAAAGCGCCCTCCTGCTATTGCCATGCGATTCTTCATGTGAGTTCATAAATGCTTCATGTTAACTCTATGAGAACGGAAGTATGGACCAAGAGAGTGCTTTCAGGTATGTCAGGCATCACTAAAACATAGCGAGCCATTTCTTGTCCCAGAGGGCCAGACGAGGATTTTGGTGTTCATTTATCCAAGGCTGCCCAGAGAATATCTGTCTCTACTTATTATTTGGACCAGGACAGGTTCAGAAAAACTTGTTTTCTCACAAATAAGTGAATTTCTGATTAGAGCTGCATGGAATGATTTGATTTAGCTAAACAAAGATACTTGCATGGAGGAGGATATTGAGGGAATGCAGAAGCACATGTTACAAATGGTCCAAACAGAGCAATCTCCACCCCATGTTTATAGCAACATTTGTCCCAAATGTGGCATTTGTGGCAACATGTGACACATGGGCTTCTGCTCTCAGAGACCCTGTGAGTCTTGAGAGGTGGAAATACCATGCAAATAACATCTGCAAGCTCAGCATTTTTATTCATCGATCTGAAGAGCACCATGTCCCGTATGTGAGTCGTTTAAAGAGGGTAAGGTTACTAAGGACTGTCCTTTCCCTCTACCTGTGCATAGCTGCTAGGGAAGAGAGAGCGGGAGGGAGAGAGAAAGAGAGGCTGCATGTCTAATAAACAGTCTGTGTTCAGAAAACGTAACTTTTACAGTTCTGGGGTGCCTGGCATTTGCCTTCTGTGTGCCAGGCCCACGGAGGGCACAGCTCCAGCTCCGTGCCTCCCGTAGCCAAGCCTGATGCAGCATGTTCAGCCACAGCCCCATGCAGAACCGGCTGGGCAATGTCCTGGGGAATGAGAGGCAGATACTGAACCAGGGCACGTCACCCCCTTTGCTGCACAGGTCAGGCCTTAACCCTGCGGATACGATGGGCTGCGAGAAAAGGAAGGGACAAAGCTCATCCTCCAAATGCCCCAACTTTCAGTTGCAGAACGCTACTCGGGCGTGCTGGGTTTTGCTTCAATCATGGACTTATTCAGGGGAGACCTTAAATTATAATTAAATGTAGGATGCACTTGTCCTGTGTAAATAGGATAATTGTTTCATAAATGTATAATGCTGTTAATTAGTGTGTGATCTCTTGTTACATAGGAACGTGTGCTGTTGTCTCCTGAGCCCCAGAAGATTGGATAATAAATCACAGTTTAGTGTTCGTGTAGCACGCGGAAAGAGCATCATTCACTCAGATCAGATTGTTTGGAAACTGGCAGCAAAGTGAGGAAGAAAAGAGGAGCTTTGCTTGACCACATCTTTCCTGCAAAGAAGCCAATAATCATCTGGAATAAGGCAAAACTATGTTTCTGCTCAAAAGGGGAAAAAATCATTTTACGCTTTGTGTTACACTGTGTCACATCCAGTGCTCAGGGGTCACATGAATACGACCAGAGAGCATTCCTGTTTTGTATCATAGCATGAGAACTGTCATATAGACACAGCAATTAAAAAATGCTGGGAGGAAAATGCCCCGACACGGGCACACATGCATGCACTCTTTTAACAGCGGCTCTGGTTGCAGGAATACAGAGAGAGTCAGGTTGGAAGCACAAACACAAGAACAGACAGCTCCAGCCAGAAGCCCTGTAACGCTGGCTGTGGTGTTAATTACCCATTCAGTTGCTCACATTGTTCCTCCTCAAGGTCTGTTTCAACAGTTGCTTTCACTTGAAAGACAGGCTCAGGAGCACCTATAAACAACTGAGAACCATTAGCGCTTTGTTCTGAGTCAACATGTTTAGTATAACAACACCTTGCTGGAGATATAAGGGCTTTCACTGGGCTTGGCTTTAAGACATCAGTTTAAAGTGGATTTCATCTACTGTTCCCTGGTCTGAGCAGATCCAAAAAAGGCGGCTTCTCTCTCCCAGTCAGTCAGATCCTGCTGTCCTGTCAATGGGTTTTGATGCAACCAAATACAGTAATGGAAAAAGTAGAGAAAACAACTTGATTTCAAAGGAAACACATCTTCACACAAACCCAAGGCACATCCCCTCTGTCTGCTTTGAGTCACCACAAAACATCCTTGGTTTAGAGACGTGTCTGCATTGCAGACCTGCTGTCAGCCTGCTCTCCCACCAACTCCACAAGCTGGAGCACAGGGAGTTCCCCACCAATCTGGGGAAGAACTTCTTCCCAGTGAGGGTGACAGAGCCCTGGGACAGGCTGCCCAGGGGGGTGTGGAGTCTCCTTCCCTGGAGAGATTCCAGCCCCGTCTGGACGTCGACCTGTGTGCCCTGTCCTAGGGACCCTGCTTTGGCAGGGGGTGGGACCCCAGGGGCTCTGGAGGTCCCGGTCAACCCCTATGGTTCTGTGAGTCTGTGCTTCCCCCGCTCCAACCCTGCAGTCGTTGGCTTCCCAGGTTCACAGAGGGATGGTTCCTGTAACCCATTGACAGCCAAGACAGCTAAAACGCACGTCATTCCCGTGAGCTAACAACCCATGGCAAACCCCCCCAGACCCCTGACGAACAGATGTGGATATCGCAGGGGCAGTGGAGTTGAGCTGGCTATCCAAAAAGCAAGGCACAGGGATAATTTCCCTCCTTGAGCTCTCAATGGTCAGCATGGGCATGGCTGGGGACATGGGAGCCACAGCAGGTCAGTTTGCAGACAGGGTCAGTACCTGAGCAGGGAGCTTTGTGCTTGAGACCCTCCAGGCTGTGGATGGTCAGAGTGCCAGCCCTAGAAAAACACTTGTGGGGGTTTGTTAGTGAAAGGAGGGTGGGCATGGCCCCTGGCCGTTCCTCTGACGGTGGGCTAAGGTCAGAAAAGAGAAGGTGTGGGGGGGCGGGCTTTTCCCACTGGCTGGTTTAAGTTTGCTCTTTATTGCTCAGCACTCATTGTAAAAAATAACTTGTTGTGATGTTCCTAATCTGCACCGTGATAGCTGGTATTTGTCAGCTTTACAGTTTTCATTTCATTTGTTGCTTCCATTTGTATAAAGAGAACAAATGGATGAGAATGGATAATAAAACAGCTGGCTGAAAACAAAGAGTTGCTTTAGTGAAAGATTTCCTATTACAGAACTAGATTTCTGAGGAGATATAAAAATATGACTTCTGGAAAGCATCATATAAACTGAAAGTAAAAGCAGGAAAAGTTGCTGAAACAATCCCAGACAGACATTGTCTCCTCCAGAAAGTTACTGCGTCAAGAACGGAACAGACTCTATTTCTCTGAGTCCAAGGGCATGGGAAGCAACCAGATAAAAATAGAGCAGGAGGTTTTTTCTGTTTTCTTAATTAAAATGCATGTATGTACCCCCAACCAATCTGCCACATACAATATCCCATGGCATTAAATTGCCTCCTGAGCAAAACACCATTCATTTTTAAAAGGAAATTGCAGGAAAACATTTGCAAAGATCTGTCTTTGGCTCCACTGGCAGGGACATCAGAAACAGGAAAACAAAATAGAATAGAAAACTAAGGAGAAGCCTGCTTCTTCCTGTTCATTTGAGTATTGATTTAATAATATCTTTCTGGTGTTATTCATAGTCTGATTAGGTTTATTTATCTCACTGACCAGGATGCTCAGCATCCCTTCTCACAAGTCTTTTATAGCTTCAGGATTTTAAGATAAATCTTTTTCTTTTTTTTTAAATCAGAAAGACAGATCAAAACTATGATACGTAAAAGTGTGTGGTAGAGTTAAGTTTCTTTCTAGCAGCTGGTGCAGTGCTCTGTGTGGGATTTAGGATGAGTGCAGTGTCAGTAACACATGGATGGTTTAGTTGTTGCTGAGCAGTCAAGGACTTACCAGCTCCTTGTGCTGCCCTGCTAACGAGAAGACTGTGGGCACCACGGAACCTGGGGGGTGGACAGCAGGACAGGTGACCCGAGCTGGCCAAAGGGATATTCCATACCATGTTGTCATGCTCAGCATAAAGGGTGGCTGGTGGGGCAGGGCCGTGTGGCTCCAGGGGACGGTTTGGGGACAGCCTGGCTTTGGGATGGCTCTGCACTGTACGGTCTCAAGTTGTGCAGTTGGGTGAGACACTGCACTGTGTATCAGCAGTTCTGTGTATTTGGCTACAAGCCCTGTTGTTGTTGTTGTTGTTTGTCCCTCCCTTGGCTGTCCCAGTACGATGCCCTCACCCCAACCCACGGGGTTTGCCTTTGTCTTCAAGGGTTTTTCTCCCTGCCGTGGGGGGAGGCGAGCGAGCGGCTGCCTGGTGCTCACACGCCCTGACTGCAGTTTTAAGACATACTTTTGTTCTGAAGAAAATGAGGCTTTTTTATTGCTGTGGAAATTACTGACATAACAAAATCCAGAATCAAGGCAAAGCTCTGGCAGCAAAGTCTGGACTATAACAAAGAGGGTGGGGGGTTCTCTGAGCCCCACCAGCTCGGACACAGGTTAGGTGTGCGGTGACCCCCAACACTGCGACAGCATCCCCTGCTCTCTGCTCGACTTTGGTGGGCAGTTGTTCTTATAACCTTGTGCACAAGGCTGACAAGGAAATCATGTCAGTGTCAGGAGAGGACTATGTTGTGGTGAAGCTGTCTGGAAGGCCACGCTAGCCTGTCTCTAGAATTATTCAGAATCTAAATCAGGTCACAGCCAATTACTGACTGCACAGTGAAGACCTTGGTGCTGCAGAACGGCTGAGCCTCTGGAGAGAAAAGCCAGAATTCGGAGGATGATGTATCACTGCTTGTGTCCCGTATGGCCATTTATTTCCAGTTAAGACATGAATAATGCAGTGAAAGTTTTTTTTGCTGACCAGCACACTTTCTCCATCCTCCCCATCCTGAAGTTTGTTAATTGTGCTCCAAGTACTTTGGCAAGGAGAATACTTGGGGGCTGTCAGGATTCAGGAGTTAGTTCTCCTTGCCTGGAATATCACAAGTCAAAAGCTTCTCACACATAGTGATCTGAAGCCAGGCTAAAGACATACAAATGGAGATGATAATTTAAAGCCTTTTAACAAGTGACTGCTCTTTAATGAAAGCAGTTTTCACCCATTTGTCTCATTTAAGCAGCAGTGCAGCCAGCCAAATCTTAGTCACTCACCTCATCACCCTTTAAACAAGGGCACCGTTCTCTGCCAGTACCTCCACATGTGCCTTGCTGGTGCCTTCAGTTTGACAGCATTTTGGAAAAGGCTTTTCAGGAAGCTGCAGATGTAATAAATAACACACTTTCCTTGGCTGCAAGCCAGAGGTCTCACTGCTGCTGCTTGCTTCCTTCCTGCGCTTACCTGCAGACCTTGGTCTCCCTTCACTCTGCTCCTGGCTTCGCCGTGGCACCGCGGGTGCTCGTGCAGCTGTGCCGTGTAGGGCTCCACGGAAGCGTCCAGGGCTCGTCAGCCCGTCTCAAAGCCCCATTTAGTTAATTGGGATGGTCACAGCGAAGCTGCTCACTGCGGAGCCCACAGATACGCGTGATGTCTGACAGGGGAGCAGTGCTGAGCATCAGGGCTGGGGTGGGAATGGTGTCTCAGCACGGAGCAGGACCTTTTATCCTGCTTTCTGTGTGGAAAGACCCAGATCACACTGTGTCACCCAGAAGGGACTGGCTCTGCGGGGCGGGCACTGGGCTGTGGGTGGCCACGGTGGGAGCATCAGGGAGGGAAAGGGACTCTCCTGATGGGCAGTGGGGGCTGACGAGTGCGTGGGTATACAGGTATATCCAGGTTGGACTTTACACAGCTTTTAATTGGGATCATGCTGAGAGTCATATAACTCTTATAACAAGCTACAGGGTCCAAGTCACACGCTCACTGCGTGATGTGTCTGCGGAGGGCTGCATGGAGGAGGTGTGTGCAGAGCCAGGACTGGATGCCACAGCCCGCCTGGTCCTCAGCATCCCTCTGCTCTCGTGCATGAGCAGGGGAGGAGCAGTGCTCACCAGTTCAGGTGTGCCTTCTGTAACATTACTCTGCCTGTCTGTAAGCATATACAGATGTACACACACACACACATGCATGTATGTACATATATATATAAATCTATATAAACATATGTCTCTTGTGTAAATGTCAGGTTTTTAAAGGCAGGAGCATGCAAAGTGGGCACCCAGAATGCTGAAGCAGACAGATGATTGATCATCCTCATCTCTGGCCTGGACAGCAGCACCCATTTCTGTGTTTCAGGAGATTACTTATTTCCTTGGTTAAAGGGGGGTTTTGCCATTGCCCATAAGAGCCACGGGGTGAGCCACAGGATTCAAGAATTCCAGCTTAGAAAATACTTGAACAGGAGGCAAAAAAGCAAACATACAAAAGCAAACACACTCTAAATCAGCGGTGTAAGAGTAATATATCAGCCTACAAGTTTTAAGTGTGTGCAGCAACTCTCTGTTCCTTGGGCTGCCTCACTGAAATGCCTGGAATAACTCTGACAGTTTATAGAACTGCCACTTTAAAAGCAGATGTGAGTTTTCCTTTTTTTTTTTTTTATTTTGCTCTCAGAAAGCTGCTTGTTTCCATTTCCAGCCTGAAAAAAAAAGCTTCCTCTGTGCCACGTGCCAGCAGCTGTTGATGGGGTCTCACAGAGTCCTGCCAGCCCAGCTCCATGCCAGGCACTACCTGATGCTGCAAAGGAGCTGCTGCTGCTGGGGGTGCTCTGCTGTGGGACTGCTGTGAGGACAGGCTGCTAAGGGTGTCTGCTGCTGGCCTAAGGAACCGGGTTCAAGTTGTGTGAGGGAAGGGCTCTGAACCAGCTGGTGACACAGGCTGATTTCAGAGGTCTGAGCTCGGTGGCCCATTCCTGCCTCCCATGGCTCAGTGTAAAGAGAGGGGGGTTGGCCTAAAGATGGTTTTTCAACTGGGAACGCCTGGGATGCCTGATGTTCCTTTGCTGAAACACGCTGCCTGAGCTGTGCCTCTGACTCTGCCCAGACACTCTTCTGGCATGCCCGAGGCAGGAGGTGTGACATGCTTTGCAGCAGCTGGGGTGAAACAGGGTTTGTATAGCACGCAGAGACAGTTGGGAAGGAACGTCAGATGAATGTGAGACTCATCCATGCTTCTGTCTTTCCAGGGAATCCCTGCTAGGGCTCTCTGATGCCAGGGCTCGCATGGCACCTTGTCACACACCAACTGAACCTTCCCTGTATATGTATACATTGTATTTTGGGCAGGGGTGTTTGCTGGAGCAGTTTGGAAAGTTGTCCTGGAGACTCTTGTGATCACCTAGTGCCCAGGCCAGAATTAACCTCCCCAGGCAGCCAGCCCAGGTGGGTTGAGTTATCCCAGGTGGGCTGAGTTATCCTGGGTGAGCTGAGTTATCCCAGGTGGGCTGAGTTATCCTGGGTGAGCTGAGTTATCCCAGGTGGGCTGACTCAGAAAACCTGCCGATCAGAGCTTGGCTTTCAGGTATTCCAGCTGCGTGGTGTTTGCAGACTTACTGAGCATGCATGCACGCCTGCAGGACACGTCAATATGTGTGCCATGTGTATGTGTGACAACACACCCTGGGCTCTTGGCTCTTTCAGCTTGTGAATGTAAGGAATGGCACACATGATAAGTTAAAGAAGTCTTAAAAATCCCTGTGCTGTCTTGGTAGACGTGGTCTTCTTAAATATTTTATATCTCTTGTTAAGACCAAGAGAATAGTCTTAAACACAGATGCTTATTACTGGATAGAGACATAGAAAATTCTGCGTGTCCAGGCCATGTTCTTGATGCAAATCACGCTCTGGGTCTGTAAAACTGCAATAGCTTGGGTCACCCCTTCTAGCAGTAATGAGAGTTTGCACTCCAGGCTAGCGCTGTGGCTCCTTGCCAGAGCTGAGATTGAAAACTGGGACAGCACCTATGAGAAGAAGCTGAGGGTATTCCCAGGAAGAAGTGAGTGCCTGTGAGCACAGAGGGCTCGCACAGAAGGACACTGTTGTTGCTGGAGAGGAGCTGAACCTCTCCTCCAGCCAGAGATGCAGTAATAAAGCCAGAGCCTCCTAAGCACACATTTGGGGGTATCACAGAACACTTTGGGTAGGAAGGGACCTCAAAGCCCATCTATTTCCAACCCCCTGCTACGGGCAGGGACACACCCCCAGCCCAGGGTGCCCAAAGCCCCATCCAACCTGGCCTTGAGCCCTGCCGGGGATCCAGGAGCTCCCACACCCTCTCTGGGCACACTGTGCCAGGGTCTCACCACCCTCAGAGTGAAGAATTTCTTCCTAACATCTAACCTAACCCTGCCCTCTTCCAGGTTGAAGCCACTGCCCCTTGTCCTGTCCCTGCACTCCCTGGCAAACAGCCCCTCTCACATGTTCCTGGCAGACCCCTTTAAGTGTTGGTAGGCTGCAATCAGGTCTCCCTGGAGCCTTCTCCTCTCCAGGCTAAGCCAGCCCAGCTCTCCCAGCCTGGCCTCACAGGAGAGCTGCTCCAGCCCTCGGATAATCCTCGTGGCCCTGGCTGAGGGAAGGGGCCAGGCAGTGTGCCAGACGGGCACACACCCACCCCAATGCTCATGAAACAAAGGGCAGCAGAGTGAACAAGGGGCAATGATCCTGGGAGCTGGTTTGGGGCCCTGTGTGAGCTGGGGCTGTTGCAGAGCAGGAGTGCAGTGAGCCTTGGTTTATTCCAGTGTGGGAACACTGATCTCCACAAGTGGCACTGCAGCTCTCCAGGAAGGGCACAGAGCAATGTGGCTGCAGAGCACAGGAGAAAGAACAGCTGATAAAAGGAGATCTTTGTAGTGAAAGTTGTCACTGCTGTAAGAACAGGGAGTTTCCTTCAGAGAGCTCTAACAAGGTGAATCGGCTTTCTGTAAAGCAGTCTGGATTGTCTCTATCAGCAAAGGTGTCTTTTCCAGCAGACCGAGCTCCAGCAATTCATCTTGCCAAACACTTGCTGGCAGGCAGGAAAGCAATTTCCAAGCCTGAAGCAGTGATTTCTCTGACATCGCTGATGCTCATAACACTGATTTTAAAAATCTCTGTAGAGACATGCATGGAAGATGGTGGCATCGTGAAGCACTGGGGCTCATTTGTATGCGTGCGTTTCAAGAGGCAGCAGGAGAGCTTAGCAGCCCATGCAGCCCTGGGAATTAAAAGCTGAGGGATGGCTCCTACAGGTCTGTAATAACCCGATGGCATAAATCTACCCCATTCATCAGCTCTTGGCCACCTGCTGCCTATTGCAATTTGCGTCTCTGCCTCGGCTGAGTGGTCTCTGACTTGGCATCACCAGCCAGTCTCATCTGTGGCTGCCAGCTCATGAATAATAACTAGCTGAATGCTCACATCCTGTTTGGTGTTTGTTTTATTTTTACTGTCAGCACGGTCTAACACTGGCATGGGTTGCCCAGAGAGGCGGTGGAATCTCTGCTTTGGAGATATTCAGCACCTGCCTGCACACAGTCCGGAGCAGCCTCCACTGGGTGACCCTCCTGTGGTGAGTGGGTTGGATCAGATGACTTCCAGAGATCTCTTCCAACCTCTTCTGTTCTGTGTTTCATAGAATCATATTGTTTAGGTTTATAAAGACCTTCCAGATCATCAAGTTCAACCGTTAACCTGCCAAGCCCACCAGTAGACCATGCACATCAGCACCACATCGACACATCTTTTAAATACCTCCAGAGATGGTGACCACCAGCTCCTCCTGCTTGCTGCCTGTGCTGCATGCACTGGTGAGGATTCACTCCAGCTGGGCTGCTGACCCCACCTCCTTTTTGGGAGGGTGTCCTGGCTCCAGCCAGGCAGAGCTTCTCCCCCAGCAGCTGGCACAGGTGAGGCGAGTCAGCCCAGGCTGGTTCCTCACCACCTGGCATCGCTCCCCCATAAGAGAGGCCGGTCGGGGAGGGGTGCTCTAACACATCAGTGACCCTTATGTCTTTGCTGACACTTGAATCTCCATCCCCTACCTCCACTGAGATGGCAGACTGAAGGACCTTGCTAGCACACCATGCAGGGATCTTTTCCTCCCTGCCTGGGATGCAGGGAGAGCTGTGGGATGAGCTGGGGGTCAATGCTGGCCTGTGAATTCAGCTGCCCAAGCAAACTGTGGTGTTGACATTTGCAGCTTCCTAGGTGCATGTGTGGGACCTGGTTCTTCTGAGCACAGCAAGCACCATGGCTGGATAAAGGAAAGCTACACCTGCTGCCATAACCAGGAACGTTTACTCAGAAGAAAGGAAGGCATTGCTGCTGTGGGGCAGGAGAACAGCAGGAAGTTTGGTGTCTGAAATGAAAGCTAATGGTGTTACACACCATTACACTACGCATGTCACCCTGTGCCACAGACCCTATTTCCTTTCCCAAGATACAGGACTGCTTGGGTGTATTTCTTCCTAATTCCTGATTCTCTTTCCTTCCCCAAGCAGGTGCGAAGAAGAAATTTCTACTGCACACTCATCGGGAGCAGAGGCAGAGCAAAGGCAGATCTGCTGCAGTGCCCAGCCCAGACCTGCAGGTAAGAAAAGGTCTAACCCCGGTGTGCAAACATCTCTATCCCAGAGCCAGTGCCAGTTTTGCTCATGATTAATCTTTATGCCCTTCCTAGCTCACAAGTGATAGCTTTGGACAGAAATCTTAACAGCAAAGTGGTTATTAATCTCAATCTGTAACAGTGATCACAGCAATCTTCTGCCGTGTATGCAGCAGGCCCCAGCGTTTACCAGCAGTTTTATTCATCTTCTTCATCGCGGTTTCCCCGCTTTCTCTGATCCACGTCAAGCACACACTGTAGCATGAGTGTGTACCTCTCTTCCTTTCATGTTGTGTGAGAAGAGAGCTGTAAGTGTAAGCCCTGTGCTAACACTGAACTTTTACTGAGTTTGGAAGCAAAATTCCCAACTCTCTCGCCTTCATGAGGAGCAGGGCAGCGTGTCCTGTCCGTGTCTTACTCAGAAATGTTCTCACGACGTGGCAATGGCTACAGAGCTGGTTGGTTTGAGGACTGGGGCCCCTGTGTATAATTTTGCTGAAAACCCATGCTGTCACTTCTTACTTCTGCACATAGACCCCAACTGCCAACTCAGTCACTGTGCTACCCTTACACTGAAGCTGAGAAAAGGAAAAGCTGATGCAGGCAGGGCTGGCTGGCTGAGGACAGGTTTGCTGTCACACCACATAGCCAGACATGTGCCTGGCACAGGAGTAATCAGGATCAAAAATTTATCTATTTCAGTAAAAAAAGAAAAATCCAGTTGCACGTTTCTTCCAAATCCAAAACATCCGTGTGAGCTTTAGATTTTTTTTCTAGCTGTAGTTTAGCTTTTTTAGCTGTGATTCTGTGATTCATTCAGCTTTCTCAATATTATTTCATCACTCTCTACATCCAAGGACTTAATATGTATTTTGTTGCAAGGTGCTATCTTGCAGAAAACCCCCAGGATCTATCACTACATGGCACGATGCCTCTCCAAAGGAGTCCTGGATTCAAGAAAAGCCCATGAACTGATGAACTCCCATGAAAATACTTACTCCTGACTCCAGCATTTGTGTCTTACAAATATGACTTAGGAGAACTGGTCACGTTTCCTGTAGTTTATTTTAGAAATACCATCTCCTCATGTTCCCGTGTAGAAGGAGATTTAGGAGAAGCCTGCAGATGAGGTTGAGGTAAAGGTCTCTGCTCCTGCCACTCGTTCCTGTGTGTTACAGGGCACTGGGTCAGCAGAGACTTCATCCAGAAATTGGAGGTACCTAGACAGGTAACTGCTTGCTTGTTTCTATAACGAGACAAAAATCAATGTTTTATAAGAAAGAGGAATAACAAATACCTCCATAATCACCTGGACCTGTCACCTGGACACATTACCTATAAAAGCCCTGCTGGATCTCGGTCGAGGTCCCAGTCTGTCCGGTAGGAAACCAAGAATACAGGATTGATCGCTGAGGGAGGGAATCACAAAGGGAACCGCAGCGGGGTGGGCCTGGCCCTAGTGCAGGGAAGTACTCCAGCAGAAAATGGGAGTGTCTCATTGTTCTTGGAAGTGCATTTATTTTGAAGTAATTAGTGTCAGGTGGTGATAAATGACCTCTGGCAGTGGAAGAGATGCCTTGATTTGGGCTTTTACTAGGAAATTTCTTTTTATGTTTCAGCAGCTTGTGAGTGAAGGCTGTTGTGGCATCAGCAAGGTTTTACTGGCACGACTTTGGGACTAATTCAAAGGGAAGCCCTGAGTACCTGCTGAAATCTGAGGTCACTACACAGATACATTTTTGTGTAGTAGTAATAGAACAACATTTCCATTCCCTTCCTGAACACTACTGTAATGTTATCGAATGGTTCTGTCACCACAGGTGCATGGCTGCACTTTGAGCTGTGTGTCTGCCAGTGCTCTCACGACTGTGCTGCTAAATGCAGTGTTGGGTGGTGGTGTGCGAATCACCATCGCTCCTGAGCTCTCCCTTTGCTGCAGTCAAAATCTCTGCTGACTGCAGCGGCCAGAGGGAGCCTCCGTGCTGTCTGACGGGAGCCATGGCCTCCTCATGTTAGATACACACATCCTGCGCCAGACGCTCTCTCCAGATCTTTAAGGCAGTTGGTGTGGTTTACCGGGGGAGGCGTGAGGGATGCACAGGATCCCTTAACCAAACCCACAACAGCCTGATACAGGCTCCAAAGGAGATAAAATCTGAGCCATCACTGGTCCAGGACCTGCCGTGGTTCCTGCACTGCCAGTTCTGCCTCTTGCACCGCTCTGGCATCTCCTTCTGTGGGAGCAGAAACCCTCTGAAGTTACATGAGTTTCATGGATAACATATGAAATATCACCAGTGATTTCCAGGCTTGCAGGATTCATTTAAAATGACTAAGAAAGATTTTTCCTTGTTGATTTTTTTTCCTGGGGACAAATGTCAGTGTCAGTTAGAGTCATCATAAATACAAGTATTAATCGCAGATGCTTGTATGCCAGAGGCAGATGAAGAAAAATGGATTTGCTCAGTGCTGGAAGCAGGAATAACAGATGCATAAATTATTTTGAAATTTTCATTCTACTTTAAACCAGAAATATTTATTTTAATACTTTCTGCATCGGCGGGATTGTGTTTGGCAGAGAGCAGCATACCCGTGGGGTGCTGGAGGCAAGGATACCCTCAGCTGCTGGTGAGAAGCCTCTGAGCCTGCTGCAGAGCCTCAGCCCCCACAAAGTCCCAGTACAGGACCTGCTCCCACCCGCCTCCATCCCAAATGATCACCATTCACAAGGAGGGGACGTCTTCCCAGGGTGACTCTGGGTCTGCATGGCTGCACTGCTTTGCTGAGCACTCGGCTGCGTCCCCTGTAGGCACTGGTGTCTCCCAGTGCTGCCTTAGCCTTGGCCCCAGGTGGGTGGCCCAAGAGAGGGGACAGGATCCTGTTCATGTGCCTGGGGACACAAGGCATGGAGGGACAGAAGTTGCAGTGCCCAGCTCTTGGACCCTCCCATGCTGCCGTGCGCAGGGCCCTGCTTTATATAGGGAGGCAGTCAGTGCCACAGCCACATCGGTATGGACAGGGGTGGGATACATTTCTTGGTGGGGAAATCCCAATGATGGCAAGATCTGGACTCAGCGTCATTGGATTAAGGACAGCGTTGTCCCCTTACAGCCCTCAGGAGGGACAGGGCCACCTCAAGGAGAAGTGTCTGAGGAAAGCTGGAGGGGAATCCCCTCAACAATCAGGCTTGTCAAGGACTGCCTGCTTCCCCATCCCAGTTTAGTGCCAGTAGTGCAGAGACAGATCTCAGAATTGCCCACCCACAGAGAAAGCTGGAGTCTCTGGAGTGTACAAGGATCAAAAGGAGCTATGAGAGAGTCTAGAAGCAAGCTTCTTCCACCTGATTTAGTTCCCTAATGGCAAAGAAGAGGCGCGTAACAACAACAATCGAGGTAGAAAGAGGAGATCTTGTTAATCTTTTCCTGAGCTTGTCTGGCAGACATGCTCAAAGCATCGGTATTAAAACAGATGTGGTAGGTGCCTGTGCAGAGCTCAGGCCGCAGTGGAGGCCAGGTGCCCTCTCCTCCCTCCTGTGCTCTGAACAGGGCAGAGGCAGCTGCCCGGGGAGTGTGGCGGGTCGGCTGCAGCAGAGCCAGGGCTGCCTCGACACCAGCCGGGCCCAGCTCCCGCCAGCACCACAGACGGCCCAGGGCTGACACGAAGCAGCGGGAGAGGCCGATGGGGAACATCACGATGTGCCTCTACCCTCAGCCATGCCCACGGGTCCTGTTGTTCCCATCTGGCACATGCAGCTGGCAATGGGATCATCCATTATTTAGCTCAGGGTCTGAAATTATCGCATAATCTAACTTTATTATTTTCATAATTTCTTTGTCTTTCATGTTTTAATCATCATAGCCTAAAGCATGGGGTTATTATTAATAATTCCATATCCAATTTATATTCCCATTTTATATGCTAGATGTAAATTACAGTGAGGAAAATACAGAGACAAGCCTTTCCATGAGACAGGTATCCCAGAAAAACTGACCACCTGAATTCTCCCCTAGAACATTTCTGTCAGCAATGTCTGCCCCATCCTGCACACACACACCTCCTTCCCCACACGTCACACAGCTCAGGACACAGCATGAGCCCAGCAGTGCAGTGCTTTCCTTTGTGCATCACGTGTGTGGTCACTGGCCAGGAGCATTGCAGAGGCCCAGACACACAGAGGCACACGGGCAGGCTCCCAATTACTGTTCACTGCTCTGGTTTCCAAGTGCTGTTTGCTTGAGCCTCATGGTGAGTTAAGGTTTTGACCGTCCCCCCTGCACTTGTTTAACAGACACAAGGCACATCAGAAACCTGTGTTGAACATTGGTTTAAAGGTCCAATTAGTGACACATCATCTCTGGGGCTCCTGGGGACTGGCTCCCACAGCTCCGTGTCCCCCTTGTCCTGGGGACCCCCAAGCTGGAGGCAGTGCTGCCGGGGGGTCTGTGTTCCAGAGCGGGGTCGAGGGGCAGAATCCCCCTTTCCCAGCCCCGCTGGCAGGTGCTGAGCGGAGCTGTCACACTTGCTCTCACCGGGTGATCACAATGCCACAAACCACACTCCCCATGCTGGTGCCGTCCTGGATCTCTGGGATAGATGCTCCTGTGCTGCTGCAGAGCCCAGGTCAAGGCACGGCTGCTGGGAAGTACAGGGGAGCTGGCACAGACGGTGAATTACTCATTGTGAGGTGCTCATTCAGCTCCCTCTCTCACTGAAGACCTGCTGTAGGAGCAAACGCTGTACAACATCGCTCTGCAGAGGGGGCAGAGAACAGTGGTTCTGCAGCACATTGTAAATCTGTGCACGTTCCCACCCCGGGCGCGCTCTCCCTTCCTCTCTCCTCTCTCCCTTCCTCTCTCCCTTCCTTTCTCTCCCTTCCTCTCTCTCCCCCCCTCGTTTCTTATTGCAATACATTTCCTGCACTGGATTTTTCTGTGAATTAGTTTTTAATGCCTCCTTATGAGAGGCAGTTTTTCATATTTTATATCTCCATCAATAAAGATTTCTTCCTTATCACCAGTAAAATTGGAGTTTTGATTAAATATGATCCAGCAGCACTAAGCACACAGTCTGTATTAATTCCAGTGCCTCATTATATGCCAATGGTATTTATATGGGTTTATATATCAAATATACTATGTGTATATGAGCAGAGACTTTCAGAACAAACACTGGATATATGAGCCATAAAGAACAGAATGGAAGAAAGCCTCTCGCTTGGTGCAGGCAGAGAGCAGTTACTGAGCCCCTCTGCGAAGGTGAGACCATGGAGGGGCAGGGACATCGCTGGGGACATGGGGAGCCCCGAGAGCAGCAGCCAGCCAGATGCTGCTGCAGCAGAGGAGCCTCACGCGCTGCTCTGGAGAGGTCATGGGGAGAGAGCACTGATGGACGAGCACCTTCCCTAGAAGCCATCTGTTCATTGTAGGGAAACAGTGCAATCTTCTGATGGAGGTTTGAGGGAGTCCTGGCTGCGTGGGCACCGTGTAGCGTGGGGCAGCGCCCTGGGGCTCAGTGACAGGCAGCCACTGGTGGGACACTGGTGCTTCCAGCCCAGGGCCTGCACTGCACACTTCCTCATGGGTTTGATCAGAAATGCCTTCTACTGAGACAGCAGCATTTATTTATCTCCAAACTGCAAATTAAATATTATAAAATGTGTATTAGTGGCCTGGCAAAGCTGGCAGCTCCTGGTTTTGGAGAAGGGCTTTGTGACGGATGCCATCCCACAGGGACCAGATGGGCTGCTCTGAACACAGGCTTCAGGAGTGTGTGCATAATGCCTTTGTGTGTTCGCCCCAAGGAGCAGTTGGTGGTGCCTTAGAGGTCATGTAAAGGAAAACCAGATGTCAGAAGTCTCTGTTCAACCCCACCTACATTTTCCCTCCCTGCATCACTCCATTGCTCTCTGCTCTGAGCCCTGGGAGAAGCTGGAAGTGTGGGAACTGCTGTGCATGTGTCTGGCTGGCCCTGCACGCAGGCTGGGATGAGCTGGGCTGTGCTGAGCCGGGCTGTGCAGCTCTCCAGTGGACTCCCAGCACTGCTGCAGCCCCAGGGCCAGTGCTTGCCTGCGCAAGGCCCCGGGGGCCGTGTGCCCCATCAGGAGCCAGGGCAGTGGCACCCACTCTAGCAGGTCCCTAAGCTTGGCCCCACCAGCACTACAGCTGGTCTGTGCCTCTCCTCCAGCTCTGAGCGTACAATGATGATCTCTCCTTCTCCGTTTGATTTTGTTTCTTGCTGAAAAAGCATCCCTGGGGAACCCACCTCTGCTGTGCTGCCTGACAGCAGCTGTGAGGTGCCATTGTCAGAGGGCCAGCAGAGACACAGTACTGCTGTTTCCTGCGCTCATTAATAATGGTGTCACTGAATCAGATAAATCTCACAACTGGTCTGAAAAATGTGCAGTGTGTGGCTCCCTGAAAACAGATTAAGATTTACTGCACTCCATTTAGATAGCAGTTGATGAGAATAACGGGTTATCTCTGCAGGGCACTGTACAATTTCTACTCTCTCAGACTCCATGGAGCACCTTATTTTTATTCTCACATATATAACCCAACACGTCAGGAGAACAGAACGGGAAACACTAAATCAGCCACATATGAAACACAGTTATGACTCAAGCGAAGAATAGTGTACAAATACCAGACTGTTCTCGAGGAAAATTATGGATATGAGCACAGCAATGAAGCTCTTCTTATCTGAGGTCTTATGTGGAATATCTTCTCATTCCCCATTTGCCATTATCAGACAAGAACAGAAAACAATTAACTTCTAATAGTCCTTGAGCCTCCTCTCTGAGGCTTCCCTGTGTTTGTTCTTTGGAACAGAAGGCAGGACTTCACTGCCATGTGACAGATGTCACATGTGTGTGTTTGGTAAGTGGAGCGTCTCATCCTGTCCCTGATTAGAACCTCTTTCGGTGCCTGGGAAGGGTCTGTGGGGAAAGTCAGCGCCTCTGTATTTCCCTTCCTGGAAGCCGTGTGTGTGTGCAGGGTCAGTGGCTGGGTCGGGGTGTGTGTGTGTGTGTGTGCAGGGTCGGTGGCTGGACACCCTCTCCCCGCAGGGCTTTGCTCACCCATGCCAGGCTCTGGGTTGGATGAAAGCCTGACCTGAGCATCTCTCTGCAGGTCCTGTCTCCAAGACCCGTCACTGGAAGCAGTCTGGGCGCGGACAAGTAGGTCACAGGCACCTGTTTCTGGAGGGCTGGCAGGGCAGGGCAGGACCCTCGTCCTGAGCAGGACCAGCCCTGCTCATGGGGTCAGTCCTGGGCAGACACCTTACTGGTGCTGTGCCACGTGTCTCGCCCAGCCATGGCAGGACACACACCGTGCCCGGTGTTGCAGGGCTGTACAGCTCCCTTCTGTCTGCCCGTGATGCTGCAACACTGCCGAGGATGTGTCCTTCCCCTCCCTCTACCTTTCCAGAGTGGAGCATGAAGGACTAAGCATCAGCAGCTCTCTCCTTACCTGACTCCCAGGGTTTGTGAAGATGTGCTCTCGTGCCCATCACACTGGGGTCTCAACGGTGTTTAAAAATATTTCATTTCTAGTTACCTGCTTTGAAATGATGGGTTTGAATCCCATAGGATGCTGTCCAGAGTTTGTCAGGGTATGAGCACAGAGTATTTGATAGTAACTCAGGAAGCTGGTTTTTCTGTGAGTTTCTTTATTAGGAATCCAATGACAGAGAGAAAAAGGTAGAAATCAGATATTAAAGTTACAGCATGTATCAGGATGGTACAGAAGAAACCAGAGTAAGGGTGTGATTTCTAGACCATTCAGCAGTACACCCACACTGCCGTGGGTGCACATTTTAGATCCTTGATGCCGATAACACCCATAGCCATCCTCCATAAATAGCTCTGGGCTTTGTCTTGAACTCACACAAATCTTGGAACTTAATTATGGTTCTAATATTTTTGCTAATGAATTTGAGCATAATTATGGAGTGGAGGTACTTTATGTGCATACTAATCCCTCTCTTTAAATGCCTGTGCTGGTTAACTCAAACCACGGTGTTGTCCCCAGGGAGCTTGGAGAGGCAGGACCGTGGTGGGTTCAGCGAGCCCTGCCAAGGTGGGGGGCTGCGGCTGCGGCACACAAGGACCTCACCTGCACAGCTGAAATGGCTGTTCCTCACAGAGGAGAGGCTGGCAGGTCGGTGGTTCCTGGGGTTCTACCTCTTACCCTTCCTACAACATGCGTAATGTTTCCCTTTCATCAGTCACCAGCAACTTACTGTCACTGCTTTTCAGGTATTGTGGGGAATGTCTGGGCAATGACAGCAGCCAGTTCCCTCCAGACTCTGGGATGCATCTCTTCGGGTCCCATAGTCCTGTGGATGCTCTGGTTCCTCAGATGGTCACAAAACTGATCTTCTCTTACCTGAGGAAGAACTTTTCTGCCCCAGTCCCTGTCTTGCAGTCCATCTGCTTCGGAGCTGTGGGTGGAGGGATTGCTAGTGAAGATGGAGGCACAGAAAGTTCTGGAGAACCTCGGCCTTCTCCTTGTCTGTTATTACCAACTGGCCAGTTGTGTTCATCGGTGTGGGGGGGTACACATTCTTTGACCTTCCTTTCCTGGCTGACATACCTGTAAAAACCCTTATTACTTTTTGTGTTCCTTGCCAGGTTGAGCCCCAGATGCACCTTGTCCTGACTGTGTCCCTACACAGCTGGGCAGTGTCCCTACACCTGTCCCAGAGTACCTGTCCTGGCTTCCGCTTCCTCCTTTAGTTTGACCAGGAGGCCTCAACTCAGTCATGCCTGTCTCCAGCCTCCCTCTCCTGGCTTGGGACACCCTGGGGATCAGAGATACCTTGTGCTCTATGGAGACAGTGGGACACTTGTCCTGCCCCACACCAACGCAGCCCCAGCAGGACCTGGCACAGCTCCTCTCAGGGACCCTCACAGCAGCAGGGTGCACTGGGGAGGGGGCAGCGCTGGGGCTGCTCCTGGGGGAAAACAGCCCAAGATCTCAGGTCTGCAGGCTGCTGGGTTGGGGTGCCAATGCTGCAGTGTGCACTTCATGGATGGATGGGTGATGCTGACAGAGGGGACAGAGATGTCCCAGCAGAACAGGGGCTGGAGGATCCGAAGGAGCTCCAGCTATTACTGGGCCAGGCTGACCTGAACAGAGCGCCTGGTTTTACAGTGTCTGCACAGCAGAATTCTGCTCCTCCAGGCAAATCTAACACTGCTGTGTCTCTGCCTCCTGCTCAAGCCTTATTTAATGCTTGTGAGACATTCCAGAAGCCTGAGACATGTTATTCCTCTTCATATGGTCTCTGTCTTAAGGCAAAGTTTAACCTCTGGGAAAGATTATTGATTTGAGAAGTTTTGCAACGATCGATGCAGATGACAGCCAGCTCTGAGACGGAAGCTTAGGGGCTGCACCGAGCTAACGCAGTATCCGTATTGAGTTGTGTTTTATGTCTTTCAAATAATTTAATAAAGTTCAGATCTCCACTGAGAGAAATAATTAATTGAGCAAAACATTAATGAAAGAAAATAATTTTTTCACAGCACAGTTCTTCCAGTGAAATAATATTGAGTGAAATGGTTGGAGTTTGACCCAATGACAGCCCGTGTCAGCGCTGGCAGTGTCACAGTGTGTGCTCCTGTGCCCGGCAGAGCTACAGCTCTACTTAGCGACGATGCTGTTATGTGCAGCCCATAGCCGCTCCATCAGCCCTGCTGCACAGCAGGACAGGAGACACCCACGTTTCCTGTGTGGTGATTTAAACCCGAAACGATTCCCCTGCCCTCATCCGCATCGTCACACTCACTGTTACACAGCACATGTTGGGTGTGGGAGTTTCTGCATGTGGCTTATTGGGATTCCTGTAGCTGAGCATGCAGTGAAAAGTGTACATGCATGTACACACATGTTTGCATGTACACATGTGTGTGTGTATACACACATGTGAAGAGAGGGAGTAGAACTGTAGTTGGCACTGAAGGCGCCTGCGGGAGCGGAGCACAGGGATGTGTCCATGTCCAGAGGGCTCCCGCGCTGTGTCACGCAAAGGCAGCGTGGCCGCACCGGTGCCACGTGTGTGCTGCCTGCTTTTGCCCCTCGCAGGGCTCTGACTGGCGCTGTGTCCCGGTGCAGACACCTGCTCCCACAGCCGCACCGGGCTGCACCGGAGGCTTCGCCACAGGAACTGGAGCCTGTGCTGGTGCTCCCCGTCCTGTCCGTCCCGGGGTGGTATGAGAGCCCTGCTCCTCTAAGTGGGACTTTCCTGTTGGAGCCACGGATGCTCATTCTGCACGGAAACTCTGCCTGTTGCCAGCGCTCGCCTGAAGCCAGTGCAGGCAGCTCGCAGAGCAGAGCAGGTCAGACATGGATGGACACATGGGCAGCAGGCCAGCTCCTGTCCCAGGAAGTCTGGGAAGAGTTCAGATCAAGCAAGCCAGACAAGCCCCTGCTCTGAGGTCCCACAACCCAGCACAAAGCCTGTGCCAGCAGCAACAGCAACTGCTGGGCACCAGGCTGCGAAGTCAGTATCACTATTATTGTTTTTGTTGCTGTTGTTATTTACCATGGACACTGAGATCCACATGCACAGCACATGGGAATTTGCACCCCCGAGAGCTCCAACCTCTTTCTCCCAGCAGAGGCTGGGCAGTGAAACCCAAGGGGCACCATGGAGGAGGAGGAAATTAACAGGGTCAGTGGCAGCACTCCCAGTGATAGCCAGCCCAGTGCTGCAGAGGCTGGATCAAACAGTGGTGGAGAGTGTAGGAACTGGATTTGGGGGGGGATATGCCTTTCACCCTCTCTCACTTTTCAGTAAAGTCTCACAAAGCCCCCGGATTGATGGAGAGAGTAGAACCAGACCAGTCTGACCAGAACGGGCACAGGCTGAAATTCCCTCCTGCTGCTCAGGGCAGCAGCTCAGCACCCAGGTCCCCCACGATGGAGGAGCAGAGGCATGCAGCATCCGATCTTCACCACAGATAAACTGTGTGTGCAAGTAGGGAGTAAGTAAATAAGCCTTGGGAATGTACTTGATCTGCTGTACGGGCGGTAGAGCTTAGAAAATTTCATATAACATTATTTTGACTTGGAGTAAACAGATGAACCTCATGGGATTAAGCCTCTTCAAGCTGTAATCTGGGAGGCATTTGCTTTCCTGCAGCTATTTCGTCGTCATCTTGCGAATCCTGTGATTCCCCCTTGGGCTCTTGTGCAAGGTATCTCTCTGCCTTGGGCACCTCCAGAGCTCCCTGTCCTGGAGTGCCCCGCTGCCATGCCAGCCCCCTTGGGACAAGTCCACTCCTGTTGGGTTAATGGTGAATAAAGGAGCTTTCAAGTATGGGGAGCGGTGGCGGAGGAGGCTGCAAATAATCAGGCACTGGGTTCCTTCTGGCTGCTTCTCTGCTGACCTCAGTGTCTCAGCACATCACCCTAGCTCCTCATGAGGCTCAGGCACAGTAACCCTGACACATAGCTCAGCGTCCTCAGCAGGCGTGCTGACGGAGCCCTTGATCCCACTGCCCCTGTCACTGACAAGGATGCTGAGCAGTGCTGGTCCCAACAGACACCTGAGGAACAGCAGACATCAAGCAGTTGACAACAACTCCAGGTCGCTGCTGGAATGCAAATGTCCAGCCAGTTCTGTTTTCCCTCTCCTCTCCTCTCCTCTCCTCTCCTCTCCTC